>BLSH010402357.1:93353-107782 GCA_018402905.1 Glandirana rugosa | reverse complement strand
AAGTAATCTATCTCAGGATGCAGGATCAGGTCTTAAAATGGCTAAAATCTGTCCCTCACGCCGTCAGCTACCTTTCCCTATACTAACCCAAGGAGCATGTGACTGCAGCACTGTGACTCCAGCTTATAAAGAGGCTGGGTCACATGATGCACCGGCCAATCACAGCCATGCCATTAGTAGGCATGGCTGTGATGGCTTCTAAGGGCAAACCAGTGAAACGCTTGTTGATTGGCTGCCCTGCAGCTTCTCAACACGTGGAGTAAAATAGCAGAACCCCGGACCGAACCCGAACGATTTTTGAAATGTCCGGGTCCGGGTCCGTGCCACGGACACCCGAAAGTTCGGTACGGACCCGAACGTTACAGTCCGGGTTCGCTCAACACTAGTTAGGATGTTTAGATTTTGACAAGGTAATTTGGATTATAGGACTTTATGCTAAAAACATTTTGCAGGGAAAGTATGAAACATCTGTTCTGAAGTGACATCTATACTTTAACAGCTTCAATACAGGGCACTTTCACCCCCTCCTGCCCAGGCCAATTTTCAGCACTGATGCACTGTGAATAACAACTGCCCGGTCATGCAACTCTGTACCCAAACAATTTTTTTTTTTTTAGACAGATAGAGCTTTCTTTTGATGGTACAGTATTTAATCACGACTTATGATCATTTTTGCTAAACAAACAAAAAAAGACAACAAAAAAAGTATTTTTTCTCTTACATTGATGTGCACTGATCAGTAACGAACTGATATATACTGCGCTTAACATGCAGTAACGCACTACAATATACTGCATTAAACGTGCAGTAACACACTGATATATACTGTGTTAAACATACAGTAACGGAGTGAGATATACTGTGTTAAATTTGCAGTAACGCACTGATATATACTGCGGTAAACGTGTAGTAATGCACTGATATATACTGCAGGAAACCTGCCCTGACAAATTAAATTGACACTAAAGTAAAAATGAACTGTCCCAATACACTCACAAAAACTGACACTAAAAAAAAAATGAATGGTTACACTGCACTCACAAAAACTGACACTAAAGTTAAAATCAATGGCCACACTACACTCACACTGAACTATCACTAGATTCACACTAATCTTATATACTACACTGAAAATAGAAGCATAATAGCACACTAACTCGCTAGCAGCACTGAACAGAGCCCTTTTCTATCTCTCTCAACGCCAATATCACACTGCAAATGGCCCAGGACTGTCAGCTTCCACATCCCATTGGCAGCATCTGCATCATATGGTGGGAGATTATATAGGGGCGAAAACAGACATGGAGAGCTTCTCAGTTGACCATCCACTGGGTTACTGGGTCCACTGGCCAGAACTTATCCAGTATGCAGTTGAGCTGCTGGGCTGCCCTGTATGCAGCGTGCTTTCCGAATGGTCAATAAGTGCTGCCGGCGGTTTTGTGACAGATAAAACAGACCCCGTTGACCGGGTGATATTTATCAAAATGAATCATTCCTGTATTAGCAGCAATTATCAAGCCCCTAATGGTGATGTTGCCGATTAAGTGTTTTTGGGATGTGGAATCTCTGCAAGACTATCTAGGCTGCCTAGGTTTGTGGGTGTTGATTTTATCATGAAGAAAAGGACCAATTTTTCTGCACCTATTTGACAGGTGCATATAATTTAAATCTTCGACAGCAAGGCCAATTTTTGCTTTCATCTAGAGTACCACAATAGGGTTATGAGTTACGGTGTGAAGACACAACCCACACCTGTTTGACCAGAGCATATCATTTACATTTTTCACAGCAAGGCCAATTCTTGCTTTCATCAAGAGTATCTCTATAGGGTTATGGTGTGAAAGCACCACCAACACCCACAGCCCAATTTTTTCCACACCTGTTACTTCTATCCAAAGTTTTTACAAACTTTTTTTTCATTGATACATGTCCGCCAGGGCATTACCTGGACCCCCATGCCCTTTGTATGCCCAATAACTTGCATATAAGCCTTCAAAAGGGGCACTTTAGATTTTTCCAGTTTGGGTCCCACAGACTTCAAAAGGGGTAATTGTTTGGCTCTGATGTTCTAAAATTCTGGCGCAAACCAAACTGGGGGGTGTTCGGCCCATCTCTATTTATTAAAGTGATTGTAAAGGCACAAGATTTTTTACCTTCATGCATTCTGTGCATGAAGGTAAAAAACCTTCTTTGTGCAGCATCCCCCCCTCTAGCCCCACCTAATACTTACCAGAGCTCCCTCTCGATCCAGCGATGTCCACAAAAATCTGGCTCTCCAGGCGCTCATACTCCTGATTGGCTTTTGGCAGCAGCGGAGGCCATTGGCTTGATCCCTATTTGCTAAATGGAAGAGGAGACGGTGGGCAGGACTGAGGAGGAAGGAGAACCCTCATCCCTTTCCTGTAATGGCTGGGGAGCTAGAAGACTGCTCTCAGCTTGAGGTTAATGAACCAGAGAACATCTCTGACTCTAATAGTGAGAGTGGACAGAATGTGACCCCTGACTTAGAGGTCAGAAGGGAGGAATTTTGGACAGAGCAATTATGAGATGTCACCCTCATTAGAGCCAGAGAGAACGTTAAGATGATGGATGGGAAACCTGTGGATCCTACTTGGGGGTCTTACCCCTACATGGATCTTAAAAACAATTTGCTGTATCAGGTAGTACAACACGGTGAGGATGAGGTAGAATAGCTGGTGGTTCTCAAAACTTCTTCTGGCCCGGGCTGTATGCAGATGTCTGAGAGTACTGTGAGTCATGCCCTGAGTGTCAAATGTCTGCACCGTCATCACATTTTCGCAGTCTGCTTGTTCCCCTACCCACAATTTAAGTGCCGTTTGAGAGAATTGGCATGGATCTGGTGGGGTCAGTAGTAAAGTCTGCCCGGGGGCCACCAACACATTCTGGTAATACTGGACTATGCAACACGCTATCCTGAAGCCATACCCTTGCGGAATACCTCCGCTAAGACTATCACCAAGGAAATGGTCCAGGTGTTTAGTTGCGTGGGGATCCCAAAAGAGGTCTTAATGAATCAGGGCACCCCGTTCATGTCCAGGGGGTTACTAAGGAACTGTGCACATTGTACAAAATCTCCCATCTCCATACCTCTGTCTACCACCCCCCAAACAGATATACTTGTGGAGAGATTTAATAAAACCCTCAAAAGTATGTTGAAAAAGGTGTTCGACAAAGATGGGAGAAATTGGGATTTTTTGCTACCATATCTCATGTTTGCCATATGAGAGGTTCCGTGGGCGTCTACAGGTTATTCCCAGTTTGAACTCTTGTATGGTAGACATTCCAGGGGGCTGCTAGATGTCGCAAAAGAAACTTGGGAAGGTTGAGGCCACCCCATATAGAAGCATCATTGAGCATGTCTCCTTGATGCAGGATCGAATTGCAGCTGCCCTGCCCCTTGTACGGGAGCGTATGGAGCGAGCCCAGGAAGCCTAGAGGAGGATTTATAATCGGGATGCCAAGACCCAATCTTACAACCCTGGGGATAGAGTGCTGGTGCTAGTCTCCCTTTGAGGTTAGGGAAAAAGTAGAGGAGGTAAACTAGAAAGTTTACCAGCCAGGGAAGAGAAAACAGGAGCAAATTTACCATGTTAATCTCTTAAAGTGGTTGTCAACCTGTGACAACCACTTTAACCTACAGGCAAGCCTAGAATAAGGCTTACTTGTAGGTGCATTGCATATCTCCCAAACCTGCACGGTTCAGGAGACATGCCGTTTCTCCACTGACCCTGTGACGTGACCTCACGCGACTCCGGCCAGTCACAGAGCCAGAGTCGCGGCCCCGGAAGGAAGAGGGGCAGAAGATGGACGCGGCTTGGAGCGGGGACATCACTGGATGCCGCAGGCTTTGTTTCCAGGTAATCGGCACATAATGGGCTACTATGCGATGCGTAGTAGCCCATTGTGCTTCTACTTTACAGGGTTATATTGAGGAAGTAAACCCATCTGGGTTTACTTCCTCTTTCAAACCATGGAAGGACATAGAGCATTTACTGACCGTCTCCCCTCCTCAAAAGGACAGGGTATCAATGACCCCTGATGTACCCATGACCCAGTCCTTGTCCTTAATGCAACAAAATTCCGTTAAAGAATTTGTGAGTAAAAATAAAGACTTTTTCTCCTCTTTATCTGGACTGACCTCAGTGATCCAGCATGACAAAATCATGGAACCAGGTGTTCACATAAATGTGAAGCCCTATAGAATCCCTGAGGCTAGGCAAGAGGCAGTGGCAAAGGAAATCAAAACCATGGTAGAATTGAATATGATAAAGGAGTCCCACAGTGACTGGTCGAGCCCCATAGTGCTGGTCCCGAAGCCTGATGGCACTCCAAGGTTCTGTAATGACTTTAGAAAGTTAAATAGCGTGTCCAAGTTTGATGCCTACTGGATGCCTCAAGTTGACGAACTTATAGACCGATTGGGAGATGCCCGGTACATAACAACCCTAGGCCTAACTAAGGGCTATTGGCAGATACCCCTAACAGAGACAGCAAAGGAGAAGACTGCCTTTTCTAACCCTGAAGGGTCATTTCAATACAAGCGGATGCCACTTGAGTTACACGGTGCCCCTGCATCATTCCAAAGAACAATGGATAAAACCTTAAGACCGCACCACTCCTACGCAGCCACCTACTTGGATGATGTGGTCATACACAGCCCAGATTGGGAATCATATCTACCCCGAGTGCAAGCAGTGATAGATTCCCTTAGGAAAGCATGTCTCACAGCCAGCCACAAAAAATGTGCCATCAGTCTAGATGAGTCCAAATACCTTGGCCACATTATCAGTTGGGGACTCGGTAAGCCGCAAAGCAGCAAACTAGAGGCAATCCAAAAAAGGTCCCAACCTCTAACTAAAAAGCAGGTGTGTGCATTCCTGGGGATCATGGGGTACTATAGGAGCTTCATACATGACTTTGCCACCATTGCCATCCCCCTGATGGGCCTGACAAGGGGTAGAGGGTCGGTCATGGTGAAGTGGAACCCTGAAGCCGAGAAGGTGCTTCAGAAGTTAAAATAAGCCCTCTGTGTACAACTGGTGCTTGTGACACCGGTATTCACCTAGGACTTTGTGGTGCAGACCAACGCCTCTAATGTGGGCCTATTGGCTGTGCGGTTGTATACCTGAGCTGAAAATGAAACAGGCATGAAAAAATTATGCCATCATCGAGAAAGAATGTCTCGCTATTAAATGGGCCTTGGAGACCCTAAAGTATTATTTGCTGGGAAGGCCATTTAGACTAGTCACCGACCATGCCCCCCCTGAAATAAATAGTCAGGTGACAAGTGGTTTCTGGCCCTACACGTTTACTGTGGAACATAGGGTGGGAAAGCTGCAAAACAATGCGGATGCTCTTTCCCGGGTCCACTGTATGGGTCCACAAGGGCTTGAGCAGAGGCGATATCTCTTGCCTCGCATGCGTTCACTTGGAGCGGACGTTTGCCAGCCACCGTAGCAGAGCTGGTTCTGGCCCAGAGTTTCTGGTCCACCCAGATTTCCCTTCAGCTGTTTTAAATGACCAGGAGGAGAATTCAGTGTTGCTCTGGCCTGGGACTCAGTATCACTACACTGAGAGAGCTACACCTTTGGAATAGGTTGCTCTAAGGAATCAAAAAGAAAAGTTTTGCATTTGTTTTGTTTGGAGGTGTCTGGGACGAGCCCAACACCGTATAGAGAGGTATTCTGCTTTGTATAGTCTAGCACCAGACGGCAAGGAGTTGTTTTGCTATTTTGTTTGTTTTATTATTTGCAGTCTTTTATCAATGATACTGGCAACCCACCAGACTTTTTAGAAAGTTTGCCTTCAAGCTGCCTTTTTCCCAGGAAAGGTGATCCCCAGGAGCAAATCTCCCACAGTATGTATATATATATATATATATATACACACATATATATATATAAACTTTTAGGAGCATATAATGTATAACACTCCCCATAGGGAGGTTAGGGTCTGGCCACGGATCTAAAATTTTGATGTTTTGTTCCCACAGCCATTTAGCTATTACTTTTGCCTTATGGCAAGGTGCTCCATCATGCTGGAAAAGACATTGTTTGTCACCAAACTGTTCTTGGATGGTTGGGAGAGGCCTCCCTCCCTCGGAGGATGTTTTTGCACCATTCTTTATTCATGGCAAAATAGTGAGTGAGCCCACTCCTTTGACTGAGAAGCAACCCCACACATGAATGGTCTCAGAATACTTTAGTGTTGGCATGACACAGGACTGATGGTAGTGCTCACCTTTTCTTCTCCGGACAAGATTTTTTCTAAATGCCCCAAACAATCAGAAAGGGGATTCATCAGAGAAAATGACTTTGCCCCAATCCTCAACAGTCCAATCCCTGTACCTTTTTCAGAATATCATTCTGTCCCTGATGTTTTTCCTGGAGAGAAGTGGCTTCTTTGCTGCCCTTCTTGACACCAGGCCATCCTCTAAAAGTCTTTGCCTCACAGTGCATGCAGATGCATTCACACCTGCCTGCTGCTATTCCTGAGCAAGCTCTGCACTGATGGTGCCCCAATCCCGCAGCTGAATCAACTGTAGAAGATGGTCCTGGCACTTGCTGGACTTCCTTAGGCCCCTTGAAGCCTTCTTCACAAATGCAGTGGAAATGTTTTTTATGGAATTAAGTTAATGCCATGGCAAAGAGGGACTTTGCAACTTATTGCAATTCATCTGATCACTCTTCATAACACTCTGGAGTAGATGCAAATTACCATCATAAAAACAGAGGCAGCAGACTTTGAGTTGCACTGCAAAGTCACACTGTAAATCACGCCTTTTTGTTGTTTCACAAGTGTAAACTGAGCCTCAGAGATATAATAAGCTGCTGGATAGTTTTATTCTTTAGCATTTATCAACTATCAACCAAAATGAAACAATGAAACAATCCCAGTCCCTCACCACAAAATAATGAAATATGAAAAACACCATTTTGGCCGCCAGCTTGAGTAGCAGACACCATAGTTATGGTATATTCTTGGCTCTGCTTTACCTTGTGAGGTCAAGTTGTGACTTATTGAGCAGCATTTTATGGATTTTATATATTACTATTCCTTTCGTTTAAATTCTTTTTAGAAAAAAGTTACAATACAACACAATAAAAAACAAAATCAACATTTATAACATACCAGAAAAAAGTATAGAAACATAGAAACATAGAAAAGTGACGGCAGAAAAAAGACTGAGTAGTCCATCGAGTCTGCCCCTTTTTATTTATTTATTTATTTATTTATTTTTATTTTATTTTATAATTTTTTTTTTTTTTTACATTAACCTTGTTGTCTGACTATAGATTTATGTTTATCCCAAGCATGTTTGAAGCCATTTACTGTTGACTGTCTCACAACCTCTGTTGGTAGTTTATTCCAATCATCAACCACCCTTTCAGTAAAATAATACTTTCTAAGATTAGTTTTGAACTTCCCCCCAGTTAAAAAGTAAAAAAGAACACTTAAGTCTCATACACAGCATAACATAAATACCATTGCAAACATCTATAAAAGGTGTATACCCTAGGATCTTATCACAACAACCATATACCATATTTTTCGCACCATAAGACGCACCTGACCATAAGACGCACCTAGGTTTTAGAGGAGGAAAACAAGAAAAAAAAATATTCTGAACCAAATGGTGTACTAAAATATTTACCAGTGCAGCCATATACCAGATCCATGAAATACAGCCACATACCAGATCCATGAAATACAGCACAATACAGATCCATGAAATACAGCATATACCAGATCCATGAAATACAGTCATATACCAGATCCATGAAATACAGCACATACCTGTGTCCATGAAATGCAGCCTGACAGAGCTGAGAGGGAGATTCATATCTCCCGCCTCCACTGCGATGGGATGTCATCACCCTGCGCATAGTGGAGCTCCACTCTGCAGCCAGATCCCATTCAGAAAAGCAGCTCCAGCCGCCGCAGTACTTCATTTGGCCACTGGGGCCGAACGAAGCCCCAGTGGCCAAATGAAGTACTGCGGCTGCTCTGTCTTCTCACTGTGTGAGATCAGAGCAGCGCTCTATGGTGTCCGGGAGCCCGCAGTGTAATGCGAGCTCCCGGGGGCGACGAGGGGGGGGAGGGTTTTGCAGCATTCGCACCATAAGACACAGGGAGACTTTTCCCCACTTTTTGGGGGAAAAAACGTGCGTCTTATGGTGCGAAAAATACGGTATATCGTATTTTTTCCCCAAAGAGAAGACAAGATGCATCGTGAGAGGTGGAGGCTCCCCACATCTAAATGAATATACAGTACATTACTATTAACTACCTCATCTTGATTACATTTTCCTTGAAAGTTCAGCTTTGTTCAATGTATCACACTCCAGGCAAATGTTGGGTGAGGCTGTTTACATTTTTCATGCTATTTTGTATCACTGCACATTGGTGGGATTCGAGATATTGCATTTGGGTGTTATTTAGGGCAGGGGTCTCCAAACTTTCTAAACAAAGGGCCAGTTTACTATCCTTCAGACTTGAGGGGGGCTGGACTGTGGCCAGTGGGAGTAGAAAATGTCCTGGTGTCAGTGAGAATAAATCATTTATCTTTGGTATTAGTAGGAGGAATAGTGCCCCATTGTTGGTGTCAGTGGGAGGAATAGTGGCCCATCATTGGTATCAGTGGGAAGAATAGTGTCCCTTTGTTGGTGTAAGTGGGAGGAATAGTGGCCCATTTTTGGTATCAGTGGGAGGAATAGTGCCCCAAGGGGCAGATAAAAGCATGCAAAGAGCCACATCTGGCCCACAGGCCACAGTTTGGAGACCACTGATTTAGGGTAACAAAAATTAAACTTTATGTAGGAAATAGCTCAAAATATGTTTTGGAGATGACTTTAAAGTAGAGAAATATTACGATAAAACATTTCAGACTTTGGCCTTCTATTTCCCTTCCACCCAAAACACACTAAAATGCACTCATTTTGATAATTATAAGAAAATCATGTTGTATATCAGTGCACCACATAACATGGCCATCTGCAGAGATTATAAAGTCTATATGTTTTTACCCAAGATTCACACATTTTTCTATTTGAATCTTAATTGAAAATATGTGAAAGCTATGTGAATCCTGTGTGATTATATTGTAGACCCGTCTTTTGCTTATTTTTACTCATTAGTCATGATCACTCATGATTCACACCCCAAGTTCATCACACTATCCAGCCGGTGTCTTTTATGTCAGCACTGAGTATGAATTTCCAGATGTTTCACTTGTATCTTGAGTCGAGTAGAGATGGTAGACAGCTGAAATAAAACAAATATTCAAATATTAGAGCTGATAATATACAATCAAAGAGGGCCTATCATACAAAAGGATGTCTGCTCTTCTATACGTAGAAAACTTCCAAATTTGAAAAAAACTGATTTGGATTCTACCAACTCTTGTATATATATAAAAAACCCAAATATGACAAAACCAAAAGAAAAATCAGGGTATAAACCATTTATGGACTGATCAATATAATACATGTACAAATGCAACATCATGTTTATTTTGTTTTGAGCCAGAGGCTACCTTGTGGAATACAGGCATTAGCTTCAACTTGAACATATGGAATATATGGACTTGAGTTATGGATATATGATCGCATATGCTTTTAAATTCCTTTAAGATCCAAGCTTTGTATGCCCATGGCTTTCTGAAACAAACCCATATAGGCGTGCAAGGGAGCTATTTGCAGTGGAATATGAGCTTAGCTATCTGTGGGAACACACAGGCTCTGTAAAATATCCTCTTCTGGACCACAGGGCCCAACCAATATGGTTAAGAGCGCAGCCAATGCATCATCTGGGGCTGCATAGTGCATACCATTAATACATTTGTGACCAAAACCTGAGACTTTTTGCTTTATATACCTTGGAATACCAATTTGTTCACTGGTTCAATCTCTGGAATTAAGTATATGTTTGTTTTCCATCTGGAATAATTGACTTGCCTACTGGCACTGTCCTGAGAATTAAAGGCACAATTATCTTCCACTTTGGAAGATTGTTTGGAATCACTCATACTAACTGTATACGATTGTTATGTTGATAAGTTATCAGTAAATGAGATTATACATGTTGTGCATATGAGTGATATGTCTGAGAGAGATGTAGCGTATGGTTTTACCTTTCAATATTTTTTTATTGAATACAATAAAGGGTACAAAAGAAATCTTGCAGAAGAAATCAGGCAAAGGTATACAATAAAGAAACAAATTTGGTTGATAAAGGCATTTTCAAGAAACGGAAGCCAAATGATTATATGTTACCAACATGTCCAATGAAAGCAGACTCTGCCCACTGTAGTGTAGATAGACCATACAGGAAGAGTTGAATATTAGAGTGTATGTTTTTTTTTTTCCAATAATTTATTTATATACAGCACTCAGAGATACAGTATATAAGTCAGAGAGAAAAAACTTCTATACAGTACACATTTATGAAAAGTGTAGCGAAGACACATCAGATCCATATATTCTGCTTGTGTGTAACGAGAGGTTGTACAGCAATCCGAACCTCCAGACCAGAGTTGAGTCTTTGGTTTTCGTACTGCACTCTGTGTGATGATTTTCCAAGCAACCACCCAGTTTAATAAAATTATAGAACAAAACAAACAAGACATACAAAAAAACCCCACAATATATATACATAAAAATAACCCCCCCCCAGGAAAGGGGGGGTGGAAGAGCGGAGGAGCTGGAGGAAAGGGGTAGATGCAAAGCAGAAGAAAGCAGGGGAAAGAGAACTGTCGCACCTCCGTTCTTGGGAGGAGCTGGCTGCGTCAGGGTCAACATGAAATGTAGTGGTTCTAGTGAGAAAGTTTTTGTATTCCTCCGAGTAGACAAACTCATGCCAAAAAATACCGATGATGATGCAGAAGGAACATAGCGGGGTCTCGGGCTGATTCATGATCTGAGTAATTCTGTGGACCTCTGACCAAAAAGGCTGCAACAGCTTACAGGTCCAGAAGATGTGAAGAAGGGAACCTGGTTCCTCCCAGCATCTCCAGCAAGTATCAGGGCATTGAGGAAACATTCTGTGGATTTTTACAGGTGTATGGTATCAACGGGTTAGTACCTTAAAGCTTGCTTCTTGATGGACCGCACACAAGGATGTTTTATATACGAATAGAAGCAGTCACTGCACCTGTCGGCCTGTGAAGGTAATTCCCAGGTCTTGTTCCCATTTTGCTGGGTAAGGTAGTTTGAAGCCCCGAGGGGGCGCTACTAGGAGGTTATAGGTTTGGGAAATTGCATCTCACATAGGGGATCGGTCGTCACACAGGAGTTCAAATGGCGTGAGTCGCCTGTTAAAGTTGATTGGAGGGGACAGAGACCTCAGATAGTGTGTCAACTGGATCTTTTGCCAAAAGGAAAGACTGTCAAGTCTTGTATCCTCCAGGACTTGTTGTCCCGAAATCCATTTGCCATTAGTGATGAAGTGTCTGGCTTGGGACATGTTGGCCCTTTTTAGGGCATCGATCTCAAGATCATGCCATCCAGGCCTAAATTCCAGGTTACCTACTATGGGTGTAAGTTGAGATGGGGCCAGAACTATTTCCGAGCTCCGAAAGATTTGGGCGCATTGCTGCCGAGTTTCTCCCACTGTAGGGTGGGATATTTTCCTTGTCTGGTCTCTCCTGACGCTCGAGGGTAGGGTCTCCAGAGGGGTCTGGACCAGAGCCTGCTCAATTCGCACCCATTGTTTAAGGTCTCCATGTTTGCACCAGTCTAGTACTCTTGACAAGCGGCAGGCCACTAGATAGAGTTTGACATCAGGGAGAGCCATTCCTCCTGATAGTTTTGGCAGGCGTAGGAGTGATTGAGCTATTCTGGGGGTTTCTGATTCCATAGACATTCTCCAAAGGCTCGTTTGAGGTCCTGTACAAATGAGCCAGGGACGCAGATTGGAAGCACCTGCAGAACATGTAGGATTCTTGGCATAATGTTCATCTTTATTATGTTACAGCGCCCGAACCATGAGAACAGGCCTGTTTGCCATCTAGAGAGATCTCTTTTTATTTCTGTTAGCAATGGTGGGAAGTTAAGCGAGAAGATGTTGGTTGTGTTGTTTGGTAGTAAGATGCCCAAATATTTAATATGGGAGGGGGCCCACTTGAAAGGAAAGTCCATTTTTAGTAGCAAAGTTAATTTCAGAGACACGCCCATCGCTTCCGACTTCTGATAGTTGACCCGAAAGGAAGAAAAGCTTCCATAGGTTTTAAGTTCGGGGAGCATATTGGGTAACGAGATCAGGGGTTTGGTCAGGAAAAACAGCAGATCGTCCGCATACGCTGCAGTCTTGGGACATAACCCTGACCCTACATTTAAGCCTGAGATGTCCGAGTTAGTTCTGACTCTGCCCAGGAAAGGCTCCAGGGTCAGGATCAAAATCAGGGGTGAAAGAGGACACCCCTGTCGGGTCCCATTGGAGATCTTGAAAGGGGACGAAAGGTTTCCATTCACCTTTACTTGGGCCATCGGGTGAGAATATAAGGCCTCAAATCAATTTATCATCTGCTGCCCCATCCCAATGCAGCGTAAGGTCTCCCTCAAGAAGGTCCAGCTGACCCTGTCAAAGGCCTTTTTGGCATCTGTAGACAGGATCAGCATGGGAGTCCCTCTGGTCTGTGCGGCATACAATAGGTTAATATCCTTTGTCGTATTATCACATGCCTCTCTGTACGGCACGAAGCCCACATGATCGGAGTGTATCAGCTGAGGGATCAGCTCCACCATCCGCATCGCCAGGATCTTCGTGAACAGTTTGAGGTCCACGTTCAAGAGGGAAATAGACCGGTAGTTTTGGCAGTGAAGGGGATCTTTCCCTCCTTTTACTATGTGGGCTCTGAGCGTATCCGTCGGAAGCTGAGTTTGAGTTGTATGCCGCCAGAAAGTGAGGGGCCAAGATGTTCTCAAAGATCTTGTAGTACAGAAGGGAATATCCATCCGGATTGGGGGCTTTCCCCGGCTTTGTTTGAGATATAGCTAATGTCAGTTCCTCGGCCGAGATAGGGGCTTCAAGAGCTGCCAGGTCGTTATCTGACAACCTAGGAAGGCCCGGTTGTGCTATATAGTCTCTCATAACTGTCAATTTAGCTAGGTCCCCACTATCCATGCCACACGGTAGCATAATATTTTCTGAATATGTAAGCGATATCCTCCGTTTTGTGCGTCTTTTGTTGTTGTTCATTCAAAAGCTCTGGTATAAATATGCCAGCCTGTTCTCTCAATGCGCGGGCCAGGAGATTGCCGCATTTATTGTTGTGCTCATAGAAAGACCTTTTGCACTTTGCAATGGTGGCTTTCGCTCTATCCAGAGCGATGGACCGCAGCTGCTGTCTCAACATTGTGAGCTCCGCCAAATCCCTTTGCTCCAGACTCATTTTATGAGCTGCCTCTAGAGTTTTGATCCTCCTGAATAAGTCCTCCTGTTGTTTCACTTTTTCTTTTTTGAGGCGTGTCCCGATTTTAATCAGTAGACCTCGGATATATATTTTGTAAGCCTCCCAAACCATCTCTGGTTTGCTCTCGGGGCCTGTATTTACAGGAAAGAAAGTGTGTAGTTCTCTCAAAATCTCTGCCTTGACCTCTGGGGTTTGGATCAGGGAGTCATTAAGTTTCCATGAGCATGATCTCGGCGTTGGAGAGAACAGGTCTACGTCCACCATGACCGGGGGATGATCAGAGACAGTGATTGCACCAATAGAGGCTGATGCTACTTTAGAGAGCAGAGATTGTGGGAAAAGTAGAAGGTTGATTCTGGAGTAAGAATCGTGGGGATGCGAATAGAACGTATGGTCCCGGTTTTCCGGGTGGAGGATCTTCCAGACATCTACCAGATGGAAGGCGTGGAATGTTTTTTTTCAATCTTTTCAACTTAGCATATGAGATGTGAGAGGTTTTTCTGGACGCATCCAGGACCGGGTCCATTGTGAAGTTCATGTCGCCTCCAATTATAACTGCCCCTTCAGCGAATTCCCCTAATTTGGCAAAGATTGGTTCAATATAGGCAATGTGATTGGGATTAGGGAGGTAGAGATTGACCAGGGTAACCCTACGCCCCCCCATGGTACCTTTCACAAACAATGCCCCGCCCTCTGCATCGGACCATCGGTTGCCCAGCACCCATTGGATTTTGTAATGCATAAAAATGCTGATCCCGCATGACTTGGAATTCGGCGAGCAGTCATGATATACTGTAGGGAAAAAGTGATTGTGAAGTTTAGGTATTCTGTCCGCACGAAAATGAATCTCCTGGAGGAAACATACACTGGCCCTCAAGCGTCTTAAGTCGGTGAACACCATAAAACGCCTCTCCGGTGTGTTCAACCCCTTCGTGTTCAGTGAGATGAAGCGCGGATGCAGGGAGACAGAGACAGTAAGCGGGGGGGGGGGGGGGGG
>BLSH010402357.1:63046-75953 GCA_018402905.1 Glandirana rugosa | reverse complement strand
CCAAACTACCTGTACTATATACCACATGCATGATAACATTGTCCTGTATGATTGAACTTTGTTACAGACAGCACAATTATTGTTCTGCGTGATGCACACAATCCCCTGATGAAGGATTGACCGAAACATGTTGGGATATCTGAGAAATAGCTCCAAGACCCTGCTCATATAGCGGCTCCTTGAATGTATCTATTCTCATATGCATCCAAGCTTTTTCCATATATGCTGTTCTAACGTTAGTACCATGTTGAGACAAATTCATTGTTTTGTCTTTTTATAACTGCATTTGATGTATGCATTGTTTGTATCCAATTTTTGACCTTGTATATCCACACATAATTTGAAGTGGACTGGGAACTTCTTGTCCCAACTCACTCCAATGTTGGAATATATCATATGTTTTTGTATCAATAAAATTGTATATTTTTTTACTATTTCTTAAATCTTTTTGGTACCTTATCCAACCAACTGCCTGTAAAGTCCAGGGGATAGCTTACAATCTGGGAGTCTCTCCCTCTTTTTTGAATTTTTAGATTTGTATATAAACTTTGTATAAAAGGTTATATCCAAATAAATAAAATGACCATGAATTTTAAGCACCTAAGTTCAGGCCTTTTTTGACACTTTTACATTTTTTTACAGGTTACCTGTTTAGAGTTACAGAGGAGGTCTAGAGCTAGAATTGTTGCTCTTGCTCTAATGCACGCGACGATACAAAACATGTGTGGTTTGAACGCCTTTTACATATGTGGGTGCAACTTACGTATGCGTTTGCTTCAGTACGCGAGCTTGCGGGGACGGGGATGCTTTCATTTTTTTTTATTGTTTATTTTACTTTTATTTTTTTATTTTTACACTGTCTCTTTAAAAAAAATGTTTTGATCACTTTTATACCTATTACAATGAATTTAAACATCCCTTGTAAAGGGAATAGCGAGTGACAGGTCCTCTTTATGGAGAGATGTGGGGTCAATAAGACCCCACATCTCTCCTCCAGGCTGGAAAGACCGAGATCAGAAAAAAATTGAACAATCCCTGCCTTTCCAGCCGCGTCCACGGCTTTGTTTACTAAAGCCAGCTTGGACGTGACGTCATAACGTTGCGCCTCCGAGGATTGTAGGGTCACCAGTCAGCTCTCTGATCAACCTCTGGCGGCAACGGATTCATTCTCCGGGTCTCTGATCGTACAGGCGAGCCCGGAGAAACACCAGAGGGTGGCGGGAGGGGGGATGTCCCCTCCCGCTGCCTGTAAGAACGATCAAGCAGCTGAACTGCCGCTATGATCATTCTTACAGTGCAGGGAATCGCTGTAGCTGCAGGTGTCATTCAGATATCACCACTCAAAGTCCAGGACATCAATAGATGGCCTACGGGTGGGAAGTGGTTAACATTGAACATGCCCGTGCAACAGCGAAAAACTGCGTAAATTTTACTATCCATAGGTGATGCTTTAAAAGCCTTTATAGGTTACAACTTTAGATTTACAGAAGAGGTCTGGTGCGAGAATTACTGCTCATGGTCTGAATGTATGATTGCTGTTTGCGCGTGGGACTGATGAGGACAGGGGCACTTATTTATTTATTTTTTTAATTATTAATTAATTCATTAATTCATTTATTTTATACTGTTGCTTTCATTTTATTTATCACTTTTATTGGTGTCACAAGGAATGTAAACATCCTTGTGACAGCAATAGGCATGTGACAGGTACTCTTTATGGAGAGATCTGGGGTCTATAAGACCCCAGATCCCTTTTCTGCACTAAAAAACATTCAAAACATCAAGATCGTTGTTTTTGAATAAATCAAAAACCGGTCACGCTATTGTTACGCAATGGGTGATGAACCTAATAAATATAAGGTGGTTAATAATACCTCAAAAGAAAAGAATATAACCAATAATCAAACACTAATGCAGAAACATCCTAAGGTTTAGTAAGGAATGGTTATAATCACTCCATGAAAGTCCAAAGGCCATATGGTATGGAAGAGATCCACAACAGCTATAAATAAAGTCCAAACTAGAAATAGGCACAGATAAATCTTCGTAGTCAAAAGCCACCACGTGAAGAACAGGGTATGCAATGTGACACCTCCACCTCTTATTCAATGGCAGCTTACCAGATGTAGGCACAAAATGCACATTGGCTGTAACCCCAGCCCGGGTCCCCACCGGGGGATATATCCAGACAACCTTAGGATCACAGTAGGACAGGTTGAACATAGCAGAGTCAGAAAGATATAAGTGTCAGCCGTCTGAATCAGCCACTAGTAGAAGTCCTGAATTAAGCACCAACAGCCCACTCGCCCCAGGGGCACACTCATTCGGCCAGATACCCAAAAAAAGGGAAGGATAAAGGCATAATAGTGTAATACTGTTGAGCAGTTTAATAGGATAAAAAGATTTTGCACTTACAGCAAGGTTATAATGTAAAAGCATCAGGTAAACATGAGCCGGCCGGCTTCAGTGAATGGTCTCTCGGCAGTGATGTCAGCGCGCCTTCCCAACGTACGTTTCATCAGCAACGGGACATAGTCATGGGAATAGAAGACGCGCTGTCTTCTTACGCTATGCAACGTGAATTGAATGCTTTTGATTTTTAAAAACTGGCAGAGTAAACCGGAAGTGATGCTATGTCATTGCTTTCGGGTTATTATCACGAACAGCCAATTAAAGCCTTTGCTTGGCCATCCAGCCAGCTTTCCTTGGCCATGCACTGGCTGGTCGCTCGGGTCTCTCAGTAGGACGGCAGAGCCCAAGCAAGCCACAGAAGGTGGTGGGGGATGTCCCCTCCCGCTGCTTGTATTAGCAAGCCAGCAGCTAGTTAGCACTCTTATTGCTATTACAAGAAAGCCAACCACCGACTCTAAAAAAACGGTACATGGGTGATGCCTGCAGCTGCATCATCCCGGTATAAGTACCGAAAGTCCAGCGATGTATGGGTACGTCACTGGACAGGAAATAGTTAAAGTGTTTGTCCAGCCAAAACTTATTTCTAGCTTTGTATAGGGAAGGGTTAAAACCACTGACAGGCTTTTACTGCTGTTTTTGGGCTCCATACACAGAAAAAGGTTTTTGGATGACATTTGCTTTAACTCTTTCACTGCCAAGTCCGTACGCCGTACGAACCTACAGGAGTGCTTGCAGATGGCCAAGTCTGTACGCCGTAAAGAGCTAATTTTCCCTCTGCTATAAGCTCATGTTCACTTAAATGACCATAGACTTATATCAGAATTGTTCTGCAGACTCTACTGAACATTTCTATAACTCTCGTAGATTACAATCCACTGATCAGAGTTATTAACCCAAAATGTGACGCCCCCCCCCCCCCTCCATGCTGCCGCTTCCCTGTCCCCTGCCTCTCTACCTCCGGCGCTAACTTTTATCTTAAACTGTCCCTCCACTCTCCTATCCCCTTCACCCCCAGCACTTATTGCCCCCTCTCCAGCTGATCCGACCCCCCCTGCAAATTCGTTCCCCTGCAGCTCCCATCATAAGCCGGCACCCCTGCTCTGCCACTCCCACCAGCTTCAGGTGCTGCATGGGGCTTGGGGGGATCCGGATGTGTCCCCCCCACTAGTCAGATCACCTCCCATACTGGCCCCCACACCACCCATCTGTCCCTGCTCTGGCGGCATCCCCCCTTCCCCTCCAGCACCCTGTAGCTGCTGGCCGCATTGAGCTCCAGCAATCTGACATGCTGAGAGCGGGGGGAAAGGTGGGGCAGTGCTGCAGGTGAGGGGGGAAATTGGGGCTTGGGTGGGTTTGGTATACATGTGTATACCAAGCCCACCCCTGTAGCACAGTGGATATAGGCAGCGATTGCTCCTATATCCACTGACAGCTGATAGATTGTATCACTTGCTGATACAAGTAAACCGGGAGTAATTTACTAAAGGCAAATCCATTTTGCACTACAAGTGCACTTGGAAGTGCAGTCGTTGTAGATCCGAGCGGGACATGCAAGGATAGTAAAAAACAGCACATTTGCTTGCACATGATTGGATGATAAAGTCAGCAGAGCTTCCCCTGATTCCAGATCTTCCCCTCAGATTTACAGCGACTGCACTTTCAAGTGCACTTGCAGTGCAGAGTGCATTTGCCTTTAGTAAATCAAACCCAAAGTATCAGTCTGTAATTTTACGAATGCATGGATTTCCATTCATTCAACTACAACTAAAGTGCTGCTGACTGAGAAAGGGACTGTCTTCAGACCCTTTCTCTGTCTCAAAGAGAGAGATATGGGGGTCTGTTTAGACTTCTGATATCTCACCAAATACACCCCTAAACCCCCCCCCCAAAAAAAACATGCAAAAAAAATAAATAAATAAAACAAGAAAATGTAAACAGTAAAAAAAAAAGTAAAAAAAAACATAGTAAGACCCGGTCCACCCACACTCAGCCTCTCCACGGTGACAGCCCCTCCTCTCCTGCAATCACCCCTCCAAGGTGACTGTCTCCCCCCGCACTCACCCTTCCACAACTTCCTCAGCTTCTCCTTCCGGCCAACCCAATACGCCTCCTGTCCTGATTGGCCGGGAGGAGAAGCCAGAAGACAATAGTCACAAGTGGGTGTGTTCAAGGCGCAGTGCTCTGCGCCCCGAGCCCAACCTTTTTCAAGCCAATCAGAGCCTTAGGTTCTAATCATGTGGCTTGAAAAAAAACTTATACAAATGTATGAGTCCAGCGCCCTGCAGGGGGGGCGGCACCCCTGTGCCCCTAATGGACCGGTCGCTCCTGGTAAGACCCCTTTCACGTGCAGCGGACTCTGTCAAGCAGATCCACCTGCTCAGTGGGGGATCTGTCTGCTGATCCCCGCCGAGCAGACGAATGACAGGTCCGTGTCCGTGCCGCTGATGCAGAGCAGACATGGAAACAGCCCACTGTTCTCTATGGGGTGGTCGGATGGAAACGGACCGCCTGTCCATTTCCATCCGATACCATCCGATCCAGTCTGCTAGATGGATGGGGAACGGGATCCCCATCTATCTTTTTTTAGCAGACTGGACTGGATCGGATGCAGGCGGGTGTAAACGGACACATGTCCATTTACATCAGCCTCTCCATAGAGAACAATGTGTGGTCTTATTGGGCCCGCCTGAAAAATGGACAGGCAGACCCAATCAGTCTGCTTGTGTGAAAGGGGCCTAAGGCCTTGTTCACACCGGGCATACACAATGCACCTTTACGGGGACGCACAGGTGTTCCATGTATCTCTGTGCAGGCAGTCCCATTGATGCCATTTGGGATGTAGCCAAACAGAGCCACTGCTCCCAATTTTATATCCATGTAGGTTCGCATGCATGTCCCTAAGCTCACACTGTCTGCGTTTGGGATCGTGTACCCACACCGACACGGATGTCAGATTGGGAACAGCAGTTATGCCTGTGCTGCCGTTGCATCCCAATTGACATAAATTTAAATGGGACTGCCTGTACAGGATTCCGTGCACCTGTGCATTTCCGTGTGGGTAAACATGGCCCTCCATGGGCATACACTTTAGTATGCCACATTTGAACAATGCTTTAGTAGCTATTTAGCAGGGATTGTGTATGTTATGTTGTGTTTATGTGCACTATTAATGATTTTAGTGTATTTTTAGTGAAAATAGCGATATGATGAACATTTGCGCAATTATTGTGGGGCCCAAAAAATCAGTAGCACTTCTTTTTATTCTACAGGCGATGTGCTTCCAGAAAATGTCTAGTTTGAGGGGTCTTTTCAAATTCTGAAAGCTGTAAGTGAAAAATGGTAACCTCCGGATTTTTAGAGTAAATTATTCTTATTTACAGTTTTACGTTCCGTTTTTACCATTTCACAAAAAGGTGCAATTTAAAATGTACACATATTTGTTATTTATTAGCTCAAAACAGTTTTAACTTTTATATTTGCTAGGTATTAAGCAGGAATTATGTACATTTTGCCATGTATGAATCCACTATTAATGATTTTAGTGTATTTTTAGCAAAAATATTGTTTTGATAAACATTTGCGCAAATACCACGGGGCTTAAAAAATCAGTAGCACCTTCTTTTTTATCCCAGAGATCATATACTTTCAGAAAATATATGGTCTTGCAAACTCTGAAAACTAAGTGAAAAATGAAAACCTCCAGATTTTTAGAGAAATTTTTGGGTTTGTTTCATTTTCACCATTTTGCAAAAAGGCGCAATTTATAATTTACAAATATTCATTATTTATTAACTTAACCCAGGATAAGCTTTTATATTTAGCAGGAATTTAGCAGGAAGTTTGTAAAAGTGTGTATTTTTATCTGCTAATAATGATTTTAGTGTATTTTTAGCGACAATATTGTTTTGATAAACATTTGCGCAAATACCACAGGGCCAAAGAAATCAGTAGCACCTTCTTTTTTTATTCTAGAGGTCATATGCTTTCAGAAAATATATGGTTTGGGGGTCTTTCACAAATTCTGAAAGCTGTAAGGGAAAAATGAAAACCTTCAGATTTTTAGAGAAATTTGGATATTTACATTTTTGCTTACGTTCGATTTTCACCAATTTGCAAAAAGGCGTAATGTAAAAATTTAATTTTTTTGTTATTTATTAACTCCATACAGGTTAAGCTTTTATATTTAGTAGGGATTTAGCTGACATTTTGTAAAATTAGCTGTGTTTTTATCTGCTAATCATGATTTTTGTGGATTTTTTAGCAAAAATATTGTTTTGATAAACATTTGCGCAAATATCGTTGGACCTTAAAAATCAGTAGTACCTTCTTTTTATTCTACTGGTCATGTGCTTTCAGAAAATATATGATTTGGGTGGGCATTTTACAAACTTTAAAAACTATAAGTTAAAAATAAAAAAGCAAAGGAAAAATTGCAAAAAAGGGATTTTATTAAAACTTACCGTAAAATCCTTTTCTCTGAGTTCACTGACAGACGCAGCTCTTCATTGACTTGTGGGGTTTATGCTTGTCCCACTAGGAGTTAACTAGGCAGGGAAAAGAACAGCTGGCCCCTCCCATGGGGCCGTCCTCTCTTCCCACATAAACCCTCCACATAGCATAGCTCCTCAGTTCATATACAAGCCGTACCGAAAACAGAGCACAGAGCGGTGGGTGCTGCGTCTGTCAGTGAACTCGGAGAAAAGAATTTTACGGTAAGTTTTAATAAAATCCCTACGTTCACTGACAGAGGCAGCTCTTCATTGACTTGTGGGGACGTCCCCAAGCTGTGTCAAAAAAGAGGGTTGGGTAAATAATAAGAACTGTACCCAACAGAACCTCTAAGGAGGCGCCAGATGCGCCTACACTGCCGCCTGCACAACTTTGCAGCCAAAAGCAGCATCTGAAGATGCTAACACATCAATCTTAGAAAACTTAGTGAAAGTGTGTACCGAGGCCCAAGTGGCCACCTTGCACACCTGTGACACCGAGGCCTGGTGTCTGAAAGCCCAGGAAGTGCTAACCGCCTGGGTAGAATGAGCCGTGACCGGAAAAAAGGGGAAAACTTGCCCCGAATAGAATATGTGTGGGTCACGGTCTGTCTAATCCAACGAGAGACAGTAGCCGACGAGGCCGCCAAACCTTGCGCGGACCCTCCGTCAGCACAAACAAAGAATCAGACTTCCAAAAGGAAGCTGAAATAGCCAAAAACACTAATAAGGCCCTCACTACGTCCAAGGCACGCAACCCAAACTCTTTCGGGTGCGAAGGACGTGGGCACAATGAAGGAAGAACAATATCTTCGTCATTGTGAAAGGAAGAAACCACTTTCGGAAGGAAAGAGGGAGAGGGTCGCAAGACCGCCTTGTCCTTGTGCAGGACTAGGTAGGGAGACTTGCACAACAGTGCCGCCAACTCAGTCACCCGTCTGGTGGAAGTGATGGCCACCAAAAAGGCCACCTTCTGCGAGAGCAGTTGTAAGGAAAATCTCCCTGATTTTTTCATATGGCGGTTTCTGAAGCACAGAAAGCACCGAATTCAAATCCCACGGAGCCCTCAGAGACCTCACCCGAGGCGCCACATGTCGTACACCTTGTACAAAGGTACGAATCAACGAGTGCGAAGCCAAAGGTCTCTGAAAAAGGATCGCCAGAGCTGATATCTGGCCCTTGAGAGCACTCAAAGCCATTTTTTTTTCAGGCCTTGCTGCAAAAAAATCAGGACCCTGGACACCACGTAAGAGCGAGGGTTATGACCCTCCGCCTCGCACCAAGCTAGATAAGCCTTCCAGGTGCGGTGATATATCTTGCGAGAACTACACTTGCGAGCCTTTAACAAGGTAGGGACCACAGAGTCAGCGACTCCCCTGTCCCTCAGCACCTGGGACTCAAAAGCCAGGCCGTCAAAGCCAGCGATGGTAAAGCAGGGTGCAAGATGGGCCCCTGAGACAGTAGATCGTCTCGCAGCGGGAGCCACCAGGGAACGTCCACCACCCTGTGAACCACGTCGGCGTACCACGTGCGCCGAGGCCAATCTGGAGCCACCAGGATTATTGGTATTCCCTCCGCTACTATCCTGTGTATCAATCGCGGTAGAAGTTTTATCGGAGGGAAGGTGTACAGAAGACGACAACGGCCCCAGGGGCCACCAGAGCGTCCGTGGCCACTGCCAATGGATCCTTCGTTCTGGACACAAAGGTCTTCACCTTGTGAACCGAGACGTCATGAGATCCACGTCTGGCATCCCCCATCTGCGGCAAATCTGGGTGACTACCTCCGGATGGAGAGACCACTCTCCCTGATCCAGCATCTGGCGACTGAGAAAGTCCACCTGACAGTTTTCTATGCCTGGAATGTAAATGGCGGAGGTTGCCGGAACGTGATGTTCCGCCCAACGCAGTATCAGAGCTGCCTCTGCCGCAGCTGCTGGACCCCTCGTGCCACCCTGATGATTCACATATGCCACTGCTGTGGCATTGTCCGACTGAATCCAGATCAGACGACCCTGCAACCTCACTGTCCAGTGAGATAGGCATAATCTGATCGCTCTCAGCTCCAGCACATTGATGGGGAGATGAGCTTCCTGTGCCGACCAACGGCCCTGGGCAGACAGCCGCCCCAGGATCTCGCCCCAGCCTGCAAGGCTGACAACCGTGGTGATGATCACCCACCGAAGGGGCAGGAATGACTTCCCCTGGGTCAACGCCGAGTCCCTAAGCCACCAGGTCAGAGATGCCCTGGTCTGGGAGTTCAGGCGGATCAGAAGGTCCAAGGACCGGGGAGACCTGTCCCACTGAGACAGAATCGCTCGCTTGAGAAGTCGAGTGTGACTCTGGGCGCAAGTTATCGCCTCGAAAGACGAGACCATGAGCCCCAGCACCCGCATACAGAATCGTACTGAAGACCGTTGGTGTGACAGGAAGGTTTGCACCGCCGACTGCAGCGACAGCAACTTTGCCGGAGGAAGGAACACCTTCGCCTGCTCTGCATCCAGAATCAGACCCAGATACTCCAGGCGACGGGATGGAGACACCGTCGACTTCTGCAGGTTGAGCAACCAGCCAAAATCCTGCAGCGAGGACATGGTGATTCTCACATTCCCTTCCAGAGCCGAGGCGGACTCCGCTCTCAGGAGCAGGTCGTCGAGGTAGGCTACTACCGCAATGCCTCTCTGTCGCCGTAACGTCAGTACCGGAGAAACCAGTTTTGTGAAAACTCGAGGGGCTGAGGCCAGACCGAAAGGGAGTGCCACGAATTGATAATGGAGGTCCCCCACTGCAAAGCGAAGAGAACGCTGCTGCCGCGAATGATCGGGTGCGGCGGGGGGGTGGAAAGGGCCGCATGGCGCCCTTACCCAGTGGCTACCCGAAATCGTCCGGACAGCGTCGGTCCCCCCTCCGCCCCTGAAAAGGGGGGAAGAGAGGAACTCTCACTCACCACTCCTGTCGGTAGCCACCCGTTTGCAGACCTTCCGCCCCTGCCTGGATGGGATGCTGCTGGCCGAAGAGATCGCCCGAACCGGACTGCAATCCGGGACTTGGGCACAGATGGGGGTCACCCCAGGCCACCCGCACGGAACGGGCACGATGCGGCGGGTCCCCATACCGCGGGACTGGCTCGCATCGGTCGGCCAGGCCGGGGAAAGTACAGAGTGCGAGCGACTCTATGCCCTGGCCGGCTTCTTGATAGCAGACTTCGTTGCTTGATAGAAGTAGTAGTAAAAAAGTAAAGAAATAAAAATAAAAGTAAAAAAGCGATCACAGTCCGGACCGCAAATCCCCTAAGGGAGCCAGGTCAACTCCTATGCAAACTAGGCATTGAAACTGAGGAGCTATGCTATGTGGAGGGTTTATGTGGGAAGAGAGGACGGCCCCATGGGAGGGGCCAGCTGTTCTTTTCCCTGCCTAGTTAACTCCTAGTGGGACAAGCATAAACCCCACAAGTCAATGAAGAGCTGCATCTGTCAGTGAATGTAGGAGAAAATGGTCTGGCCACCTGGGTGTATAAAATGGAGCACAGGGCCTGGCAGCGAAAGGGTTAAGACAGGGGTTCTTCACCTTCAGACATAAGCTGGCTAATATTTATTACAAATTACTCTGAGTTTACAAACCTGATTGGACGGTGTCTATTATTAGGCTGAACAAAGGAATCTTTCAATTCCTAATGCAACTTCTAAAACAAGAGGTCAAAACCCCAGATTTGAACCTGCACAACAGTGGCTAGAATTTACAAGCACACCTGCTGGTCATAATAAACTTTTAAAAGTCCCCTCCACTGTTTCAATGGCTGCACCCCTCACTGGGGTACTTTTATTGTTTTTTTAAGTGTTTAAAGTCCAATTGAACTCAGTTTAAATCCACAAAAGACATTTCTGGTGCATCAAAACAAAAGGTGTTACATTTCCTATGGTTTCCTTATAAAGCGGTCTAGCACCTATCAGTGCCACCTATCAGTGCCCATCAGTGCAGCATATTAGTGCCTCCTCATCAGTGCCCTTCAGTGCCGTCTCATGAGTGCCCATCAGTGCAGCCTATTTGTGCCCATCAGTGCTGCCTCATCAGTGTACATAAGTGAAGTTAAACAAATTACTTTTTTACAAAAAGTTCTAACCGAAACAAAGAAAAATGGGGTTTTTTTTCAAAATTTTCAGTCTTTTTCAGCAAAAAAAATTTAAAAACCCAGCGGTATTAAATAGCACCAAAAAAAAGCTCTATTTGCCCAGTATTGAAGTGGTTTGAAGTGGTTAAAGTGACCCAGTTAGACATTTTAAAGCCAAACTGAACTATCAGTTTCAATCAGCTAAATACATTCTGGATGTATTGAATCAAAAAGAATACAACATTTTACAGTTTGTTTTCTTAAAAATCAGCTACAGCCTCAGAGTAGAAAAGCCTTTCCTGTCAGCATGCTGCAGATTAGGACCGAAAATTTAGAAAAAAAAAATGTTTTTCTTAATTTCGGTTAGAAATCTTGTAAATAAGTAATTTTTCTCCTTCACTGATGGGCACAATTAGGCTGCACTAATGGGCACTAATGAGACGGCACTGTAGGGCACTGATGAGGAGGCACTAATATGCCGCACTGATGGGCACTGATAGGTGTCCCTTATATGCGGCACTGATGTACACTGATAGGCAGCATGGATGGGCACTAATAGGGGGCACTTATGGGCAGAGATAGGCGGCACTGATGTCCCTGAAAAGCAGCACTGATGGGCACAAATTTGCGTTACTGATAGGCACAGATTGGTGTCACTGGCATCAATCCTAGGGCTGCACTAATGATCAGTGCTCTGATTATCTGTACAGTCTCCCCTGCGAGGAGATGCCACTGATCCGCTCTCCTCGCTTCATCCTTGCTGGATGCTGCTGGATGCTGTACACTCCTCTGGTCATGTTGTATAACCCTCTGGTCATGCGTATACCCCTGTGGTCATGCTGTATACTTCTCTGGGCATGCTGTATACTCCGCTGGTCATGCTGTATACTCCTCTGGTCATGCTGTATACCCCTTTGGTCATGTGTATACCCTTCTGGTCATGCTGTATACTCCTCTGGTCATGTGTATACCCCTCTGGTCATGCTGTATACCCCTCTGGTCATGCTGTATACTCCTCTGGTCATGCTGTATACCCCTTTGGTCATGTGTATAATCCTCTGGTCATGCTGTATACTCCTCTGGTCATGTTGTATACTCTTCTGGTTATGCTGTATACTCCTCTGGTCTTGCTGTATACTCCTCTGGTCATGCTGTATACCCCTTTGGTCATGTGTATACCCTTCTGGTCATGCTGTATACCCCTTTGGTCATGCTGTATACTTCTCTGGTCATGCTGTATACCCCCCGGTCATGCTGTATACTCCTCTGGTCATGTTGTATACTCCTCTTGTCATGCTGTATATTCCTCTGGTCATGCTGTATACCCCGCTGGCCATGCTGCATACTCCTCTGGTCATGCTGTATACTTCTCTGGTCATGCTGTATACCCCACTGGCCATGCTGTATACTCCTTTGGTCATGCTGTATACTCCTCTGGTCATGCTGTATACACCTCTGGTCATGTGTATATTCATCTGGTCATGCTGTACACCCCTCTGGTCATGCTGTGTACTCCTCTTGTCATGCTGTATACTCCTCTGGTCATGCTGTATACCCCTTTGGTCATGCTGTATACTCCCCTGGTCATGCTGTATAATCCTCTGGTCTTGCTGTATACTCCTCTGGTAATGCTCTACACCCCTCGTCATGTGTATACCCCTCTGGTCTTGCTGTATACTCATCTGGTCATGCTGTATACCTCTTTGGTCATGTGTATACCCTTCTGGTCATGCTGTATACCCCTTTGGTCATGCTGTATACTTCTCTGGTCATGCTGTATACCCCCCGGTCATGCTGTATACTCCTCTGGTCTGTCGTACTGTTCTCCTCATATGTCGTACTGGTCTCCTCATATGTCGTACTGGTCCCCCATATGTCGTACTGGTCTCTTCATATGTCGT
>BLSH010402356.1:205300-219711 GCA_018402905.1 Glandirana rugosa | reverse complement strand
TAAAACAACCAATAACGATGGAGAAGCTGTTTACTAAGTGTTCTGAATGCAGTTTTAAGTGAATTTTTGGACAGACGCCCCGTTGCTAGGCAGAATAGAAAGAAAAGGAGACTTTTTTTTTTTTAATCTACCTAACAAATAGCACAGAGAGATGTAAACAATCAGGGAAGGGAACTCAACAGAATAAATGATTATATTGTTTATTTTCATGTATTTATTTATTGTTTTCCTGCAACAAAGACTGGTGGGGCACTGCCCCAGGAGCCCTTATGTACGAGCCTCCACTGCTTACAAGCTCACAAACAAGAAAGTGCAAACTATGGACTACTTGCAGCTCAAAAACTGCCTAAAAGACCTTACCATTGCAGCTTACAGCATCCAAGATTTTAACATCCACCCATTAAAAATATTTGAGCAAAAGTTCAAGTGGCAGCCTTACAAATCTGGGAAATATGATGGTGTTGTAAAGCCCAAGAGACACCCACAGAAGAAAGTGTGCCTGAGAGGAAAAGGGGGAACCTTATTCTTAAGCCTATAGATTTGATACATGAGATGCCTGCATCACCTAGAAGTGGTGAAATGAGAGGCAGTTTGTCATTTATGGGGACCTTCAGGAATGATGAAAAAAAGCAGTCAATCTGAGCAGCTAACACCACATTAAAACAATAGAGGAAAATCTCTTTGAGGTGTACTGGAGCAGAACAGAGGAAAGGAAGTACAATGCCCTGGCTAAGGGGACAACAAGAAAGCACCTTAGGTAAAAAGGGCACATGCACTGATCACTTTCTATGTTTACCCCTGATGACAATGGAAAAAATGTGGTGAAACATTTTAGGTTTTGGGAGGATTTTTTGCATTTGATCATTTTTGCACTTATTTTGGTATAAAATCTATTGGGGTGTTACCCTGATTTATCAAAGGAGATTGACATGGGGTCTTGTGGGTGTCGGAGAAGGAACGATTTGCTATAAGTTTAAGGAAGAAACCAGGTCATTAGTCACTGAGTATTGTTTACTCAGCCTGTAGCTAGTCAAAGAAATAGCAAATGGTTTCCTTTATACCCCTTGCTACATAAGGTGAGGGCATTTAACCAATTAGGGGTAGTTTCCAAGTCCAGCACCCATTTATAGACTGTATATATTTAAGGTTGTGAAGATAAGATACAAACTGATACATCTGTATCTATTATTAAAATGGTGTCTCTGTGGTCAGTATATTCTTATAAGTATTAGTTATGCTTATGGAAGACCACCACTCTGGGATGGAAAACGTGTTTACTCTGAAAGGTGGGGACATATATAAAGGGATCCATATAGTGAGAGTATGTTGTTGCGCCTAGTGCCCCCAGTAGTGCCAATAAAATTGTGTCAAATTATAAAGTACAAACAAAATCTGAAACCTTCCTCCTAAGTGTCCTTGGTAAATAATATTAGTGAATACACAAATGTAGTGCCCCCATAATATAGGTGTGTTTTTGTAGCAGGGTTTGCTAGGGAAGGCAAAATTTAGTCAGACCTGAGTGTAGGAGCAAGCCTGAATGTTATGATCTGGGTCGAGAGGAGTGGCTCAGGGAGGATTGAGTGGACTCGACAGACGAGGTCACCAGAACCCCCCCTTCTTTTCTAGAAACCTGTAGGTGGGTTTCTGATCAGGAAGCTGGGAAATAGGTGGAGCCATCTGAAGTGTTCTAAGGTACTCTGACAAATCCCCAAGCAGGGTTGGCAGGGGGCAGGCCTCCTTAAATACTCAGAGTCAGCCCAATCGGGGAGGTGAGTGTCGGGTGGAAGTCAGAGATGTAGCAGGAGGTGCTGTGGAGGCCTCTACCTGGGAGGTAGCCCCCATCTGGGGAGGGGGGGCGACCTTGAGGCCTGGAGGTTCGGGTGCAGCCAAGAGTGGAGGTGATTCCTGGAGTCGCAGGGGGGAACAGGAGAACAGCGGAGGTGCTACAGAGAGAGACTTTAAAGTGATCCACTGAGTGACAGACCCTGGGAGCTGGAGAAGAAAGTGCTGGAGCAGGCTGGGAGAGAAATAGTGGACAGTCTGTGAAAGCCTTGGGAGCCAGTCAGGGGGAGGAGTGTCACTGAGGAAAAGCAGGTCGGTGGGACCTGGAAGAGGAATGGGCTGGGAGTTATAGTCCATCAAAGGCCCGGCTAGCACTCAAGTACTTTGCTACATATTCAGGGACTCATGATCCCTGGCCTGTAATGGGTGGTTCTGAGGTCCTGCTGATACAGTGTAGGCCTCACCATGTGCTAGCCGTGGTGAAGAGAAAGAGAGTAGAGAAGCTTAATAAATTTCCTTTCAAGCTGGAAACTAAGTGATGTGCTGGAGAGCAGTGAAGAAGTGATAGTCTGCAAGTTCAGTGCTGGAGAGAGAACTGTAGGAGAAATGGTCAACAAGTGATGTGCTTGAGAGTTGCAAGGAATAACAGTCTGCAGAAGGATAGTCTGCAGTGTCAGTGTGCATATACAGTATATGTATGTGTATGTGTATATAAAGTTATTGTACTATAATTCTCGGGGCATCCCACAGTCACCCCTTTTCCTCATCCAAGTTATTTCCCCTAAATAAAACAACAAAAACAAGTGCCGGCCTGGTCAGTGTGAGATATGGTGGGATTGAAGGCAGCTAAAAGATGAACCAATACTACCAGCTACTCCCAAGGGAGCACATGGCTACATTTGGGGGCACGTTTTCCGGGATTACCTGTAAGACTGCCAGTCATCGCCCATAGCAACCGCAAGAGAACTGAGCCAGGGGAATGTGTGATCTGTTTAATTGTTGATGCGGACTTAACTGTGGAAAAAGGATTTGTGTGCTCTGCCCTTTAACTGTGCTAAATAAGTGTGCCGTTGTCCATAGCAATCAGTGGGAGCCGCCAAACAGTATTGCGGCCTGCTACTAATCCTCAATTCAGTGACTTGTACCATGTGTCATTACCCGTGGCAATCACGGCGGGTGAACGCGCCCATGGATTACAAGTATGTCCTGCGCCACAGCTGGACATTGCCACTGGATTACACATATGCCCAGCGTTCTGCTAAAGGGAGAATGCGCTGACTTCACTGCCGTTGGATTTCTGTATCTTCGAAGCAGGTCGGCTTTTTCTGCTCGTTTTAACTACCATTATGTAAGTGCATTAACTTTTTAAATAAATTTGTACCATACAATATTTCGCTATCGGGGATTTTTATTTCTATGATTCCTGGCATTCTACTACATGAACGAACCTAGGGGACAAGTCACCAGTACATCAGCCCACGAAGACAAGTGTACAACATCCCCTTGGGGGACCCTGACCGGGGGTAAGGCTTTCCTGCTTGCAGTTGGTAAGCACATATATATGTCGGGTGGTGGATTCACTCCTCTGTTGTCTATGAACACCAGGTATCTCTGCTGCTACATACTCTCTCATCAAGGTGTCTGCAGTACATGAACTTTCCATTCAATGGGCATATACTGGTTTCTATTTTTCCACAATTGAGTGATTTGTTCTCATTTACCGTACCTATGTCACTCATATGGGCTTAATGAGTTTCTTGTATATATAATAAGGGACTCAGCTAAGTGGTTTGTGTAGTTTGTTAACCACATTACATGTTGTTATAATTTATTGTGATTATTTATATATCTGCTCATGTGGTTTTATTTTTCTTCAGTTTTTGTTGGAGTTGGTATAATACTGGTGTGTGATGGGCTCCCTACACACAATTTTAGCGCAGCCTATTTTTATAACTATTCTATTGTACCTTACTGTGGGGTTGAGGTTGCAGCTTTGTCATTCACCCATCCTAAGCACGGTATTCATCTAACCTTTACTACTACCAGCTACTCCCAAGAGAGCACATGGCTACACAAATATAAGAAAAAATGTTAAACAAAATGCAATAAAATGGCAAAATCACAATCTCACAATAAAATCGCATAAAACTGAAAAAAATCCTTAAAAGTGCAACATGTGTATGCAATTAATAAGTGAGTCCATAATAATACCAAATGTAAGTGCAAACAAAGTATGAAATCTTCCTCCTTAATGTCCATAGTAAATAGTATTGGTGGATCATATTTACAGTATCTCACAAAAGTGAATACACTCCTCACATTTTTGTAAATATTTTATTATATCTTTTAATATATCTTTTTGATTATATCTGTGACAACACTGAAGAAATTACTTTGCTACAATGTAAAGTAGTGAGTGTACAGCTTGTATAACAGTGTAAAATTTCTGTCCCCTCAAAATAACTCAACACACAAACATTAATGTCTAAACAGCTGGCAACAAAAGTGAGTACACCCCTAAGTGAACATGTCCAATTTGGGCCCAATTAGCCATTTTCCCTCCCGGGTGTCATGTGACTCGTTAGTGTTTCAAGGTCTCAGGTGTAAATAGGGAGCAGGTGTGCTAAATTTGGTGTTATTGCTCTCACTGTCTCATACTGGTCACTGGAAGTTCAACATGGCACCTCATGGCACAGAACTCTCTTAGGAACTGAAAAAAAGAATTGTTGCTCTACATAAAGTTGGCCTAGGCTATAAGAAGATTGCCAAGACCCTGAAACTGAGTTGCAGCATGGTGGCCAAGACCATACAGCTGTTTAACAGGACAGGTTCCACTCAGAACAGGCCTCGCCATGGTCGACCAAAGAAGTTGAGTGCACATGCTCAGCATCATACCCAGAGGTTGTCTTTTGGAAATAGATGTATGAGTGCTGCCAGAATTGCTGCAGAGGTTGGAGGGGTGGGGGGGTCAGCCTGTCAGTGCTCAGACCATATGCCGCACACTGCATCAAATTGGTCTGCGGGCTGTCATCCCAGAAGGAAGCCTCTTCTAAAGATGATGCATTAGAAAGACTGTAAACAGTTTGCTTTTGCTGAAGACAAGCAGACTAAGGACATGGATTACTGGAACCATGCCCTGTGGTCTGATGAGTCTTTGAAGAGGGAGGTTGGCAGGTTTGGCAGCATGAAGTGGGACAAAGGTAAATTGGAAATCCTAGCTTGTAGCCCCTGGACATCACAAGCATACATGATGCTTTCGGTCCAGGTGGACTCAAAAAGCTAAAAGACATTTCCTATGTTTTTTGGGGTAAGCAGCAGTCAAACACAGTCATCTCAGAATTCCTTCTGGCATTGTGAACCTTAAAATGAAACTAAACCCTCCTATCCTTTACAGCCAAGGAAGTGGCTTTTGCTGTAAAGGATTAAAGCCATTTAATGAACAGTTTAGCGAGAGAGCTAAAAAGTGCTCCTCAGAGAATTTCGTTTTAAGAAGCACATTACCTGTGGTGTCACGGGCAAAAATGCTGTGCATTAAAAGAGAATATGTGGTAGAAGGGAATGACAGGATTAAAGTATTTTAATAAAAGCCAGAAGTTGAACTCACGACTACAGAGTGTAAAGCCCCATAAACCTGGGCTGATATGAGCCAGTACAGTAGATACCGGATAACATTTGGCCCCTATGTACAGGTCTTTGTTTGACAGGAGCCAATCTCACGATTGGTTTCTGTCGAATGAGCATGCTGGAGAACCAGCAGCCAATCGGCATTCAATCAGCATTCTCAGCCAGGGCTGCTAGCACTGACCGGTATGTTCTTGTTAGGAGGAAGTGTATGGGGACCTGGGCACTGCCCTAGGGGACATGTACCAATGCATATAAAACGTTTTTAAATCAATTGTTCATTAGGGAGCAGTGATTTTAAAAATGATTAAAGTGAAAAAATAAAAATGAAATATTCCTTTAAATATCGTGCCTGGGGGTCCCCTTAGTCTGCCTGTAAAGCGGTGCATCTGTGTGATGTTTAGAACAGTGCCGCCGCAAAATTACATTTCAAATAGAACAATTGTCATTTAAAATTGCTTGCGGCTGTAAGGAATTGCCGGCTCCTGGCAATATAGATAAAAATCACTGGGGGCCTGGTATGGTTTTTAAGGGGAATTCCACGCCAAAATATAAAAAAAATTTGGGTCCCCCCCCAAAATCCATACCAAACACTTATCCGAGCATGCAACCTGGTCGGGCAGGATGGGGGGATGGATGAGCACACCCTCCTCCTGACCCGTACCAGGCTACATGCCCTCAACATGGGTGGTGGGTGCTTTGGGGCAGGGGGGCTCTGTGCCCCCCACCCCAAAGCACCTTGTCCCCATGTTGATGGGGAAAAGAGCCTTTTCCCGCCAACCCTGGGCTGTGGTTGTCAGGGTCTGCGGGTGGGGGGCTTATCAGAATCTGAAAGCCCCCTTTAACAAGGGGGCCCCCAGATCCCCGCCCTCCCCATGTGAATGAGTATCAGGTTCATTGTACCCCTACTCATTCACCAAAAAAGTGTCAAAAAAGAAAAAACCACAAGAGACAGTTTGGGACAAGTCCTTTATTAAAAAAGAAAAAAGTGTCCCCAATGTAATCCATTGTCAATAATGGCGCGTGAGGAGCCGAAAAATAAGAAAAAACAAAACAGCTCCTCCCTAATGTGAGGGCTCCCACTGACTGACCTATTTTTGCTTTCACAGTTTATTTATACCCAAGGGTGGGGTCACCCGGTGACATAACTGAGTGATCCCGCTCCCTCTGACATCACATGACGTCAGAAGGGGCGGGGTCACCCTCTTACATCACCGGGTGGCCCCAACCTAGCCTTTATAAGAGCTGTCAAACAGAAAAAGACAGCAGTCAGCGGGAGCCTCCCATCGAGGAGGAACTTTTTCAGGTTTTTTTTTTGGTCCATTGCGCAATGTGATTGATGTGGATGTACATCGTGGGGCACTTTTTTTTCTTCTTTAATAAAGGACTTGTCCCTAATTTTCTCCTGTGGTTTTATCTTTTTTGACACTTTTGGTGAATGAGTAGGGGTACACTGTACCCAATACTCATTCACATAGGGAGGGGGCCGGGATCTGAGGGCCCCCTTATTAAAGGGGGCTTCCAGATTCCGATAAGCCCGCCGCCTGCAAATCTCAACAACCACCGGCAAATGCTGTGGGGAAGAGGCCCTTCTCCCCATCAACATGGGGACAAGGTGCTTTGGAGGGACCCCAAAGCACCCTTCCCATGTTGAGGGCATGTGGCCTGGTACGGCTCGGAGGGAGGGTGCTCACTTGTATGGATTTTTGGAGGGGACTCCCATGCCATTTTTTTTAACATTTTGGCACGGGGTTCCCCTTAAAATCCATACCAGACCCTTCAGGTCTGGTATGGATTTTAGGGGGCCCCCATGCCATTTTTAAAGAAAAATTTAGGCACGGGGTTCCCCTTAAAATCCATACCAGGCCTGAAGGGCCCGGTATGGACTTTGGGGGGACCCCCATGCCATTTTTAAAAAAAAAATAGCATGGCGTTCCCCTTAAAATTAATACCAGACCTGAAGGGCCTGGTATGGATTTTGGGGGGACCCCATGCCAATTCTTTTAAAAAAATTGGCATGGAGTTCCCCTTAAAATCCATGCCAGACCCTTATCCGAGCATGCACTGTATATAGTCTACACTGAATGCAGCATATATATTTATATAGTGAGGGGTGTGTGGACTGTGACCCCTGAGCCATGATTGGCCAAAGGCACCCTGCTCCTTGTTGCCGATATCGTAATTTTGTTCTGCTGTTGTCATTTGACGGGAATAATATGCACATGGATGTAGTAAGATCCTTTTACCAATTCTTTGAGAAAGAACTGCTCCAATGGCTGTATTGGAGGCATCTACTTCTACTATAAAAGGATGTTCCGGGTTAGGGTGTACCAATACAGGTGCAGTGGTGAATAAGGTTGTCAACTGTGAGAAGGCCATTTCTGCCTCTGTGGCCTCTAAAAGTATGTCTCTTTCTTCGTCACATGAACAATTACAAAAAGGAAGGTAAAAGGAGCCCTCCCAGGGAAGTCACACAGATGGGACACTACGGTAGTTTAACCTCTTGAGATCCGAAAGACGGCTACAGCAAGAACCTGAATTGCCGGACGGATGTCCATGGACGTCCTCCCATGCATGAGCCGCTACGTGCCCCCTGCGGGTCACATGCAGTGCGCTCTATGATCACGAGTCCATGAGACCAATGACAGCTGATCAGGTGATGTAAACAGAAGATTGGGGATCGGTATTTTTTTCCCTCACGCTGATAGGGGAAAAAGAAGCCGATCACCGGGTTCTGTCAGAGGGACATCGGTCCCTCGGACAGAGAGCCGCAGATGACTCGTCTGTGCACACCAGTGCCCTCTGCCAGTGTCACCTATCATTACCAACCAGTGCCACTTGCCAGTACCCACCAGAGCCATCTACTAGTGCCCACAGTGCCACCTACCAGTGTCCACAGTGCCACCTACCTTTGCCCACCAGTGCCACCTAGCTTTGCCCACCAGTGCTACCAATCAATGCCCATCAGTGCCGCATCATCATTGCCACCGATCAGTGCTGCCTATTCGCTTCACCTACCAGTGCCCACCAGTGCCCATCAGTGCCACCCATCAGTGCCACCTGTCAGTGCCGCTTATCAGTGCCCTTCAGTGCCACTTATCAGTGCCCTTCAGTGCCGCCCATCAGTGTCAACCATCAGTGCCAACCATTAGTGCCACCCATCAGTGCCGCCTCATCAGTGCTTATCAGTGCCACCTATCAGTGCCCAGTGTAGCCTATCAGTGCCCATCAGTGCAGCCTATCAGTGCCCATCAGTGCAGCCTCATCAGCAAAGTACCTATTCTGTAACTGGCCACTGTACCTGTGCACTGTGGGGGACAGGCAAGTACCTCCTTAGGAAGTGAAGCCAGATCCAGTTCTATGCTGAAGCTTCAGCAGCGCTTTGGAAAGGAGGAACGATGTGAGTGTCAGCCTGGGACAAATACTCTTTAATGTCTTGCAATGTCCTGGCAGATGTCAGAAAGCAGGAAGTTTGTAGGTGTAAACTACACCTGCCCCCCAGATTCTGATTGATCATTCATTGTCAATCAGATGCTGGGCTTTTTCAAAAATATGTATGGTGTCATATAAAATATGATGAATGCATTCTGTAATAAGTTCCATCCTTGACATGACTTGTGCACATGGTAGGGTAGATGACTTCCAGTTAAATGCTATCATCCATTGAATAGCACTGCATAGGGAGTGGATTAAGCGCATGCAAGTTTTTGGCACATTTGGGATATTAGCGTATAGAAGGCCCATCTGAGGGGTAAGGGTGATTTGTTTACTTGCTATATAGGATGCTCTGGTGTTGGCAAGTTGCCAAATAGGTTTGATTTGCTCGCAATCCTAAAAGAGATGGAAAATTGTTCCTTGAGTGGTACATCCCCTATAGCAATTTGGTGGTAGTTTTTATAATGGAGTAGTTAACTTGTTCTGAGGATGGAATATTATAAATTGATTGTAGGTGTTGGAATGTGGAGAATGTTCTATTTATTGTTAGTACCTGAAGATTATATAATCCCAGCCCATACCACAATTTAAATTTAGATCTATCCTTGAACGCTGGTGTAAAGCGGGGGTCACCTAAATACGAAGCTAATGGTGGTGTAGGGGAGATTAGGTTGAATGTGTCTCTATGACGTATCCAACTTTGATACGGGTGGGCTACTATGTTATTGCGGGTGTAGAAAGAGCGGGGGGGGGGGGGCAATGATCTTGACCATAGTATACCCTGAATAGGAAATGGGAATGTAGAATCAGTCTCAAATAACAGCCAGGGTATATTAACTTGTTCGTTGTACCATTGAGCAAGTTGGTTAAATCTGGCTGCAAGAAAGTATAGCCAGATATTTGGGAGGCCCAGACCCCCGTTAATTTGAAGTCTGTGTAGTAAAGTGTTACTACTACAAGGTTTTTTTCCAGCCCAGACAAATTTTTTAATCTCCACTTGTAAAGAGGTCAGTTTATGTTTTGGAACGTTAATTGGAAGTGTGCGGAAATAAAATAACAGCTTGGGAATGATTGCCATTTTTATAGCACAGATTCTACCCAGAAAGGAAATATGATGGGAGGACCAATTTTTTAATATAGATTTTATTTGGGTAAAAAGTTGTGGATAGTTGGCTTGGTACATAGATTTGTATTGGGGAGTAATCTGAATGCCCAGGTACCGGAAAGATTGAGTACACCGGGAGAATTGGAAGTTTTTTTGTGTTAATGAAACTATCTCTGGGAATAAGTTAATGGGTAAAGCTGAGCATTTAGAGAGGTTGACCCCCCAAGCCAGATATGTCCTGAAAAATGTAAGTTCAGAAATGAGGTTGGGCAGAGATATATGGGGATCGGGTAAGAATAATAGGAGGTCATCTGCATACAGACTGATCTTATATTCATTAGATCCTTTTCATATAACCTTTTATGTTAATTTTGTTGCGTATAGTACAAGCGAAGGGTTCGATTGCTAAGGCAAAAGTAAGGGGGAGAGAGGGGACATCCCTGTCTAGTACCCTTTTTTATTGTGAAAAAGTTATTCCCCAGGATTTTTATGCTGATAAAGAGCATTGAAACCATGGATGAATTTTTGTGAGATACAAAATTTGGGTAGAACAAGTTCCAGATATGACCAGCTAACGCTTTCAAAAGCCTTATGGATATCCAAACTTAGAAGGCAAACTGGACTTGGATCTTGAATAATGTTAAACACGAGCCTGATGTTATCAGTTATCTGTCTGCCGGGGATAAAACCTGATTGGTCAATGTGAACCAGTGATGTAACAACCATGGCTAGTCTATCAGCTAGCATTCTACCAAAAATTTTGAGATCGTTATTTAGTATGGATATAGGGCGAAAGTTTTGTGGTAGGGAATGGTCCTTATGGGGTAAAAGCGACATGTTTGCTAAAAACATTTCACCAGGAAAATGCTCTCCCTGTAAGATATGGTGGAATAATTTAACTAAATGAGGAGTAAGTAAGTGAGAGAATTTCTTATAATAAGTTGTAGAGAAACCATCAGGACCTGGGGATGTTGACATTTTAAGAGTCTTTATAATATTGGAAATTTCTATTTCTGAGCAGGGTTTATTAAGAGATTCAATTTGTTGTGGTGTAAGTGAAGGGAGATTAATCTTATCCAACCAATCCAAAGACTTGTTATGTGGGGGGAAATGGGGAGTAGAGAGGAGATCTTTATAAAAGTTTGAAAAATATCCAGAATATTAGCAGGATGCGATAACACGTTACCCTTTTTGTTGCGTAGCTTGTATAAGTGGGGTGGTTTAGTGGACTGGTTTAATTTCTTAGCAAACATAGTTGAAGTAGTGTTTTCATATAATAGAAACTTGGCCTTCGAGAACCTAAGACTTTTCTCAGTATCGGTTGATAATAATGTATCCAATAATTTCTTTTTATCCATTATTAATTGTGTTGTTTCATGAGATGGGTTTGTCCCAATTTTGCTATATAATGTGTTGAGTTCTCTAGTAAGGGTTTTTATCTCAAATAGTCTCTCTTTTTTCTTTTTGGATGCTATTTTAATTAATTGTCCTCTTATTACTGCTTTGTGGGCTGTCCACAAAGTAGTGGGGGGGGGGGTCTTCTCTGTTATTAAGAGTGAAATAGTCTTCAATGTGTGTAGAAAGTTCTTGGATTGTGATGGGGTCAGAAAGTAAAGAATCATTAATTTGCCAGTTATATGGGGTTGGAGATAATCCAATATGTGAGGTATCAAAGGTGACAATTTGATGATCAGATCAAGGGCATGGGTGTATCTCCATGTTTGAGGAATTGGCCAAAAGGATTGGAGTAGAAAAGATATAGTCAAGCCTTGCGAAACTGTCATGAGGGAATGAATAAAATGTATATACTTTTATGCCTGTATTATGGGCTCTCCATGAATCTATTAACTGGAGACCATTTAGAAATTGGTTAAGAGAATTAGAGAAGGCCATAGCGGTTGGGGTCAGTCTGCTCCTGTCTAAATCTGGGTGGGCAGGGGCGCATGCACGGCGCGGAACTGTCCGGACGTGTCCACATGTAGCTGCGGCGCTACGGACACTTAAAAGCGGCTTTACAGGGGTTATATGCTCGAAAACCAGACAAAAAGTAGCACACCCACTGGACAACATACTTGTGTATGCCTGGAAGAAAAAAGTCCTGCAAGCGCCGCTCCCAGGGCACCTTAACAGCTTATCTCCTACGCCCTAAAGAAAAGCTGAAAATGACTCAAGATGGCTCCGGATCACTTCCTTCATGCAACACACTGGCCAACTATGTTCTTTTATGCTTCTGTAAAAATATGGTTAACCTCTTTACTCTCTAATAATCCAGGAATCTCACAATATATCTGTAGAACTTTGCAGTGAAATAATGCAATACCCCGGTTCCTGGTTCCTAACTCAAAACCCCAGAGTGGACTGCTTAAATATCACCTCAAGGTATTTGATGACACTTCTATATCCCTTCCGAGTAACACACCCCTACTGATTTTCATATGCCGCACAGCCCGTTTGCCGTGCTAGTTTGACCCCACTCTTGTCGCAGGCTTCTTGGCCTGGAACGTGTTCGCCAGATTTGGCTCTTTTTTCTTTGGTTTTCTCCAATCCTCCCCCCCCTTCCCTGGGGGGTGCTGGGTGGAACCTTGCCTTGCGGTCGGTGACAAGATCGGGACAGTTTTTGTCCCAAGTTTGAATAAATGTTTAGGCCAACCGACCTTATGTCTCTTGGCTTCCGTTACAAAATTAAGATGTTTCGGTTTCTGGTTTTGTTCATTATTTTTCTTTTTTCTGGAAAATCATTGTATACTTGTTTATACGACACAATCTGTTACTGCTTTATCAGTTATGTTCATACTGATAGACTTTTTGTCCATTTGCCATTATCCATCTGTGACGTTTTGTATTCAGATAATTTCCCACCTACTTACCCTACAATACATATTCTTTATACATGTATCAATATAGACTTCACTAATCAACTATGGCCATTAAAATAATATCACACAATGTGCAAGGGTTTAATTCCCCGCACAAGCGTAGAAAGGCTTTTAGACACTACAAGAGACTAAACACCGATATTATTCTTTTGCAGGAGACCCATTTAGACTCTAATAACCACCCTACCTTTTTCGACAAAAAATATCAACAACATTATTATTCCACATATCACAACAAGACTAGAGGTACTGCGATATTCATTAAAAACTCACTCATTGATCCGGAAATACAGCCAGCACCCTCCACAAGCCCTGATTACCTCCATCCATCCTTCCTGGCCTCACTACACTGCACTCTGGGCAACATCACACACAGCTGAAGCCCCCTAAAGGGGTGTGTGATCTGGATGCTGAACAGAGCAGACGCTGGATAGAGGAGCTCCCGTCATCCACACACAATCCTCGGCAATCCTTCCTCCAGGGACCCGGGTAAGAGGCATCTCTACATGCCATAGCCTCCCCGTCCCTTAAGCTACATTTGGGACCTAATATTTCGCGGATCGGACGTCCCGGTCCGCGACGTCCAAAATTGAGGCCCCGGCTTTGCGGCCTACATCCGGAGATACAGCCAGCATCCTCCACAATCCCTAATCATCTCCATCCAACCTCCTTGGCCTCACTACACATCACCCTGGGCAACATCACCCACAGCTGAAGCACCCTAAACGCCTCTTATTGGGTTAAATCTGTGTAGGTGTTGGGATAAGTGACAGGGCCTGTATGTGCTGAATAGGCCACAGGCACACCAGAGGATCTAATTGTTGAAAGACACCCTGAGGCCCTCAAGGCCCTTCAACTTCACTCTACAATCAACCCAGGCTCTCCCCCCTTCGCACTCTTTTTTCTTGAACCCCCCCTTTTTTTGACAATCACATATTTTGACAGCTTTAATGACCCTAAGGGAGAAGAGACTAATTATGCTGCCTTAACAAATGAGAAATTTGCCACTTTAGGGGGTCGCTTACACGGTGCATTGCCGATTAATACACACTAAGCAGTTTTTGACGAGCCAAGGAGAGTTCAGAAGAACCTACGGAAGATTATTACTTGCATTCGCTCATAACTATTCTGTTTTTCTGCGTGCATGCCGACAGGCAAAAAATCAGGTCCCAGTCAGCCCCAAAAGCACCTTACCAACTACCTCTTAAGATCATCACAGAAACAGAAAAAAATGTCCCAAAACAGTTCCAAAGCCCAACCGCTCACAGACACTACTAGAATTCTCCATCAACCATTCCACGAAAACCCCGACTGACCCTGGACTAAAAAACGGACAGCCGTACGTGCGTCTTTTTGTCTTATCAATACTCGCTTACGTTCATTATTAGAAGGCATCCAAGAAGACTTGAGAGGAACCGAGCAGTTTTTGACGAATCACACATAATTAGCCGTTACGTGGCACATTCGCTGGGGGATTTCACCGTTTAAAGAGTAAACAATTCCGTCGTATTAATCAGAGAAGAGGGAATCCCAGTAATTTCGACAGTTTTATACACTAACAGTTTTTTTCCCCCCCAAGTTCTTTTTTCTCA
>BLSH010402356.1:158902-169824 GCA_018402905.1 Glandirana rugosa | reverse complement strand
GTGATGAAGATGAATCCCCTTGACTCTCAACAGAGCCACAACAGCTAGCAAGACTTTGGAGAAGACACGTGGAGAAGTCGTTAGTCCAAATGGAAGGCAGGTGAACTGAAAGTGTAGATGGCCTACAGCAAACCGCAGAAACTGCTGCTACTGGTATACTGGCATGTGGAAGTATGCATCTTTCAGATCGATAGACACCGGCCAGTCCCCAGGTTGGACCGACTGCTGGATTGTGTATAGAGACACCATTTTGATTTTTTCTTTTCCGATGAAGCGGTTGAGATGAGTCAAATCTATAACTGGTCTCCATGAGCCATTCTTCTTCTGTACCATGAACAGAGGGGAGTACATGCCTTGGCCTTGCTCGTTGTCCAGAATGGGATCGACCTCTCCCTGTTCAAACAAAGAGTATACATAGGCTATTAAAATCTGCTTTTTTCCTTCTGAAGACGGAAAAGACATAGGGGCAAATCTGAGCCTGGGGGCCCTGCTGAAGGCCCAGGCTTCTGACAGTCCAGAAGTCCTACATTGAGGCCGCCCAGACATGATGAAAGTGGAGAAGGCGAGCTCCCACCTGGCATGCCTGAGCGGGCCTAATCTCAAAAGGACTTTGAGGGCTCCTGGTTGCCAGAGGAACCACCTTTAGTGGGTTTCTTCATAGAAGATGGCATAGTTCTCCAAGATCTCACAAATTCATGACCAGGCTTGTAGCTGCATGCCTCTCCAGCCCGTTCGATATTCTACTTCCTTGGGAAGGCCCATCTCTGGCCCTGTAGATCCCGGTCCTGAGGGAGGAACCCTGACTTGCCCGGCCCGGGTTATGGCATTGCCTAGCTTGTTACCGAAGAGCGATGTACCCTCAAAAGGAATCCGGCACTACACCTGTTTGGAAGCCGGGTCAGCAATCCATGGCCGAAGTCACAGGGCACATCTGGCAGTAACTGCTCATAACATAACCCGAGCCTCCAGGTGGAGGACGTCAATGGCAGCCTCCTCCAGGAATGTGGAAGCCAGTCTGAGCTCCGGAATAGGCAAACTCCTGGCCACCTCACTGGAAAAGCCTTTCAGGGTTTCATCCACACTGTCAGTCTACATCTCCATGGCTTTAGACATTGTCAACAAGGCCAGGGCTGGTTTGCCGGCCATGCCTGCCTTTAGGTAGATCCATTTGAGATCGGAATAAATCCTTCTTTCTAAGGGATCTTTAAAGGAGACTGTGTCTTCCATGGGCAGGGTTACATATCTGACCAGCCTCATTAATGCTGCGTCCACCAAGGGTGCTGTCTTCAGGCGCTTGACTTCTTCCTCTTTGAAGGGATAGAGTTTCTGGGTTTTAGGAAGCATGGAGCTCTTCCTTTCCACCTTGCCCCATTCATCAGATATGACCTTGCCTAGTTCGGTGAGAAAAGGGAAACTTTGTTGTGGATCAGACCTGGAAGGGCTGTGAAAGAAAGAGAGAGTGAAAGAGAAAGCAACAGAAGAATGAAGGCTGATGTACTGGTTCCCTGCTTCCCCTCTCCCCCCCCCCTTCCCCAGCAGGCCACCCAGTAGATAACCTGAATAGAAGGGTACCTGCTGCAAGAGGGCTGGCCACCAGGGGGCAGTGAAGCATCTATGTCCAGCCGAGAGCCCATGACTAGAAAAGAAAGAAACTGTCAGCACCAGGCAGCATCCCGCTATGTCCCTCCTAGCACATCCACCCACCTGATGACCCGCTCTTGGAAACCTGGGGAAGTTTCCGCTTCAGCCCGCAACCATTCCCGTGGCTTGCAGGCCCTACGTGGGTTTTAAATTGGCGTCTCATGACGTCAAGCCAAGCCTCGTTCTCATCCCACGGCTGCGCATACGCAGAACGGCCGCGGGCACCCGGAAGAGGGAGGGAGCGGCGGCTGGAGCCCAGGAGAAACCAGCCACCATGCCAGAAAAGCACCAAGGGGAAAAAGAAAGAGGGAGACAATACTGTACAGTAAGGAAAACATAAGGCAAGTGACAATACACCTACACACACTGCTGCCAATAGTATGTAACACAGAATGCTCTCACCGTTCCCACCATGATCGTCTCACACCCGGAAGGTCACATGCTGGTCTTGTAGCAGATATGGCCGCCTGCTAACAACTGGGCTTTTCTGGCCATTGAGTGCTCGCCTGCTAACCACCAGGGCTCCCATTCTTCAGCGCTTACTCTGCTTTTACACTCATACCCGCTAACAGCTAGGGCTTATCGGAGGGATGCAATTCCTCTGGCCATTTGGCAGGTCCTGATCATGGTAGGGATGTCTTCAGGTAGGAGAACCATCAATTCGGTCATACGGAGGAGGACAAAAAAGGAACATGGCCGCTGGCGTAGAGGAAAGATTTATGGGAGAGGGGCCCTATAGAATTGTTATGGAGGCGGGGCTAACCCACACCCATGCCGCCATGGAGTCTGTCAGGAAAAATATATTTTACTTCTCTACTCCTGAACATAATAAAGATCTATTGTTAATGCATGAAGGTGGATAAGGAAGAGGAGAATACTTTTGCGGTTACCAGAGACACATCTTCTAGAATATGGACTACACCAGGAAATTGGTTGCAGCTGGTTCTTTAGTGTTTACTTTTTGGACTGTAATTATATAATATAACCAGCAAAATCTATTGATAATATTGTGGTAAGAGCTATGGTTTGTGCCATATGTCTCCATTTTGGAGAGATTAACAGTATCATAAAGCTTGGGGCTAGCTAAAAGGAAAGTATATGGATAGGTTTGTGCAGATCAAATACACTGTAGTTGCATTCTGTTTCATTTTTATACTTATTTTAATTTTCTAAATTTAATTTTATGTTCACAGTCACCAAGTGGGACTCTCCCTTTTTAACTTCACTGACCTAACAAGGGTTATTTTCCCCATTGCAATAACAAATAACAGGGAATCATAGTTCTTTATTAGATAATTTATATCACAGAGAGAGATTCTTGTCCCATAACTGCCTGGGGCCTTTGTCCCCAATGAGATCCTGTTTGGGGGCAGGGCTGAATTTGTACATTTTTCACGCCCAAGCTAGCTAGCCATTTTCCCTCATCCCCAACTATCTTGGATATGAGCTCTTAACTGTGTTAAGGTGCAAGGGCTTTGAGCCTATTATGGTATAATGGGGGATACAGAGGTTGGAAGAGCTTACAATTTACTAGGATATAAGAAATTATACATAAAGTAAAAGAGCTTATGGTCTATAAGCAAATAAGAGTGGATAGAACAGTTTATGATTTATTAGAATATAGGGCAGGATTAAGAAGGTGGAGAAGCTTACTGTCTATTAGGGTGGAGATAGCTGTGTTTTAATAGGTTATATGAAAGTGATGTAGAAGGTAAGAAAGCTCATAATCAATTAAAATGTGTACATGAAAGGTTTTACATTGTGGAGTGGCAAAGCTGCTGCTCACATAATGTCTTGTTTAGCTCAGTACCTAAAACCTGAACCTTAAAGTGGGTGTAAAGGCTGAAGTGTGCTGCTACCCCCACACCCCCCCTAATGCTCACCTGAGCCCCCTCTCAATCCAGCGATGTGCACAAGAGCATTGGCTGTCCCGGGAATCCCTCTCCTCAGTGGGGGGTGGGGCTGAGCCCCGATTCTATGTGTCTTATGGACGCAAAGAGCAGGGCTCGGGAGCTACCACACCAGTGCCCCCATAGCAAGCAGCTTGCTATTGGGGGGCACTGGTCAGAGGGGAGGAGCCAGGAATTCCAGAGGAGAGGATGAGGATTGGGGCTGCTCTGTGCAAAACCACTGCACAGAGCAGGTAAGTATGACATGTTTGTTATTTTAAAAAAAGCTGAACCTATAATAGCATTTTAAAGTAGGAGAGGTGGAGATTAATCACCCGACCAAGGCTGCCTTAAGTGGTGAAGGCATTTCTAAAGGCATTGGTGTCTGTAAGCCTGTAAATAGCAGTAGGTGCTGCAATTCTGTACTGAGCTGAATGACTAGGCACTGCTCCTGAAAGCCTTGGTGCTCTAGGCCACAACCTAGGTTTCCTAGTCAGAAAACTGGCCCTGTTTGGAGAGGGTCTCTTGTGGCAAAAGCAGACTGGTAATTCATTTATAACCATTATACTAGTTCAACTGGGCAAATCGGATTTCTCCCAAATCTGGAGTGAACAGGCCAGATTCATTGAGAGTTTTATCTTATGAAAATCACTTTGCTGATCCCTATTGCTAATATAAATGTACATTGTATTATATACCAGTATTCCAATATCTCTCCAGCAACAATATATTAATATGAAAAAGTTTTTCTGGTCAACGGGAAAGTGTTTAACCAGTTCCGGACCGGCTCGCGTACATTTACTGCTGCAGAGTGGCACGATCCCACAAATGTCGGCGGAGCGCTCTCGTGCCCACTGCACTCTCCAGCAGTATGGCCGCGGGTCAATGTCCACCGGCTACCCGCGATTGCCTGGCAGAGAAGAAAAACGGAGAACTGCCGATGTAAACACGGCGGTTCCCCACTCTGTCAGGTGGCATGTAAGAGATCTACTGATCCCTGTCACTGGAATCAGTTAGATCTCTTATGCCCATGGCAGCCCAGCCCCTTCACAGTTAGAACACGCCTAGGGAACACATTTATTTATTATTTATTTTAGGTACTTATATAACGCTGTCAATTTATGCAGCGCTTTACATATACATTGTGCATTCCCATCAGTCCCTACCCTCAAGGAGCTTAAGGTCCCTAACTCACATGCATACATACACATACTAGAGGCAATTTCTTAGACAGGATATAATTAACCTACCAGCATGTCTTTGGAGTGTGGGAGGAAACCGGAGTACCCAGGTAGGCACAGGCACAGGGAGAACATGCAAACTCCAGGCAGGTAGTGTAGTGGTCGGGATTAGAACCTGCAACCCTTTTGCTGCTAGGTGAAAGTGCTATCCACTACACCACTGTGCCACCCTAGTTAACCCCTAGATCAACCCTGCCGGTTAACCCCTTCACTGCCCATGACATTTACACAGTAATCAGTGGATATTTACATTTCTGAGCACTGTATAAATGTTATTGGTCTCAAAAAAGTGTCAAAAAAGTCTGACATGTCCGCTGCAATATCACAGTCCCAATAAAAATCGCAGATCGCCGCCACTACTAGTAAAAAAAAAATAGTAAAAACGCCATCAATGAATTCCCATGGTTTGTAAACACGGCAACTTTTGCGCAAACCAATCAATAAACGCTGATCACTATTTTTTTTTACCAAAAATATGAGGAAGAATATATATCGGCCAGAACTGATGAATACATTTTTTTTTTTTTTATTAAGACTAATTATTTACTAATAGCAGTGATTAGAAGTGATGCAGAGGGAAATCTAATACCACGAAAAGAAAGCTCTATTTGCGTGAAGAAGAGTGTCAATTTCATTTGGGTACAGTGTTGTACGGCCGCGCAATTGTCAGTTAAAGCGACCCAGTGCTGAATCGCAAAAAGTGCTCTGGTCCTGCAGTGGGAAATCCTTCCGGTCCTTAAGTGGTTAAGGAAGCAAGATGTATGCTTTCTCTAACTATGCAGTCAATCAAGAACAAGCAAGTATGAGAAAATTTGGCACTGTTAATCACTCATCCAGAACTTTTCCAGCATGTTGAATTTTTTTTGTGCAGAGTAATTTAAAAAGAAAAAATACAGATCTACAGAGAACATACAGTTTTTCCTACTCAAATGCATTATGCTGCAAGAAAATCTTCTGAAAAATAACCCTAATTACTTTCATAAAATTATATATACTTCCTTTTAAATGAGTAACAGGAAACGGTTCTGGCTAAATGTGGGAAGAACAGCAATGTACGGGTAGAGAGGAGATATACTGGAACAATAAATAGAGTGCTTATAGATGTCAGTACAGAAATAGCATATGTGGAAGGGCCTAAATAGATTCTGTAGTAACACAGGGTTGCTGGTGCATTAGCACTAGACAAGAACATACTGTATGTGACACAAATGCTGCAATCAGATTTTAGGATTTCACAGCACTTTGTCAAATTTAATCACATAAGAAATGACAGCCCAGCTCTCTAAAGTGTTTTTGTGACAAAACATTCCACTGCAACAAAGAAATTTTATAACAAATGTAGACAGCAACCACATTATAGATGAGTATAGCCCAAACTGCAAATAATATTCATTTTGATTGCTTCAAATTACTAACATTATAATAAGCTGTTACAACATTTTAAAGATTTACACATAAAAATAACATTATGTGGTAATTAAAAAAAAGTGTTATTTCAGTTCCATAAAAAGTAATTTTGCGTTTTTGTTCAGAGACTGTCATTGTGCAGATTAATTTACAACGTAATACCAAATTCTCCTTGGGCATTTTTTCTATAACCATCTGCAATGCTCAGGCATAGAACATTTTAGGAGCTCCCAACTTCCTGCTCCTTTTTACCAATTCCTCAGCAACAAGAGCATACATGTAAGAAGTAAAAATAGTAAAAACAATTTCTGCATTCATTTGTTCACTGTCTTCACATTTGTCCAATTCACATGTAAGATCTTGGTTTTGGTTTTAACATTTCCCTTTATTATAATTCTCTGTGCAATTTTGGAGGAATAACTCTCTCCGTGTGAAAATAGGTGTATTTATAACTCTCTTTTTCTAGGTCTTTGAAAACACAAAGTGGTAAATTGTGCTGTTGGTTTTCTTTGCATGCTCTCTGGCTATCACCTCTTTCTTGTAAGTGTGATACTATATCTAGATGGTGAACTGGGTTAGAAGGGGGTGGCATGGAACATTTGGCTTTGAGAAGCATAAATATACCTATATATCCGGATTTACTATTTTACAATTTTATCATTAAAAAGCTTCCCTTTGCCATTTTAAGAATTGTCCTACCATAGTAGATACCTACCTGGCTAACCACTAGCACTGTAACTATGCATTTTGTACACCTTTAATAAAGGAGGCAATGCTGTGGTTCAAGACAATCCACAATATATACGTATGTGCAGGAAGATATTAGACAATTCACAATCTTATCTCCCAATATCCAAAACGGTAATTGGGAAATACATTACATGGCCCTAGAGTGCACAATAGAATGGCTAGGTTATTCTATGATACATTTTTATATACTTGTTTTCAGCCAGGATTGGGGCATGTCTTGCATTTTGTCATATTACCACTAGGGGTTGCTGTTTTTGAGCGCACTGCCATGTTTCAAGTGGAGGGATGTGCTGCCATGCTGGGACTCACTGGTTTCTTTGTATGCATCGCATGTTTGGGATCCATCTGTCGTTCCTCTTAGTTTTTGGGGGGCTCTCAATGCAGAGCCTGGCGCGCGTGGGCCCCTGACAGGTCCATGCCTTCCTTGTCGGTCCAGGCCTGGGCACCTCCAGTCATGGGATTGTGGATTCCACATTACCCTTCCTGTTTGTGCTCCAGTGTGGAGCACAGGGAAGTGACCATGCATGTGTCGGTAGGGCCATGATGCGGGACGCGGCTTCGCCATCTGGGTGGGCCCGCACCACGCACCATGATGCCGGGGGATTTCATGATGGATGCTGAATAGTGTGTTTATACACACTCAGCCCATCCATCCTCCAGCAACCATCTGTCTTCAATCTCCCTCAGAGGAAATTGAACACATGACCAGCCAAGTGAGTATTTATCTGCCCACTGACACATTAAGCACCAGTATCCCATCTGGAGGTCAGATCTGTTTGAAGTCCCACCACACATACAAAGGTATGTTGCTATCTGTCACTATTATATACTCCTTTTATCTGTCTTGTTGTGATATGGCAGCCGCATAGGTTTATAGACGGTATCACCAAGATTTGAACTATATACCTAACCAGTAGCAGTGGCGTATCATCCATGTGTTCAGGGTGTTCACTGCACATGGGCTTCCAGGTCAGGGGGGCCCACTGTGTCCTGTCACACTCTGCACACATGGAGTAGGGAAGAATAAAAAATCATGATAATTTTTTAGGGCCCCAAGTAGAGTGGCAGCGGAAGCCGCATTTTCCGATGCCTCTTCTCTAGACCCGGCTGGCACCGCCCACTCCTTTACAAATGATGCCTGGTGGAGTGATATGCCTTGAGTGCAGCGGCTGCACTCTATAAATTGTGAGGACGAGGCTTTGCAGCGTGGGAGAACGGCTGAGGAGCAGAAGGAGTTGCTGGGTTCTGCCGGGGCTGGAGTCAGGAGTGAAGAGGAGCCAGGCCAGGCCTTCCCTAAATAATCCCTTCCTGCAGCCACCACTGAGCTGAGCCGTTGCACTCAATCACAGAGCAGTCTTCTGCTGCACCTATTAGCTTTGGTAGGACTCAGAGAAATGAGATATGCTGCAGACTCTTCACTTCTCTTTCTTTGTCTCTCCTCTCTCTGTATGTCTGTGTGTGTGTCAGGGCAATGATGTTCTATTGTACTAGAGGATTTGAGCACGTCCATGTGATTGCTCACATGTGCTCAGTGGACTTGTGTAATTCTTAAAATGTCTTGCGTTGGGGCTTATTCACACTTGTGGTGAGTAAAGGGGATGTGTGAAACCATGTGGCTGCTCCCAACACACACCTTAACCATATCAGCCCCGGAAGGATTTCACACTTTAGGACCAGAGCACTTTTTACGATTCGGCGCTGCGTCGCTTTAACTGACAATTGCGCGGTTGTGCGACGTTGTACCCAAACGAAATTTGCGTCCTTTTTTTCCACAAATAGAGCTTTCTTTTGGTGGTATTGATCATCGCTGCGTCATTTCTGATCGCCGCTATAAACAAAAGAAGAGCGACAATTTTGCAAAAAAGCCCAAATGTCTTACTTTTTGCTAAAATACAAATCCAAAAAAAAAAATACAAAAAAACATTTTTTTTCATCGGTTTTGGCCGATTTATATTCTTCCTCATATTTGTGATAAAAAAAATCGTAATTGGCGTTTATTGATTGGTTTGCGCAAAAGTGGATGCGTTTACGGATGATGAGAATTAATTTCTGGGGTTTTTATTTTTTTTTTATTTCTTACTAGTAATGGTGGCGATCTGCGATTTTTAGCGGTACTGCGATATTGGGGCAGACATGGACTAAAGGAGAGACAATACCCGCTCAAAGCCACGGCTTCACTCCACAGATGTGACCGCTTCCATAGGGTGCAGGCTCCGCCATGATACAAGATAAACTGAGAGAAGTTCTTCAGACAGCCGCACTCCAAAAATTGCAGTTTATTGGTAAAATCAAATGGAATACAAGCAGAACATACTGGGGGACAAACCCCAGGTACAAATGCTGACGCGTTTCACGTCTATATCTGACGCTTAATCATAGCTAGGTATGGTATGATCATGTCGCTGCTTAAATATGAGTTCAAGATCCTTTCAAACAAGGAGAGGAGGAGGGGGAGAACCAGGTGAGTGTAATTACCTCCAAATTGAAAAATCAACAACTCACCCCAGGCAGCGAATGAAATTAGCATAGAATCAATTGTGTCGTCACATACAAAAAACACAAATGTGTAACATACATAGTAAAAATTGGTGTATATAGACCATATATATAGACTATATATATATAGACTATATTAGTATATAGACTAATCAAACACAATTAAAATGCAAGTACAACCCAATATCGACACAGTGATAACAAATATAGTGTGCTGTTTAAACTGATAGTGAAAAGGCAAAACAAGGCATCATGTGGAAACATAAAAGGGAAACCCCATGAGTTAATTAAGCCACATGAGTATGTTTAATACTGTGTCAACACACAGGAATCCCCCATATAGTTCAAAAGACATCATGCAGCAAAAACTCCAAACACAGGGCATCATGATGTCCTCACCTACACTCATAATCATGATACGTATGGAGAAGACAACTGCTTAAATATATCAACAAGGTGTACACTAGTACAAAAAAACAAAATATATGGATAAATGCTACACGGCGTTAGACCCATGGGGGATACCATCTACATTGAATTCACAGTAGGAGATATGTCTAGAAACGGATCTAGAAAGAACGTAATGTCTTAGGGGAAAGAGAACAAAACAAAAGTACAAAGGAGCAGAAAATGTATTTTATCCAAAAACAAAGAAAATAATGATATCTGTGGATATGGATGCCAAAGGATAAAATATAACATTGAGAATAATAATAATAATAATTATTACAATGGCAACAACCAAAAAACCACATAAACAATTATTTTCCCTAATGGGGGGCTGACTAAAGAAATCGTCCATAGAGTTAATCCTATTGGGATTTATGCATAGAAACAGTTATTATGTGGCCAAAACACTAGAGGGCATATATGGATATAATGGATATATTGGATATATATAGCAAACGGGGTATGATATTATATACATATCTAAGAATGGTATACGAGATATCACATTATATATATATATCTAAGAGTGGTATGTGTTAATCATAAAAATAAGACACATCCCATTCAAAGTTCATACCAGCCGGTATTCTAGTACCCTAACAGGTCCATGCCTTCCTTGTCGGTCCAGCCTGGGCACCTCCAGTCATGGGATTGTGGATTCCACATTACCCTTCCTGTTTGTGCTCCAGTGTGGAGCACAGGGAAGTGACCATGCATGTGTCGGTAGGGCCATGATGCGGGACACAATCCCATGATCTTATGGCCGACCATACTTGAAACTTACCCTACACAGAATAAAAATACTAATTGTGTATGGTGAGAATCTATATATATATATTACACTATAGAGCATATGGTAAGAATCTATACATATATTATAGTATGGGGCAAACGATATATATAGGTTATATAGGTAATATAGGTATATACGGGAGATCACAAAACCGGTGTATTATTGACAAAGATACGTATTTAGGGTTATCCTAATTGAGATACCTGCTAAAGAAATCAGTCGGGGGGTAATCCCTTTTATTAACAAATACACCAA
>BLSH010402356.1:99493-118958 GCA_018402905.1 Glandirana rugosa | reverse complement strand
CTGTTTAACAGACAGCTTCAACCAAAACAGCAACAACTCCACTCCTGGTGACTTCTTCATCCCTGCATTCAGTGCATTGTTAGCAATGATTCATGACTTCCAATACAGGGAACAACAAGTCACCAGGAGTGCAGTTGCTGTGTTGGTTGAAGGTGCCTGTGCTCAGCCTCTGTGTATCTCAGCATCAAACAACAGAACAAGAGGAATGTATAGTCATGACAATTCCTCTACAATAACTGCTTTCCAATGAATGCCATCTTAAAGCACCTGATTTTATAATTACATTTTGAACTTTTTTTTGACAGATAATGAAGATTTATGTTAGTGAAGCTGCTCAGTTCCAAAAACCAGGGACATTTCTATGGCTCACCTTGTGTCAGGGGTTAGTGGAGGATTTCCTATTATAAAATAAGGAATTAGGATGGAGCTTGATGGGATATGAAACCCCACATAATGCCAGTCTGTGCTGGGTTCCTGTGCAGACCTCACAGCTCATGTAATTCTTTACCTTTTAGATTTAATGGATGAATGAGCCAGCAATATTTTATTGAGAATTAAGACTGACAGCTGAGTTATACTGTACATTGTGTACAGAGTGGGTGGAGCCTATAAGGGGTGTGGCTTCTAAGAAGTGGGATGGGGCAAAAAGGAAGGGCGGGGTCTGGAGCCCCACCATCTTAAAACTTCACCAGCCGCCACTGAGATCAACATACACAAATCAGAGATGTTAAATGTGTCGCTGACTCCTCAGAGGGCACAGGCTCTAAGGATATTGTTCCCTTCCCATGGGCACAGTCTTTTTTAACATATCTAGGGGTCAAATTGACTTCCACATTGGGGTGAAATATACGCATATAATTGAGTTTGGAAGGATGGAAACAGACTTAGCTGTTCCAGGACTGTAAAGGTGCCAATAATACACATATAGCAACAATTAAAAAATATACAAACTTTTGGACCTCCCGAACCTTCTCTGGTACTACCAAGCTGCAAGACTGGCCCAGCTGTCTCTTGTCTACTCCACAGGTGAGAGACCAGACTGGATTCAAATAGAGAGATTAGCAGTTCCCTCTTACACCCTAGATTTCCTCCTATGGGTACCTCATCAGCAGCGCCCATCCATTCTCTCCCCAGTACTATCCCAAGAATTGTCCACTTGGGACATGCTACAAAAATGCCCCTCACTTATCTCAGAAACACGCCCACTCGAACACTTATTCCATAACCCAGACTTCCCTCCCGGACTCAATATTAGGGCCTTCAAATGGTGGACGGACAAGGGACTGTACCGAATTGGGCATTTTCTCACCCCTAACGGCCCACTCACACTAAGCCACTGTGTGAGCAAGCTAGAGTTACCAAGGACCGAGCGGTTTAGACTCCACCAGATCAGGCACTTCCTTCTCTCCAGATGGTCCTCTAAACCGACTCCTCCCTCGATTTCTCCCTACGAACAATGGTGTGGTCAGCCGGGGACAAGGAGGGGGGTATCTCCATCATCTATCACTCGCTGGCCCATCTGGAGGACAAACTCCCTTATATGCGAGCTTGGGAACAAGACCTAAATTTCCAATGGGACCTGGGCAGGTGGCTCAACGTAAACAAGAGAGCTTTCGGGGGGGCCATTAATGCCGCCCTGATCGAAGCCAACCTTAAAGTCTCAACTAGATGGTATATGACACCACTCCGCCTATCTAGCATATATCATACGGCAGATCCTTTGTGCTTCAGGGGATGCAATCTCCGGGGTTCTATGGTGCATATTTGGTGGGAATGCCCAAGAATTAGAAAATTTTGGGCAAAAATTTTCAACCTAATTCACAAAGTGACGGGATGCCTCCTGCCCAGATCCCCAACTTAAGCCCTGCTTAACGCTGACATTCCCAACTCCACTAAACACTCCCATAAACTGATCCACTTTATCCTACTCGGAGCCAAGGTGTCTATCGCCAAGGCCTGGAAATCACCGAAGATCTCCTTTCTTGCAGTCAAACGCAAGATATCCTGGATCGTGGCACAAGAAAAACTAGCAAGTCACATACTTGACTCAACCTCTAAATTTGGGGCTATCTGGGAACCTTGGGCCAACCATATGGGATTTTCATTGATCCCGGGCCTCAACATCCAAAGCTCTCTCCCCTGCCCCTCCGGTGTTTAATGTAAAGCTTTCTCTACTTTCTTTGCCTCTTCGCTCTCCTTCTTTATTTCTATGCCCTTATCTCCAAGAGCTATGATCACTAGCTTTAACTTTATCTTAGTAAGTGACAGTAAGGGACTCGGTCCCGGTTACCACGTTCAGTTGGTTTATTGACATTGAATTTATCCACATAAGCCCTCCTTCCTCATGGGCCATTTAAACTGTTTCTCACTCTTGGTTACATTGCTTTATTTACTCCCAGAGGGTTAAATGTAAATAAGCTTATGGCAGTTAGGAATGGAAGGAATTAAGGGTGGGACATGTTGTCTCCGCCCTGGACACAGTTTGTTCCCAGTCGGGGTGCCCGAGAGCAGGAGACGATATTCCCCAACCCAAGGTTACCATGAAGTTTCAATCTTAATCTTCACCTAAAGCAATCCCTATAATGTGTCATGCATTGTAATTCAAATGATCACCTTGTATTTGTTGAACTGTATCACTTTCTCTGTCTAATTGCTCTTCCTCCTTGATTTTTGTTCTTGTACAAAATTCTTAATAAAAATATTGAAAGAAAAAATATACAAACTTCATTTAATACACATGTTAAAATGATAAAAACATAGAATAACTTATTGGTATGCTCTGGTGCCTCAGCTCAACATGTTTTGCCCGAACAGGCTTCTTCAGGAGACTTGTGGGGACTGTACCAAAGTCAAGTATATTACAACAGAATATAAGCAAAATAGTTTTAACATGGCACACTTGAATAATACAATGCAAACTACAGAAAAAAAACAAAGAGCCTAATAATTGAGTACATAAATAACTTGTCATAAAAAAGGCATTAGTCAGTCGTTGTGCCAACATACCTAATAAGGTGACAAAACACATTCAAGAATGCAGAGGTGCCTTCTCCAATCACCTATCCTCCCAGCTCATAGACCCAGATCCCCATAGAAGAAAGGACAGTAATGTGTCTGTGTAAATCAGACAGTAGTAAGTGGTAATATATAGAAATAGATGCATAATATAAAAGAGGCATCGATAGGTGCCCCAAATAAAATATGATTGATAAGTTGTCTATTGAAATAATACCTGTTAATTGTAATTATTGAAGGGCCAAAGAGATGTTAGTCCAGGCATAGGTAGACAACCATTAGTTTCCCCACTGGACCAAGGATGGTATCCCCAGAGATTCAGCGGGTTGTGCAAGAGGCACTAAACCTGAGTGAGATCTGACCAATGATAAGGATCAGTGGTGGGTTGATGGTCAGTACGGTCTAAAAAGTGAATATATGGGGTACATTAGAATTTATGTAATCAGCAAGGTAAGGGGCAGAGGGCCAAATCCCATGGCTTCGATGGTTCCACTAACCGGACCGGATAAACCAAGTCCTGATTCACTGCATCACAAGCCAGTGACGGAGTGGCACATCACAATCCCCCATTAAGGAAAATATATATAGTGAAAAAGCATCTAAAGTTGCCTATAATTACCTGTCCGAACTGATTGAAGGAATATATGCGGGAGAGGGAAGAATGGAGCCCTCCAAGGTTCCTCTCCAGCAGTCCTCTGTCAGAGAATAGAGGCACAAGGCGCCTTCTTATCTTCCTTCCAACTCAGACGGCGTCTGACGTCATCGCCTGAGAGTGGACGGAAGTTTGGGATCGCAGCGCTGAGGCCATGACCGCCATGATGGATGTGGTCACCCCCGAACCCTCCATAAAGGCTGAATCAGCCCACGGCATTAGCAGGGGGATAATCTGGTCCATGGATAAGAGATTGCGGGGGGCAGAATACCTGCACCCACATCTCAAACCAGAGCCGGAAAGGGAGCACCGCTGATCCTCAGGGCACCAACGGCCACCCCAGATTGGCCAACAGGGGCGGCATGGGAGTGCCCCAGGCGCCCATATGGGGATTGATGGCAGAGCTAGGAATAAGGGGGAGACTTATAGCACATATATAAAACATATAATACTATTAGGGGGAGGCCATCAAATTTAGCCAATGGCCTAAACGGGCCAACCCCTAGGTGATTGTGATCATTGAAAAATTTTAAAGAAATCCTGGGTGGGATCATAGCCCACCTAGGGATCTGTAAAGCATAGAGATTACTTGTTGGCACTAACAACTGGCCTGTAAAGCTGTAAAATAAACAATTTTAATTGACATTACATTACAGAACTCCATTAAAGACAATAGCCACTCAACGTTGGCCATGCTTGAATATATTATGAAATATAACAGTTCATATCTGGTTAACTCTAATATATGCACAATACATATGGGCAGAGCAGTCTACACAATGGTCCTATACCCATTCTTGAGACATCAAGGCCAAGAGGGCAAGCCCCAAACGCACCAGCAGGATCATGCAGTTATAAAAAAGGCTTACAGGATAATGCATCATTTAAACCTGGGTATTTGAGAGCCCCAAGACTTTGAATCCAGCGAATCTCACGCTGTAGGAGTTTATCATAGTCCCCCCCTCTTTGCATGGGGAGAACATGTTCAAGAGCAAAAAAGTGCATACATGAACTATCAAAATGGTGGAAGAGGCCCGCATGTCTACTTATTGGTGTCATGCTCTAATATCCCATTAGAGTGCCTGCCATGGATACGGCCCCGAGTACTTGGGCCATTAAGACAGCATCCCACTATAAGGGCAACCCTACAGGTGGTGCAGTAAAGCCATCTCTTTCTCAAAACAGAAGGGGAGATCACGTCACTGTATCCTGTAATAGGTAATCCTGCATTCCCAACGGGTTGCCTGGACAGAGGTTTTAAATGAATAGGTAACTCAAGAAAAATGCGGTTAGGGGACTTTATGACAGACGCGAAACTTAAGACTAAGACTGAAATACAGGCGCTGTTTGATTCACCTTTAGATGAGTGGAGGACTCAGCAGTTATTCCACTTCCTTGGAAATATCATTAGGAGGGGAGTGACATCTCACACCAACTCACCCATAGAAGACCTGTGCCTGACCGAAGGAACCATCAGCCATGGGGTGTCAGAAATATACAAGATATTAATAGCTCCTGAGGAGGGGTATGTCCCAAAGTCCTTACAGAAATGGGAGGGGGACTTGGGCTACACCTTCTCGGAAGAGCAAAAAGATCACATTTTGTATTTTTCTCACTACTCCTCAGTAGCTAGCAAATACCAAGGGTTGTCCTATAAAATTGTTACAAGGTGGTATAGGGTCCCCTCCTTGATAAAGAAAGTTTATCCCGAGGCGGCGGATAAATGTTGGAGGTGCAAGGAAGCCGAGGGCAACTTATTACATATTTTCTGGTCATGTCACAAGCTATACAGATTTTGGGTACACGTACGAGAGATTACAAAACAATTGACAATTGGCAGGAGAAGAACCGGCGGGGTATCTCCTTCATCTCTCCGCCCTGTCTAGACGAAAATACAAAAAATCAATACTGGTTCATTTGATGAATGCAGCCAAATCATGTATTCCAGCTGTAATGTTTGTCACGTACCTTGAGAGAGCCTGACTTCAGTAGGAGGAGACCTCTCATACAACTCTGGCTTACTGACCACTGAAGTGGAGACAGCATCCAATGAGCACAGTGGGGTAGGAGTGCCTGGTGGAAGCCGTAGAGGCTGACAGGTTACCAAATGCAGGTGAGTGCAGATCTTCACCAGATGCGCTGCAGATGATGACAGCTGGGCACTTGGTACAGGGAGGCAACCCTGGATACTGGATACAGCAGACTGGAGCAGGTGAGACAAGCCAGGTCAAAACAGGAACATCAGGTATATCAGGCAGTAGGCAGAAAATGATCAGGTCACAAGCAGATAATACAACAATGGTAAGCAGGCAGAAGAATCCGATAAGCAAGGTCAGGTTAGCTGGGATCAGGGTGGGAGAAGGCAGAGTAGTCAGAACAAAGCGGGCCAATTCCAGATAGCAGATTTGCAGGTAACACAGAAACACAGGGAAAGCTGCAGATCAGACAGCACTTCAGCCAAGGTCTGACTTCCTTATAAAGGCCCATGTGATGTGCTGGCAGAGATGCTGGGTCCTAGAGCCCTCCTGCTCTGACGGATTCTGGGTCATAGAGTCCTCCTGCTCTGATGGACTCGGGGTCCTAGAGTCCTCCTGCTATTGGTGCCCTGACACCAGCTATATGGAAGCAAGAACCACCTCCCAAAATCAGCCAGTGGCTCGGCAAAGTTGCAGATATTTACGCTATGGCATGTATTATAGCGATTAGGGAGGGGAGAGAAGAGGATTTTAGGAGAAAATGGGCTCGCTGGTCCATATTTACTATCTTGAGGGAATACGGTTTCATACTCTTGGACGGGGAATAGGTATTTAAAAACCGTGAGATATATCTATGACCTTCGATACAGGCTTCTGGCTCAGTATGTCTTTGTGATATATTACTTAAGATGGGGGGTTGGGGTTTTATTTTTTGGGGGGGTTTTTTTGTCTGTGTATTTTGTTATGCTTGCTCCCTCTAATGACGTGGCCAGAGGGTTGAACAGGCAATAGTGCAGATTTTTGTTTATTTAAATGTAATACATTTATAGGCAAATAAGGGGAAACAACATCTGGGGGCAGTTTAGGCCCCTCAGGTGGCTGTCTGTTAACTAGCAGCAGAAGTAATATTGCTTGGCAATCTATATTAATTCAAATCAAAGAATATTAATGTGAGTGATATACAGTATCTCACAAAAGTGAGTACACCCTTCACATTTTTGTAAATATTTTATTATATCTTTTCATGTGACAACACTGAAGAAATTACACTTTGCTACAATGTAAAGTAGTGAGTGTACAGCTTGTATAACAGTGTAAATTTGCTGTCCCCTCAAAATAACTCAACATGCAGCCATTAATGTCTAAACCGCTGGCAACAAAAGTGAGTACACCCTTATGTGAAAATGTCCTAATTGGGCCCAATTAGCCATTTTCCCTCCCCGGGGGCATGTGACTCATTAGTGTTATAAAGTCTCAGGTGTGCATGGGAAGAAGGTGTGTTAAATTTGGTGTTATCGGTCTCACTCTCTCATACTGGCCACTGGAGGTTCAACATGGCACCTGATGGCAAAGAACTCAGAAGATCTGAAAAAAAGAATTGTTGCTCTACATAAAGATGGCCTAGGCTATAAGAAGATTCCCAAGACCCTGAAACTGAGCTGCAGCAAGGTGGCCAAGACCATACAGTTTAACAGGACAGGTTCCACTCAGAACAGGCCTCACCATGGTCGACCAAAGAAGTTGAGTGCATCTGCTCAGCATCATATCCAGAGGTTGTCTTTGAGAAATAGACACATGAATGCTGCCAGCATTGTTGCAGAGATTGAAGGGGTGGGGAATAAGCCTGTCAGTGCTCAGACCATAGGCTACACACTATATCAAATTGGTCTGCATGGCTGTCATCTCAGAAGGAAGCCTCTTCTGAAGATGATGCACAAGAAAGCCCGCAAACAGTTTGCTGAAGACAAGCAGACTAAGGACATGTATTACTGGAACCATGTCCTGTGGTCTGATGAGACCAAGATAAACTTATTTGGTTCAGATGGTGTCAAGCTTGTGTGGCGGTAACCAGGTGAGGAGTACAAAGACAAGTGTGTCTTGCCTACAGCCGAGCATGGTGGCGGGGGTGTCATGGTCTGGGGCTGCATGAGTGCTGCCAGCACTGGAGAGCTACAGTTCATTGAGGGAACCATGAATACCAACATGTACTGTGACATACTGAAGCAGAGCATGATCCCCTCCCTTTTGAGACTGGGCCGCAGGGCAGTATTCCAACATGATAATGACTCCAAACACACCTCCAAGACGACCACTGTCTTGCTAAAGAAGCTGAGGGTAAAGGTGATGGACTGGCCAAGCATGTCTCCAGACCTAAACCCTATTGAGCATCTGTGGGGCATCCTCAAACAGAAGGTGGAGAAGCGCAAGGTCTCTAATATCCACCAGCTCTGTGATGTTGTCATGGAGGAGTGGAAGAGGACTCCAGTGGCAACCTGTGAAGCTCTGGTGAACTCCATGCCCAAGAGGGTTAAGGCAGTGCTGGAAAATAATGGTGGCGACACAAAATATTGGCACTTTGGGCCCAATTTGGACATTTTCACTTAGGGGTGTACTCACTTTTGTTGCCAGCGGTTTAGAAATTATTGGCTGTGTATTGAGTTATTTTGAGGGGACAGCAAATTTACACTGTTATACAAGCTGTACACTCACTAATTTACATTGTAGCAAAGTGTCATTTCTTCATTGTTGTCACATTAAAAGATATAATAAAATATTTTCAATGTGAGGGGTGTAGTCACTTTTGTGAGATACTGTATATGCTTGTTTTGATGTACTGGAATGAATTTGTTTGATTAATGTTTATGAAAAAAAATGAAGAAAAACCTTTGAAAATAAAGAGTATTAAAAACTATACCATCAGTATGAATCTGATCTGATCTGACCGGGTCAACTCATCATTTAAATATTGCTTGAAAAGTGATATTGAAAAGAAAGCTCGTAGTTTCCAGATGTTTCTAAGTGCCTTTTAATGGAGTAGGAAACTGTAGGAAAATTCAGTATTATGCTGACTCACCCTGCTCTGCATATGCTCAGTTGCTCTCTATTTTTCAGCACTCTGCTGAAAATCAAAGCCACTAGTGGCTGACCTGCTGAAAGCTTAAAGATTTACTGCTGCTCAGGACTTTGGGCTTCAGCAAAATGCAAGCCTAAAACAATAATTAACGGAAGCAATTAACAGCACAAACTAATGTTAGCAGTATAATTAATAATGTGGAATGTATGTTCCTTACTAAGGAACATTCTTTTTTTAAAAGTTGTTATGGGTAGAGTTCAGCTTTAAGAGGCTGCCCTAAACTGACAATGCTGCTTTCCAAAAGTTCCCTTGTGTGCCTTCATCCAGAGTGTAGAAGCTTGAATACGGTGTGTTACTGGCTAGATCACCATGTGAAAATAGGAGGAAAAGTCCCTTGTTTCACAGGCCATATCATGGCCTGCCCAGACCTGCTGGAGATCCAAGACTGTACAGGCTATGATCAGTTTGATGAGGAATATGCATCTGTATTTATTGTTTTGGGTGTTACAGGGGTGTACTTGGGACCATGTTATATCCCTACAGTGGGGATCAAAAGTTTGGACACCCCAGGTAAAAATTTGTACTAATGTGCATAAAGAAGCCAAGGAATGATGGAAAAAATCTCCAAAAGGCATCAAATTACAGATTAGACATTCTTATAATATGTCAACAAAAGTTAGATTTTATTTCCATCATTTACACTTTCAAAATAACAGAAAACAAAAAAATGGAGTCTGCAAAAGTTTGGGCGCCCTGCAGAGTTAATATCTTGTACTGCCCCCTTTGGCAAGTATCACAGCTTGTAAACGCTTTTTGTAGCCAGCCAAAAGTCTTTCAATTCTTGTTTGAGGTATCTTTGCCCATTCTTCCTTACAAAAGTCTTCCAGTTCTTCCAGGTCTATCCATAGATTTTCAATTATGTTGAGGTCAGGAGATTGTGAAGGCCATGGCAAAACCTTCAGTTTACGCCTCTTGATGTAATCCCCTGTGGATTTCGAGGTGTGTTTAGGATCATTATCCATTTGTAGAAGCCATCCTCTCTTTAACTTCAGCTTTTTCACAGATGGCATCAAGTTACCATCCAAAATTTGCTGAAATTTCATTGAATCCATTTTTCCTTCTACTCGTGAGAAGGAAAAATGCACATATGCGCCGCACTTTTTCTCATACTCGTGAGATGTTCCCTGTTCCACTGGCTGCAATACAACCCCAAAGCATGGCTGATCCACCCCCATGCTTAACAGTTGGACAGAGGTTCTTTTCATTAAATTCTGTGCCCCTTCTTCTCCAAACTTACCTTTGCTCATTCCGGCCAAAAAGTTCAATTTTAACCTCATCGGTCCACAGAACTTGTTTCCAAAATGCATCAGGCTTGTCTATATGTTCATTTGCAAAGTTCAAACGCTGATTTTTGTGGTGAGGACGTAGAAGAGGTTTTCTTCTGATGACTCTTCCATGAAGACCATATTTGTACAAGTATCTCTTTATAGTGGAATAGTGTACCACAACTCCAGTGTCTGCCAGATCTTTCTGGAGGGATCGTGCAGTCAAACGTAGGTTTTGAATTGTTTTTCTCACAATCCTGTGAGCTGTTCTGTCTGATATTTTTCTTGGTCTTCCAGATCTTGCTTTAACTTTCACTGTTCCTGACTGCCATTTCTTAATTACATTCCGAACAGAGGATATTGACATCTGAAAACGCTTTGCTATCTTCTTATAGCCTTCTCCAGCTTTGTGAGCGTCAACTATTTTCAGTTTCAGGTTTCTAGACAGGGCACCCAAACTTTTGAAGACGCCATTTTTTTGTTTTCTGTAATTTTGAAAGTGTCAATGATGGAAATAAAATCTAACTTTTGTTGACATATTATAAGAATGTCTAATCTGTAATTTGATGTCTTTTGGAGATTTTTCCATCTTTCCTTGGCTTCTTTATGCACATTAATACAAATTTTTACCTGGGGTGCCCAAACTTTCGATCCCCACTGTATATCCTTTTAACCCCTGGTACCTTTTGTAATTTTTTAAATGCAATATTAAGCATTCTTTGTGTATTACAAATGCTGTATACAATATCTTGTTGTGATCAACCTTACCTTCTTATGCTTTGTACATTGTACAACTGTTTTATGTTGCCAAACCTTAATAAACACCATTGAAACATAAAATGGGGGGACATCCTAAAAAAGAGAACCAATGCAGCCTCCATATGTGGTAATTGATAACATGCAATACTGTATATTACATTTTTGTTTTAGGTTTCATACTGCTGTAACAACTTCTAATTGGGCCAACTCTACAGTATACGTACGTATATGTAATTTTGATTTGTTTTGGGTTCCATGCTGCTGTAACCACTTGTGTTGTGCCTTTCAAATAAAGCTGTGGATCTACTTGAAACCTCTGACTCCATTGTTAATGTCAACATCCTTCTGCTCTATTATACCTCATTTACACACATGCACACAACACAATGTATACTCTCATTATATCTGCACTTGTGAGTTATAAGCTACCTTCTTTCCCACATAGAATTTTCAAAGATTGACTCTGTTTTATCTTGTGACTAATTGCATGAGTGAAACACAGCTATCCTGTTAATTTTTTTAATGGTAGTAATATCTCAGGGTTGTCATTGTGGTCCACTATACCAACCAAGCCACTATTCATCCCTTTTTGGTATGGGGGGGTTCACACTTGACATTCTGCACTGTACATTCCCATTTAACTTTGCCCCATTCATGTAAGCCACCTCAAGACTCTTTAACGACATGCCTTTTAAGCCACGCCCAATATTTAGCGCAGTTTACACCATGCCCATTTTTTGCCGCATTTTATCCCCTCCTGCCGGGGGGGGGGTGGCCCACTTGGAATCTTGCACATGGGCCCACTGGTTTGATGATACGCCCCTGGGTATTCAAACGTATATGTGCCTGCATAGATGTATATATCTATACTCCTTACACTCCCCTGGTCATTTGTCCTTTCTAGGAACAGACCTTATAGAAATATACTGTGTGAACTGGTAGTGCTGCTGGAAGTTTACAGCGGGAGAAATTTTCCCTCCTGCTGGGGATCTCTGTCAAAGCACAGTGTTCCCTCCTTTTCTGGTGTGGTGTGCCGTTTTGGCTCTCTTTCATGTTGATGCTGCATTTCTCCACATGAGCCCCTCTGTGATCGCCTGGTATCCATCCAATTATGGAAGATTCTGGGCTGATATATTGGATGTAAATTTGTAGCACAGTTATTTGTAAATGCGATATACTATAGAACTGTCATTAATTGTACATTTTTTTACTATTATAGAAACTAACACCCAACTGACTTAAACCTCAGAAGAAGGACCCCGGGAGGTCCGAAACATGTCAGGTGTCTATGTCTGGAACAGTCAGCAGCGAACCCCGCTTCTATGCCTACGGGTATACACTGCTCGGTATCCGGCACGTTAATGTTGGGTATATGCAATTGTGCTTTTATATATACATATATATTTTTTGTATTTGTATATTGTGCACCTATATGTACCGTCAAGTCCATAAATATTGGGACATCAACACAATTTTAATCTTTTTGGCTCTATATACCACCACAATAGATTTGAAATTAAATGAAGGAGATGTGCTTTAACTGCAGACTTTCAGCTTTAATTTGAGGGTATTTACATCCAAATCAGGTGAACGGTGTGGGAATTACAACAGTTTGTATATGTGCCTTCCACTTTTTAAGGGACCAAACGTAATGGGACAATTGGCTGCTCAGCTGTTCCATGGCCAGGTGTGTGTTATCCCCTCATTATCCCATTTACAAGGAGCAGATAAAAGGTCCAGAGTTCATTTCATGTGTGCTATTTGCATTTGGAATCTGTTGCTGTCAAAACTCAACATGAGATCCAAAGAGCTGTCACTATAAGTGAAGCAAGCCATCATTAGGCTGAAAAAACAAAACAAACCCATCAGAGAGATAGCAAAACATTAGGTGTGGCCAAATCAACTGTTTGGAACATCCTTAAAAGAAAGAACGCATCGGTGAGCTCAGCAACACCAAAAGACCCGGAATACCACGGAAAACAACTGTGGTGGATGACCAAAGAATTCTTTCCCTGGTGAAGAAAACACCCTTCACAACAGTTGGCCAGATCAAGAACACTCTCCAGGAGGTAGGTGTATGTGTGTCAAAGTCAACAATCAAGGGAATACTTCACCAGAGTGAATACAGAGGGTTCACCACAAGATGTAAACCATTGGTGAGCCTCAAAAACAGGAAGGCCAGATTTGAGTTTGCCAGACATCTAAAAAAGCCTTCACAGTTCTGGAACAACATCCTATGGACAGATGAGACCAAGATCAACTTGTACCAGAGTGATGGGAAGAGAAGAGTATGGAGAAAGAAAGGAACTGCTCATGATCCAAAGCATACCACCTCATCAGTGAAGCATGGTGGTGGTAGTGGCATGGCGTGGGCATGTATGGCTGCGAATGGAACTGGTTCTCTTGTATTTATTGATGATGTGACTGCTGACAAAAGCAGCAGGAGGAATTCTGAAGTGTTTCGCGCAATATTATCTGCTCATATTCAGCCAAATGCTTCAGAACTCATTGGACGTCGCTTTACAGTGCAGATGGACAATGACCCGTAGCATACTGCGAAAGCAACCAAAGAATGTTTTAAGGGAAAGAAGTGGAATGTTATGCAATGGCCAAGTCAATCACCTGACCTGAATCCGATTGAGCATGCATTTCACTTGCTGAAGACAAAACTGAAGGGTGAATGCCCCAAGAACAAGCAGGAACTGTAGAGAGTTGCAGTAGAGGCCTGGCAGAGCATCACCAGGGATGAAACCCAGCATCTTGTGATGTCTATGCGTTCCAGACTTCAGGCTGTAATGACTGCAAAGGATTTGCAACCAAGTATTAAAAAGTGAAATTTATTTTTGTTAATCCGTCCCATTACTTTTGGTCCCTTAAAAAGTGGGAGGCACATATACAAACTGTTGTAATTCCTACACCGTTCACCTGATTGGGATGTAAATACCCTCAAATTAAAGCTGAAAGTCTGCAGTTAAAGCACATCTTGTTTGTTTCATTTCAAATCTATTGTGGTGGGGTATAGAGCCAAAAAGATTCGAATTGTGTTGATGTCCCAATATTTATGGACCTGACTGTATCTTTTTGTATAATAAATACTTTTTGTACTTCTTAACACTTGGTCTGTTCTGCAAAAATCCATGAGGTGTATTTATGTCATGCTTCGGCATCACAAAACTATATATTTTTGTATATCTGTAAGGGGATGGACAGCTTAGATGCCCCACTGCAGGCAGGTGAATTAGCCCCCTAATCCTAAGCCTGGGATTCCTCTAGAAGTTTTTGAATGGAACTGAAATTTAAGATTAGGAGGAGTAAGTCCTACCACAAAACTTGTAAAACTACTGTATACTTATATTGGCCATGCTGCTGGGGTTCAGAAAATCGTGACTGCCTTGCTGTGATAAGCATCCTAACAAACAATTCACATGATTTAAATATTAATTATAAAATTTGTATATGTAAATTCAATATATTTGATTCATATAATAAGGATACAATTTTAATTTTTAACTATAATTTTTATCCCTGAACTACCAAAGCTTGTTGACCTTGGATTTATGTCAGTAGTTAATAAACAGGTTGTATTTCCATGATTATGCTGTTTCCATGGCAAGCAGTACATTCTTGAGAAACCGCTCAGCTTATAACTGAGCTTTTTTAACACTAATATCAATTTACTGAAAAAAACAAACATTTGAAATGTAATTGCATACCAAAAATCCCAATGCTCATCAGCTAGGGATGTGTTTTTTAAGAGGGGGCCCATGCTTTTTGGGTTACTTTCTGTTAAAATACAATTTCAGTACTTATGGACAAACAAGGCATTCTGCTGATATCAATAATAAAAAATAAATACATCTAAAATGTGTAGTCCCCAACACAGGGGTAAAGGGCAAAATCAAACTACAATGATACCTTTTCTGGTGATGGCTGTCAAAGGTTGGATTTCCCTTTTTATTTCCAGAAATTGACAGGAGATTTCCCCAAAAGGGACACAGACAGTAATAAAAAAAAGGCAGATTTTGAATCCTTACTCAAAATGAAAGTTTAAGCTGGAGTTCCGCTTTCGTCAGTACCCAGAAATTGTGATATTTTTCTACTAAACCCTTTTAAAACCCTGCTTTTCTGAGTTTAGCAAATTAATTCATATGTGAATAATTGTAAAAACATAATAGGTCTGGTATATATTTTTTTTACTGTATCATCGAAGCTGACTTGAAAGATTGCATAGAAGGATTGTTTCCCTAGCAACACCAGCTCATTTCTGAACACTAACATTACACTTGCTGCTTAACATTACAGAGCGCAATTATTGGCACTTTCAAGACATGTCTATTCTGTACAGACTTAATGCTATTACCACCGTAATATTGTGTTAAACTTATAAAAAAATAGTGCAGCAAACAGCAACATTAGCAAATTCATACTAATGGAGGTATAGCAGGTATAGCAAATGTAGTAATATAAATGTGATGGCTTTATGTAAAATGCATTCATACTGGTAGGGTTAAACATGCAGATATGTTGCAAATTGAAGTTTACCGTCATGTGTAACGTGTATAAAGGTAACTACATCGTGGCTGCATTCCCAATGACAAGAAAGAATATATATCATTCATGCTGTCCTTAACTGGAAGGAAACAGTTAGGGCTCATTTACACTTGCTTCGACTTCAACACACATTAACCACCTAAAGCGGAGTTCCACCCATGTAAAAGTCAGCAGTTACAAAAAGTGTAGCTGCTGACTTTTAACAATCGGACACTCACCTGTCCCTCATGCCAGTGATGCAGTCATCCGAGGGCTCGCTCTCCGCCCCCTCCCCTTGGTGGCGCCGACATCATAACTGTGGGCAACAGTGAAAGGCAAATTTGCCGCTCACACTCTACAGGTGATTTCACTTAACCCACCACATTATGCCATAAAATAAGTGCAGCGCAATTAAAAACCTAAAACCAATAATACATGCAACAAAAGAAAATAAATACATTTGATTAGTGACAAAAAATATATAAAGTATTAAAAAATATAATAAAATAAAATGTTTGTGTAATTAAATAACCATCACATTTCTCAAAACAAACGTCCCATCAACTGATCCACACTGCTGTGTGATAAGCGAATGACAGTTTATAAAACTTCTCAATGTGTCCTGTGAAACCTCCACCCATAGGTGAAAAACCTGCTCACCTCCAGAATCAGACCACACTACAGAGTTTAATTCGCCTCTGGCCATATCCTCCTGTGAGAAATTCAACAACAGTCCTCCTCCTCCTGCCTCGGAGCATGCTTTTTGTCTCTCCCTACTCCATCCTCAATCATCACCACATGACAGAAAATAGAAGAGGGAGAACCATAGTGCTCTCTATTTTCAAACTTTTATTCACAATATACAAGGGGATTAAACACTTACAAAGATAAAGAAAAAAAAAGCATTCAATATTCTCGGCTCACCACTACACCATGGATGGCCACTATGTGATGTCATGGGCTATACAGTTGTGCTCATAAGTTTACATACCCTTGCAGAATTTATGATTTCTTGGCCATTTTTCAGAGAATATGAATGATAACACAAAATATTTCTTTCACTCATGGTTAGTGTTTGGCTGAAGCTGTTTATTATCAATCAACTGTGTTTACTCTTTTTAAATCATAATGACAACAGAAACTACCCAAATGACTCTGATCAAATGTTTACATACCCAGGAGATTTTGGCCTGATAACATGCACACAACTTGACACAAAGGGGTTTGAATGGCTATTAAAGGTAACCATTCTCACCTGTGATCTGTTTGCTTGTAATTAATGCGTGTGTATAAAAGGGCAATGAGTTTCTGGACTCCTGACAGACCCTTGCATCTTTCATCCAGTGCTGCAGTGACGTTTCTGGATTCTGAGTCATGGGGAAAGCAAAAGAATTGTCAAAGGATCTGTAGGAAAAGGTACTGAAAAAAAAAGTTGAACTGTATAAAACAGGAAAGGGATATAAAAAGATATCCAAGGAATTGAGAATACCAATCAGCAGTGTTTAAACTCAAATCAAGAAGTGGAAAAGGGGATTGTGTTGAAACCAAACCACGGTCAGGTAGACCAACTAGATTTTCAGCCACAACTGCCAAGAAAATTGTTCAAGATGCAAAGAAAAACCCACAAATGACTTCAGGTGAAATACAAGACTCTCTGAAAACATGTTTCAAGATGAACAATAAGGGCTGGTTAACACCTTCCAAACTGATTTGTCAAGTCTCTTCAAATCGCTTGACACCAGAAATCCCATTGAAATGAATGGGAGCCGTCTTATTATACACTACTCAAGTCTCTCCGAGTCTGAGGCAACTTCTGAAAAGGTTCCAGTACTACTTGGAGGCGATTTCTAGGAGATTTCAGCCCATAGATGTCAATGGAAGTCGCTTTCAAGGCCGATCACTATCTACAGTATCTCACAAAAGTGAGTAACCCCTCACTTTTTTGCAAATATTTTATTATATTATTTCATGTGACAACACTGAAGATATGACACTTTGCTACAATGTAAAGTAGTGAGTACACAGCTTGTATAACAGTGAAAATTTGCTGTCCCCTCAAAATAACTCAATACACAGTCATTAATGTCTAAACCACTAGCAACAAAAGTGAGTACACCCCTAAGTGAAAATGTCCAAATTGGCCCCAATTAGCCATTTTCCCTCCCCGGTGTCATGTTACTCGTTAGTGTTACAAGGTCTCAGGTGTGAATGGAGAGCAGGTGTGTTAAATTTGGTGTTATCTCTCTCACTCTCATACTGGTCACTGGAAGTTCAACATGGCACTTCATGGCAAAGAACTCTCTGAGGATCTTACAAAAAGAATTGTTGCTCTACATAAAGATGGCCCAGGCTATAAGAAGATTGCCAAGACCCTGAAACTGAGCTGCAGCATGGTGGCCCAAACCCTACAGCAGTTTAACAGAACAGGTTCCACTCAGAACAGCCTTCACCATGGTCGACCAAAGAAGTTGAGTGCACACGCTCAGCGTCATATCTAGAGGATGTCTTTGGGAAATAGATATATGTGTGCTGCCAGCATTGCTGCAGCGGTTTAAGAGATTGGGGGGGGGGCCTGTCAGTGCGCACACCGTATGTTGCACACTGCAACAAATTGGTCTGCATGGCTATCATCCCAGAAGGAAGCCTCTTCTAAAGATGTTGTGAAGGAAAGCCTGCAAACAGTTTGCTGAAGACAAGCAGACTAAGGACATGGATTACTGGAACCATGTCCTGTGGTCTGATGAGACCAAGATAAACTTATTTGGTTCAGATGGTGTCAAGCGTGTGTGGCAGCAACCAGGTGAGGGGTACAAAGACAAGTGTGTCTTGTCTACAGTCAAGCATGGTGGTGGGACTGTCATGGTCTAGGGCTGCATGAGTGCTGCCGGCACTGGGGACCTACAGTTCATTGATGGAACCATGAAAGCCAACATGTACTGTGACATACTGAAGCAGAGCATGATCCCCTCCCTTCAGAGACTGGGCCGCAGGGCAGTATTCAAACATGATAATGACCCCAAACACACCTCCAAAACGACCACTGCCTTGCTAAAGAAGCTGAGGGTAAAGGTGATGGACTGGCCAAGCATGTATCCAGACCTAAACCCTATTGAGCATCTGTGGGGCATCCTCAAAGGGAAGGTGGAATCGCTTATATACACAGTATCTCACAAAAGTGAGTACACCCCTCACATTTTTGTAAATATTTTATTATACCTTTTCATGTGACAACACTGAAGAAATTACACTTTGCTACAATGTAAAATAGTGAGTGTACAGCTTGTATAACAATGTAAATTTGCTGTCCCCTCTAAATATCTAAACACACAGCCATTAATGTCTAAACCGATGGCAACAAAAATGAGTACACCCCTAAGTGAAAATGTCCAAATTGGGCCCAAAGTGTCAATATTTTGTGTGGCCATCATTATTTTCCAGCACTGCCTTAACCCTCTTGGGCATGGAGTTCACCAGAGTTTCACAGGTTGCCACTGGAGTCCTCTTCCACTCCTCCATGATGACATCATGGAGCTGGTGGATGTTGGAGACTTTGCGCTCCTCCACCTTCCATTTGAGGATGCCCCACAGATGCTCAATAGGGTTTAGGTCTGGAGACATGCTTGGCCGGTCCATCACCTTTACTCTCAGCTTCTTTAGCAAGACAGTGGTTGTCTTGGAGGTGTGTTTGGGGTCATTATCATGTTTGAATACTGCCCTGCGACCCAGTCTTTGAGCACTGGAGCACTTTGACTAATGAATGGACATTTTCATTGACATTGCACAATATCATATCTATTTGCACAGGTTTATAGCACTTATATTAGCGCATTTAATGGTTTGTACTATTACTGGGGTTTGTGTGGAGGTTCTGTTGGTGACAGAACGATTTCTTCGACTCTCATTTCCACTACCTGGCCGGTTCGTACAGAGGTCTGGATTTGGGATAACTCGTAGACACCCCGTAGGAGTTTACCTTCCACCTCCTCGCGTTTCAGAGGTTGTAGGTGGTCGAGGTACTACAGTAGTACCTCCTCACCTTCTCCTGAGGTCACCGTTGGACACTTTGAGACCACTTGAGGTACGGGTTCTCCCAATTCCGTCACGACCTTTTATTACTACCGGTGTGTTTTATAAC
>BLSH010402356.1:72254-88018 GCA_018402905.1 Glandirana rugosa | reverse complement strand
TGTTTTGTTTATGTTATTTCTTGTATCATTTTTATTTTCATTAATGGCTTTTCTACCAGGGCTTTTTTTTAAATATTTTAACAGACATGTTAAAATCTGAATTTTTTGCAATTAAAATACTTTAAACACCCAAACAATTAAATATTTTTTCAAAGCAAAGACCATGTAGAATAAAACAGTAGCAGTTACAATTTTTATGTCACATGATATTTGAGCAAAAGGGTTTATCAAATTCATATTTATATGAAAAAATACACTAAAATGAATTATAGTACACACAAATACAATATAATACCAGTTTTTGATCAAATAAAAAATATAGGACTGTATCACGTAAATAGATACAAAATTGCATGCACCTGTGAAATGGCAAAAGTGATGAAAAACTGTGGTATCTAAAATATTCCATAGGTGACACATTAAAAGCCCTTACAGCCTATCAATTTATTAACCATGAATTATGGTCCTAGAATTATTGCTCTCGTTCTGATATTTGCAGCAATACCCCACATTTCTTTTTACATGTAAAGTCTTGCATTCACATGTATGTGTACTTATTTCAGTTTTTACCCTGCTGCTGTCCAAATGCAGCTCTGTTGCTCCCTCCTAATACAGTTATGGTTGAATCAATAGCTGAAAATAAAGGAGCAGCCACCACATAAGGATTATACAGTAGAGCTGCAATATATTGAATTTCACAACTTTAATATTATCTAAGTTTCTGTACTAATATGTTAAATAACAAACAGGAATATTTGCAGGATTTAGTCTTACTTTAATACGAATAGGGAAAGTGTAGGCTTGCTTTAAATGAAATCCTTCAGAATAGAAAAATGGAAACTAACATTTCTGCTCTCAAGATTTGCCTTGAGCCAACCTGCCGCAGTACAGCTTCCATATTTCTAACAGGTTAAAGGGGTTGTAAACCCTCAAGGTTTTTCACCTTAATAAATTTTATGCATTAAGGTGAAAAACCTTTTCACTTGCAGCAGCCCTACACCCCCCCCCCCCGAGCCCCCCTTTACTTACCTGAGCCCGAACCAATCCCGTGATGTGGATGAGCCTCTGGGCTCACTCAAGCTGCTCCGGTTCTCATTGGCTGGATTGATAGCTGGGGAGCCATTGGCTCCTGCGGCTTTCAATCAGGTCCAGTGGCCGGGAGCTGGGGGCAGGGCAGAGTCCCGCTGTTTGTGTGAATACACACAACAGCAAGACTCAGGAGCAAGAGCAGGAGCCCGGTGCACTGCTGGAGAGCCCCCGAAGACGGGGTTAGGGGCCACTCTGTGCAAAACCGCTGCACAGAGGAGGTAAGTATGACATGGTTGTTATTTATTTATTTTTTTTTAATTTAGCCTTTACAATCACTTTAACCACTTCAGCCCCAAAAGGATTTCCAGCTTTAGGACCGGAGCACTTTTTTCAATTTGGCACTGCGCCGCTTTAACTGGTAATTGTGCGGTCATGCAATGCAGTACCCACACGAAATCTACGTCCTTTTTTCCCCACAAATAGAGCTTACTTTTGGTGGTATTTTTTCACCGCTGTGCTTTTTATTTTTTGCGATATAAACAAAAAAAAAAACAGAAATTTAGAAAAAAAACTATATTTTCAAATTCATATTGTTACAAAAATACAATAAACCAAATTTTAGTCATAAATTTTTGCCAAAATGCATTCAGCCACATGTCTCGGGTAAAAAGTAAATTAGCGTATATTTATTGGTTTGCGCAAAAGTTATAGCGTCTACAAACTAGGGTACATTTTCTGGAATTTCCACACCTTTTATTTTATGACTGCCTATCTCATTTCCTGAGGTGCTAAAATGGAGCGACAGCACAACCCCCTTCCCCCAAATGACCCCATTTTGTAAAGTAGACACCCCAAGGAATTTGCTGAGAGGCATGTTGAGTCTATGGAATATGTAATTTTTTTGTCATAAGTGATTGAAAAATGACAAAAAAAATACACAAAGTTGTCACTGAAAAGATATATTGCACACACATGGCATGGGTATATGTGGAATTACACTCTAAAATACATTCTGCTGCTTCTCCTGAGTATGGGGATACCCCATGCGTGAGACTGTTTGGGAGCCTATCGGCGTACGGGACCCCAAAAACCAATCCCCTTTCTAAGGGCAAAAATGTTTGCCTTCATCCCATACTACCTGTCTCAGTTTTGGAGGCCATGAAATGCCCAGATTGCATAACCCCCCCCCCCCAAATGACCCCATTTTGGAAAGTAGACACCCCAAGCTATTTGCTGAGAGGCATGTTGAGTCCATGGAATATTTTATATTTTGCCAAGTTTCGGGGAAATTACATTTTTTTTTTCCACAAAGTTGTCACTAAATGATATGTTGCTTGAACATGCCAAGGGTTCATGGGAAATTACACCCCAAAATTCATTCTGCTGCTTCTTCTGAATATGGGGATACCACATATGTGAGACTTTCTGGCAGTCTAGCCGCGTACGGGACCCCAAAAACCAATCACCGCCTTCAGGCTTTCTAAGTGCGTAAAAAGGTGATTTTACTCCTCACTCCCTATCACAATTTCGTAGGCCATGGAATGCCCAGAGCACAAAACCCCCCCAAATGACCCCGTTTTGGAAAGTAGACACTCAAAGCCATTTGCTGAGAGGCATGTTGAGTATTTTGCAGATCTCACGTTTTGTCACAAAGTTTTGAAATTTGAAAAAAGGAAAAAAAAAAACAATTCTGTTTATTTCTTCATTTTCCAAAACAAATGAGAGCTGCAAAATATGCACCATGCCTCTTAGCAAATACCTTGGGGTGTCTACTTTCCAAAATGGGGTCATTTTGGGGGGGTTTGTGCACCTTGACATTTCAGGGCCTCCAAAAACATGATCGGTACTGAGGAGTAAAATCACCATTTTATGCCCTTAGAAAGCCTGGAGGCGGCGATTGGTTTTTGGGATTCTGTACGCGGCTAGGCTCCCAAAAAGTCTCACACATGTGGAATCCCCATACTCAGGAGACGCAACAGAATGTATTTTGGGGTGTAATTCCACATATACCCATGGCATGTGTGAGCAATATATCATTTCAGTGACAACTTTGTGTAAAAAAGTTAATAAATAAATAAAAATTGTAATTTCCCCGAAACTTGTGGCAAAATATAAAATATTCCATGGACTCAACGTGCCTCTCAGCAGATAGCTTGGGGTGTTTACTTTCCAAAATTGGGTCAATTGGGTTTTTTTTTGCTATCTGGGCATTTCATGGCCTCCGAAACCTGGATAGGTAATGAGGAGTGAAGGCATAAATTTTCGCCCTTAGAAATCCTGAAGGCGGTGATTGATTTTCAGGGTCCTGTACGTGGATAGACTCACAAAAAGTCTCACACATGGGGTATCCCCATACTCAGGAGAAGCAGCAGAATGTATTTTGGGGTGCAATTCCACACATACCCATGGCATGGGTGAGCAATATATCATTTCAGTGACAACTTTGTGTATTTTTTTTTTTTTTCGTCATTTCAATCACTTATGACAAACAAATAAAATATTCCATGGACTCAACATGCCTCTCAGAAAATATCTTGGGGTGTCTACTTTCCAAAATGGTGTCATTTGGGGGGGGAGAGTTTGAACTGTCCTGGCATTTTATACCCAACATCACCCACTCTTCTAACCACTTGAACCACCAAGTCTTTTCTTACACTTTTCGTTTACATGAAAAAATCCTTTTTTTTTGCTAGAAAATTACTTGGAACCCCCAAACATTCTATATTTTTTTAAAGCAGAGGTCCTACAGATTAAAATAGTGGCTGTTACCTTTTTTTTCACAAAGTATTTATGCAGCGATTTTTCAAACGCAATATATGGGGAAGAAAAACTCTTTTTTGAATTGTAATGCATGAGGTCTACTGCTAGAATTACTGCCCTCGATCTGACGTTCACGTTGATACCTCACATGCATGGTGAAAGTGTTGTTTACATACGACATGAGACTGACGCTTACGTCCACCTTTGCGCGCGTGTACAGGGGGGCAGGGGTGCATTTTTTTTTTAATTATTCATTTTGCTTTTTATTTTATTTTTACACTGTCCCTTTCATCTTTTTTTTATCATTTTTATTTTTATCACAGGGATTTTAAATATCCCCTATTATAAAAATAGATATTGTCGCATATTTTTTTTTTTTTTAACCACTTCCCAACCGCCCTATAGACAAAAGACATCCACAGGGCGGTTGCGTTATTCTGGGAGGACGCCCCCCTGGGGCGCGCACACAGGAACATCCAAGGGACCCGGCGCATCACAGATCGCGGTGAATGGCCGCTGTTAGCGGCCTTTTACCATGTGATCGCGCCATCAAATGACGGCGCGATCACATGTAAACTAGCCTGCGGAAGTTTCGGCTCTTCTCTCTCCTCTCAGCACCGATCGGTGAAGTGTGAGAGGAGAGAGGGGGGAGAGAGGACATGCTGCCGCGATGTGTAATGCCCACAGCGCTGCTTAGTGACAGTGTGCACCCCCACCATCCATCCACCATCCATCAAGCCACCCTCACCCTATCCAAGCTCACCCAGCCACCCTCACCCCATCCAAGCTCACCCACCCATTCTCATCCCATCCATGCTCAGCCACCCATCCATCCATGCTCAGCCACCCATCCTCACCCATCCATGCTCACCCATCCAACCATCCTCACCCAGCCATGCTCACCAATAGCTTGTAGACTTTATAACCTTCACAAAGACCAAATAATATACACTAATTTGTTTTTGTTTTTTACCAAAGATATGTAGCAGTATAAATTTTGGCCAAAATGTATGAAGAAAAATTACTAATTTGCAAAATTTTATAACAGAAACGAAGAAAAATTCATTTTTTTTTACAAAATTTTTGGTCTTTTTTTAATTATAGCGCAAAAAATAAAAAACCCAGCGGTGATTAAATACCACCAAAAGAAAGCTCTATTTGTGTGAAAAATGGACGCAAATTTCATATGGGTACAGTGTTGCATGAGTAATTGTGATTCAAAGTGTGATAGCGCTGAAAGCTGAAAATTGGTCTGGTTAGGAAGGGGGTTTAAGTGCCCAGTGGTCAAGTGGTTAAACTTGGGGTCTACTAAATTCTAGATCTTTCCCCAGCCCTTAAAGCACAGGTGTCAAACTGGCGGCCCTCCAGCTGTTGCAGAACTACAAATCCCATGGGGCTTTGCAAGGCTGACGGTTACAAGTATGACTCCCAGAGGCAGAGGCATGATGGGACTTGTAGTTCTGCAACAGCTGGAGGGCCGCCAGTTTGACACCCCTGCGTAAAGCATCTGACCACACCAAAGTCGGTGTGATAAGATGCTTCCCCAATGGTGCTCTTTATATCTGCCAAAACCAAAGTCACAAAATGCTCATAGCCTCCGGTTTGTTAGGCCATGGAGATGATTGGTGCCATTCTAGTCTTCAATCAGCTCTATGATCAGCTGGCAGAACCACCAGCTGTATTCTCACGTTCCCCGGTGGGACAGGAGAACCTGAGAAGACCAGCAACATACTATTATGTCGCTGGACCTTATTGGGCATATATTGTAATGTTCTTTTTTTTCATGCAGCTTGTTAAATGAAAAAAAAGAATCAATCAATGGGTATGCCCACCATTAGAAAACCTCCCTTCATCCACCCACTTCTAATGGTGGGCATAGCCCCTTTTTAAAAGAATATACCAGAGCATAGGGGCAATCCGTGCCAATTTCCACCCACTGCCCCTATGCTCCGGTATATTTGCTCTTTTAACTGTGGCTGGAGTCCTGCTTTATGAATGGTGGGAGCAAACGCTTTTGCTGTCACCATTAATAAATCAGTCCTGCAGCTGAATGGCGTACGTGAAAAGGAATAAACAATTAATAAAACACAATAACATAAAAATATTACATACCTGCTAAAAAGAAAACAATATAAAACACATTAACAATAACACATCACAGGTAAGCATTAACATAAAAAATGACATACCTGCAAAGAAAACATGATAAAAACAGTAACAAATAGGTATGCATAGAAAATATTAACAATAGAGAGAGAATAGAGAGAGATTAGAGAGAAAACAAGAGAGAGAAAAAAAAGAAACGTACAACTGTTTTTGTTTTTTTTATTTTTTTTTATTTTTTTTTAACATTTTTTATTTTTTTTGTTGTTTTAAATTTTTTTTATTTTTTTTATTTTTTTTTTGGGTACACCTTTTTTTTGCAACGAAAAACTAACTGGTTCCAGTTTGGGAGACCCTATGTAAGTGTGCCTATCACTGTGTCTGCTGCACCCTACGCTAAATTCACTAATGTGTGGTTGCGTTCAAAACATTCATTGAAGCAGAGACCAGGTTGGTCAGGACAGGTGGTGCAATAAGTGCTTATGTTATGCCTGTATCCGCATTGTCTGCAGACACGACATCTCTTTTGGGGTGTTCTGTGGCCTGGGGTACCACGGAGGACTCGTGGAAAGTAATTCACTAATGTGTGGTAGCGTTCAAAACATTCATTGAAGCAGAGACCAGGCTGGTCAGGACAGGTGGGGCAATAAGTGCGGGTGTTATGCCTGTATCCGCATTGTCTGCAGACACGACATCTCTTTTGGGGTGTTCTGTGGCCTGGGGTACCACGGAGGACTCGTGGAAAGTGCCTCCCATGCAGCCGGCTAACTGCATTCACATTCTGAACAGGGGGTGCAGCACCATCTGGAAACAGAAGGGCTGTGATGATCTCTTCCATGAATTTGGAATCCCGTCCTGACACTCTGTATAAGACATGAGCGTTCAGCAAAGCCAATTGAAAAAGGTATATAGACACTTTTTTTGCACCAGCGTCCAGCCTTGCGGGTAATTAGGTATGGCACCAATAACTGGTCATTGAGGTCCACCCCTCCCTTATTTAGGTTATAATCATGGATACAGAGGGGTTTCTCCACAACACCAGTCGCCATAGAAATTTGGACGGTCATATCTGCATGAAGGGAGGTCAGAAAGAAAACATCCCGATTGTCCCTCCACTTCATCGCAAGAAAATTATTACACTTCAAGCAGGCTCTCTCCCTCGGTCTAAGATGGGAATCTACAAGCCGTTGGGGGAAGCCCCGGCGATTAGGTCGCATGGTGCCACATGCGCCAATTTGATGATCAAACAAGTGACTAAAAAGTGGCACGCTCATGTAATAATTGTCCACGTACAAGTGGTACCTGTTTCCGAATAAAGGTGACACCAAGCTCCACACAATCTTGCCAGCGCTCCCTATGTAGTCTGGGCATCCTTCCGGCTCTATGTGACTATCTTTGCCCTCATAAACCATGAAACTACATGTGTAGCCTGTGGCCCTGTCACAGAGCTTATACATCTTTACCCCATATCTGGCAGGCTTTCTGGGGACGTACTGCTTGAAAGAAAGACAGCCAGAAAATTTAACCAGGGACTCGTCTACACACACAACTTGGTTGGGAATAAAAAGTGCGGCGAACTTGGTGTTGAAGTGTTTTATGAGGGGCCGAATTTTGTAGAGCCGGTCAAATTCAGGGTCAACCCGTGAACGACTGAGTTTATTGTCACTGAAGTGCATGAACCGCAAAATCTGCTCGTATCATATCCTGGCCATGCCCGCAGAGAACACGGGCATATGGTGAATTGGGTGAGTGGACCAATATGACCGCAGCTCAGTTTTTTTAGTTATGCCCATGAGGAAGGAAAGGCCCAGAAAGGTCTTAAATTCTGGAACCGCGATTGGTTTCCAGTCTCTGGCAAGTGTCAAATGGGGATTAGCGGCGATGAATTGACCAACATATAAGTTGATTTGGTCCACTATAGATCTATAGAGATCTTCTGTGAAATACAGCGAATAAAAATCAATGTCGGTAAAATCAGCTGTATTCACTGTGATTCTGGATTGGGCAGTGAATGGGGGAAGTATGGGCGCTGAACCAGTGGGGAGTTGCCAATCAGGGTTAGCGAATTCGGTGGGAAGGGCACTGTGGGTTCTGCAGGCCTGTGTTCGTCTTCTTTGTGGCTGCGGGACACTACTCATGCTAGCCACACCAGACTCGTCACGCCACCGCGTGATACTGCAGTGCTGGTTCGTCTACGACCAGGATGTACTAGGCCGCTGGTGCTTGCCAATTCACCAGAAGGAGTAGCGGCGCTAGTACTGACTCTCTGCTCCATACGAGAGCCCTGTGGTTCATGCACCTCAGCGACAGCAGAACGGGTCTGGTACTCCTGACCCTAGCAGGGACCACAAATCCGTCGTCAGAGCTATCTGACAGGGAGCCACTGCTCTCTACAGGTTCATATGCTGAGCCTGAATCTGACAGTGGAGCTTCCCCATCACTCTCATCTGTCATACTCAGCATAGTGTAGGCCATTTCACTAGTGTACCCCGGATTGGACATTTTGGACTTTCAAAATTCGATAGGTACACTAGCGTGACTCACAGGCAAAAAAGCGCACCTGGTTGTCAGAGCCTGCTTCAATCACTACCAAAATCGCTGTCAGATTTTGCAGGGGTCGGGTGTGATCTCTGCAAATGCTGCAGATGTGTGTTCTGTGTTTTGTACATGACAGCAATCTATTGATCCTGCACTTGGGTGGGCTGGGCTGGGCTGGGCGGAGGGGCTAAACGCAGGTGCTAGCAGGTATGATGATCCCGCTAACGCTGCGTTTTTTAGAATACTAAACTAGTGAGGACACTAATATATATCTGATCAGATCACAGATATTGATCTGGTCAGATACTACCATAGTATCTAACACCTATCTAATGTGTGTGTATGCGTGCCAGAGTACCTAACTAACTGGCCCTGCCTGGGGTTTACGCTGACCCTAACGCACACTAAAACCTAACTGGGGTCACCGCCGGGCGATTGGGGGTTAAAACCTATAAAAGGTATATAAAATAATATACGGCGGGTAATCTGATTGAAAAAAAGAACTATCTAGCTAGCTAGCGTCACCTGTGACACTTGTACAGTGATCACAGATGATAGGGGGCAATCAAGGGGTTAAAAACTTTATTGGGGGCAAGGGGGGTATAATTTAACCACTTCCTTACTGGGCACTTAAACCCCCCTCCTGCCCAGACCAATTTTCAGGTTTCAGCGATGTCGCATTTTGAATGACAATTGCGCGGTCGTGCGACGTTGTACCCGAATAAAATTGATGTACTTTTCCCCCACAAATAGAGCTTTCTTTTGGTGGTATTTGATCACCTCTGCGGTTTTTATTTTTTGCGCCATAAACAAACAAAGAGCGACGATTTTGAAAAAAGAACAATATTTTTTACTTTTTGCTCTAATAAATATCCAAAAATAAAATATAAAAAAACAATTATTCATCGGTTTTGGCCGATTTATATTCTTCTACATATTTTTGGTAAAAAAACCTGCAATCGGCGTTTATTGATTGGTTTGCGCAAAAGTTATCGCGTCTACAAACTATGGGAATTGATTTACGGCGTTTTTATTATTTTTTTTTTTTTTACTAGTAATGGCGGCGATCTGCGATTTTTATTGGGACTGCGATATTGCAGCGGACATGTCAGACATTTTTGACACTTTTTTGGGACCAATGACATTTATACAGCGATCAGAAATGTAAATGTCCACTGATTACTTTGTAAATGTCACTGGCAGTGAAGGGGTAAACAATGTTCCCTGGGTGTGTTCTAACTGTGGGGGGGATGGGTTGGCCGGGACATAACAGATCTAACTGATCCCAGTGACAGGGATCAGTAGATCTGCTTGTCCCCCTCTCACAGAACGGGGAACCGCCGTTTTACATCGGTGGTTCCCCGTTCTACAGCTCTGTAAGGCGATCGCGGGTCAGGAGGGGACATCGAGTTCGCCCGACCCGCGGGCACGTCCACGCAGCGTGTGGCGGCCGTGCGCGCGCAGCCGCTTGTGAGTGCGTGCAGGGGGCGTGTAAAGGGGCGGACGTCTATAGACGTCCTCCCGGAGATTCAGATCCGCGCTGTAGACGTCTTTGGTCTATAGCGCGGATCTCTACAGGTTAATACACCAAAATAGGTAAAACAAGTCTGTCACACACCTGGTGGTGGAGTCTGGCTTATGCAGGGAGCAACCTCTCTTACAACCCTGATTCCAGAACCCCTGGTAGTGCAGACAGGGAGCTTGAGAGTGCAGGGAAGCACGAGGGCTTGGATAAGTATTGGTGCAAGCATGGAAGGTAGTGTAGTGGTAAAGTCCGGGTTGGCAACAGGCAGGCAGTGTGGTACAGGTGGAGCAGGCAAGAGAATGGTCGGCTGCAGGCAGGGTCATCAACAGGCTGGCAGCGAGGTACACAGGGATGAGACTGAAGAGTGGTCGTAGACAAGCCGGGGTCGGTGTGGGCAGAAGACAAAGCAGGAACAGGAGACACACTGCTGGGGACACGGGCAACGCTGTAGAATGGACAGCACCGGCTGCATGGTGCTGTCCAATTTAATTAGCATGTCTAGGCGCCAAGATTGTCACTGGCGCACCCATGCGCCAGGAACTTTCTTCAGGGCCGTACCCTTCCATTTGATTAAATATTGGATGTGGTTACCCCTCTTCCTACAGTCCGATAGTTTCCACTTCATATTCCTCCTCTCCATTCACTAGAACTGGCTCCAGTGGGCTGGTCTTCCTACCTGGGAAATAAAGGGTGAATCTTTAAAGATTGAGGTAACTCAAGTTCGTAGGCCACCCTGTTGATCTTCCTCTTGATTGGAAATGGGCCAATAAATCTGGGGCCCTTGTATTGGGCACAGGAAGGACAGGCACCAATGTACTTTATGCAATCGGCATCTACTTGTGGCCACCAGAAAGTACGCTGGAGAAGGTCTGATGTCTTGTGAACACCAAAGCGACTCGTTAGCTTGTGGTCATGGCAGAGTTCCAAAATTAACAGCCGTAACTCCTCAGGCACAAAGATTTTGTTGCTATACCACAACAAGCCCCCTTTCATCTGTAGTTTAGAATTCGGAGTACTGGTAGTCTTGGCAACTGCCCATCGGTTACAGGAAAGCAGGTCTTCCTGGGTAAGGAGGAAGTTCCCAGGTGAGAGGATGGTATGGGGGCATGTGGGAGTTTCTGTGTCGCCAAACATGCGGGACAGAGCATCGGGTTTGGTGTTTTTTGACCAGGGCCTGTACGTGATGTGGAACAGGAACCTCGAAAAAAAGAGTGCCCACTGGGCCCGACAGGGTTTTAATCTTTTAGCTGTCCTCAAATATTCAAGGTTTTTGTGGTCCGTGTATATGAGGATGGGGTGTGCAGCTCCTTCAAGCAGATAGCACCACTCCTCAAGAGCAGCCTTGATAGCTAAGAGCTCTCAGTCCCCAACATTGTAATTCTTCTCCGGATCCATTAGCTTCCTTGAAAAGAATGCCACTGGGTGGAGAAGAGCCTTGGTACCCTGTCTTTGCGAGAGCACTGCTCCTACAGCAGTTTCCGAGACATCCACTTCCAGGACATAGGGTAACACTGGGTCAGGATGCTTCAATACAGGGGCAGACATAAAAAGACCTTTCAAGGCCTCAAAGGTTGCCTGCGCCTCAGTGGTCCATCTTGTTCATCTTGGTCAGCTGGGTGATCGGAGTGATAATGGCTGAGAACCCTTTAATGAACTTGCGGTAAAAGTTTGCGAAGCCAACGAATCGCTGGACACCTTTTTTGTCAACCAGGGCTGGACAGTCTACAATGGCAGAGACCTTTTGTGGGTCCATTGTGATTCCAGTGGTCAAAATGACTAAGCCCAGGAATGAAATGCTTTGGCATTCGAAGATACACTTCTCGACCTTGGCATGTCCATGTTGCCTGAGGTGACACAGGACTTTGGCAACATGTTGGCGGTGGGCATCTAAGGAAGGGGAAAATATGAGGATGTCGTCTAAGTAGATAATGACAAACTGATCCAGATAGTCCCTGAAGATATCGTTCACAAAATGCTGGAATGTGGCCGGGGCATTGCAGAGCCCGAAGGGCATAACCAGGTATTCAAAATGTCAGAAGCGTGTACGGAAGGCAGTTTTCCACTCATCACCTTCCTTTATTCAGATAAGGTTGTTGGCTCCGCAAAGATCCCGTTTCGTGAAGACGCCGGCTGCCCCAACTCGTTGGAAGAGTTCAGGTACAAGTGGTAGCGGGTAACGTTTTTTTACAGTAATTTTGTTTAACTCCCTATAGTCAATGCAGGGCCGTAGAGTGTGGTCTTTCTTTTCCACAAAAAAGATCCCAGCTCCCGCTGGGGATGTGGATGGGCGGATGAAGCCCCTTTTAAGGTTGTCACCTAGATAAGTCTTCAGGGCCGAGAGTTCCACCTCAGTCAGTGGGAAGATCCACCCAAAGGGCACTTCTGCTCCTGGGAGGAGCTTGATAGGGCAGTCGTAGGGTCTATGGGGTGGCAGGCACTCTTCCCCCTTTTTGCTAAAAACATCCAGGAAGGCATTGTAGACAGGCAGAATGGCCTTGATGGAGTCAGGATCTGGGTAGTAATCAAGGCACAGCAGGGCTGTAGGGGCTTCCTGGGCCTTGGGCCGGCAGTGTTGCTGGCAGTATGGGAATAGAAATTTGATTTCTCCCGTGACCCAGTTGATGAGAGGGTTGTGAGCCTGGAGCCATGCTAGTCTGAGGATGATGGGGAATAGAGGTGACGCAATGGCGTCAAGGTGCAGGAATTTCTGATGTCCATCTGTGGTAATAGCAGATAGGGGAATAGTTTTGTGGGTGACCACGCCCGACTTAATAGCTGTTCCATCTGCAAGGTTAACCATCATCCCTTGGGCCTTAGGTTGCAGAGGGATTAGGTGTTGAGCAGAAAATGTCTGATCCACGAAGCAACTGCAGGCGCCCGAATCAATAGTCGCGATGACTAGGATACTTCTTGCTGGAAGCTGTAGGGAGATGGAGAGAGCTAGGTGAGAAGAAGTTTTAGGCAAATTGGAGGTAATTTTAGGTTATTAGTATAGCACTTACGGATTTTGGCCAGACAGGATCTTACATAGTGCCCGGATTCTCCACAGTAGAGGCAGAGGTCATGGTTCCGATGGTGCTGTTTCTCTTCGGGGGTAAGCGAAGGACGTAGGAGCCCCAACTGCATGGGCTCAGATAGATCTGGAGGAGATGGAGGAGGAACAGCAGCTGGTGGTGCTGGACTGTGGTACCGGGGTACACGGGGTAACATCCAGGTGAGTCTTGGAGACCCCTGTTGATCTCTCTGCCCTGCATTCTCTGAGGCGCCGGTCTATCTGGATGGCCAGATTGATAAGGGCGTCCAGAGATCGGGGGACCCCTACATGGGCCAACTCATCCTTCAGGGGCTCTAAAAACCCCAGCCGGAACTGCTGACACAGGGCTGCGTCGATCCAATATGTATCAGCGATCCAGCGCCTAAACTAGGATGTAGAGCAGCCTCCGCGGTGGCAGCCTGATGGGGTCCTCATAAAGCTGAGCCATGGCTTGGAGGAACTGGGCAAAGCTGGACACGGCTGGTGCCTTCTGTTCTAAGACATGGTGGACCCATGCTTGGGGTTCTCCTTGCAGAAGGGAGATCATGAAGCCCACCTTTGTAGCTTCCAGTGAAAAGGTGTGTGGCTGGAGAGAGAAATACAGCTCACAGGCATTCCTGTACACACAGAACTTGCTGTGGTCTCCTGAGAACCGTTCCAGCATAGGGACCTTGAGCTCTGAAGGCAAGGCAACTATGGTGCAAGATGCTGCTGCTGATGAGGCAGGTGAGGAGAGTTCTTGGACACGCTCCTTGAGCCGTTGGTATCCCTCCTGCAAATTCTTAACGCCTTGTGTAACGTCGGTCACAAGCTGGCAAAGATCTTCTATTGGAGAGGGCCCCTGCGCAGACTCGGGCATGGCTGTCCATTACTGGTGGTGGAGTCTGGCTTATGCAGGGAGCAACCTCTCTTATGACCCTGATTCCGGAAACCCTGGTAGTGCAGACAGGGAGCTCGAGAGTGCAGGGAGGCACGAGGGCTTGGAGGAGTATCGGTGCAAGCATGAAGGGTTCCTCCAGAGCTCGTGCTTGGAAGGTAGCGTAGTGGTACCGTCTAGGTTGGCAACAGACAGGCAGTGTGGTACAGGTGGAGCAGGCAAGAGAATGGTCGGGTGCAGGCAGGTTCGTCAACAGGCTGGCAGCGAGGTACACAGGGATGAGACTGAAGAGTGGTCGTAGACAAGCCGGGGTCGGTGCGGGCAGAAGACAAAGTAGGAGACAAGCCAGGGTCACAGGAACTGGAAACTCAGATAAACACACTGCTGGGGACACGGGTAACGCTATAGAATGGACAGCACTGGCTGCATGGTGCTGTCCAGTTTAAATAGCGTGTCTAGGCACCAAGATTGTCACTGGCGCGCCCGTGCGTCCCGCTGTGCACACCTGTTGTGTGCTCCTGCGTGCGTCTGCGCAAGGATGGGCATTCTGCCCAGGTTTCTTCGTATAGCTTCCTGACAAAGTCAACCACATATGATAAATACTAACGATATTTGTTCAAGGTTCCATGACTGTAATAATGACATCTATTGTATTAATATATACAGTACAGTATTACTGTATATTAATTAAAAGGCAGTGGTTTTAGGTATACAGTCTTAATAATCTATAAGAAAATGTGCTGTACAATTTGATAAAACTCAATTATACTTTTTCGCATTATACTTATATTTTAATCTATAACTTAAATACTATGTAAAATAACAAATATAATTTATACTATACAATGCAGTCTCAAGTGTTACTATTTGAAATAACGACTTACTAAAAGCTTGACGAGCATTAAAAGTTTGTTTAATTGGCAATAGTGTGCCATTATTTTCCATCTTTTTGTCAGCTCATAATTAACTTTTTGTTTTGCATTATTTCATACAGTAATAGTGAAAGCCTGCAATTTTAAACATAAAGCACACTCTCTATTTCAATAGAAATTACTTCATTCTCTTGTTTCCCTAACTGTGATAATGAATCATTTTGTTCTGCAATCATTTTATACTGAGAATTTCCAGATGTGAATTAAGCAAATCCAAAATAAAATTGTTCTACACGTTTGACTGATTGTATGTTGTTTTTCAGTTACATTGAATCATAAGTTTTTAATGGAGATATAAGAGCACAGTAATCCTCTTACCTACTGACAATGTATAAAGAAAAAAAAATAGAATGGAAAACCCTATGAATAAAATTGTTAAAGAGTAAAACCTAAATAGAGTTATGATTTCAGTTACAAATGGAGTATAAAACAATATTTATTAGTGCAAATGTGCATAGGTATATAAAAAGCAGTAAACACAAATTTGAAAGGTTGCAACTCCTGGGCTTTTGAAATTAAACTGTAATTATATACACAATCCCCAAAGTCACAGTATCTCACAAAAGTGAGTACACCCCTCACATTTTTGTAAATATTTTATTATATCTTTTCATGTGACAGTACTGAAGAAATGACACTTTGCTACAATGTAAAGTAGTGACACATATATTAATGTCAAATTAAAGTTTTCGGGTCCTCAACGTTGGAAAGTTTAAACACAAATGACGAAAAATATATGGATACGTGTAAACGTGATTATTTATAACAAAATATGAGGTAAACATTGACTTTAGTATTGAGATAAATCCAAAATGAGAAATTGTTAAAATAAGTATCCCAAAAGGTAAGATAAAAAAAAAGAAATATGTAACAGTCATCCATTCTCCTAATGACACGAGAATATAGAGGTAATTTTTGAATACTAAGTTACATTGACTTTTTGTTGTATGTTAGTCAGTTTGCACA
>BLSH010402356.1:48260-59753 GCA_018402905.1 Glandirana rugosa | reverse complement strand
TCAAACCATTCGGACATACACATAACAATCAATATTCAAACAAGTCTCATTGCTCTGAAATTTTTACAATCCAGAGACCAATGCTATTACTTGCAAACTGAGGCTTCCTGAAGATACAACAGTTTCATTTGTATATCAGTCTCTCGCCCAATTTATCAAACAAAAACAAAATCACAAGCCGGTGTCCAGTTAACACCTAAACAAAAATCAGCTTGCACCTGATCACCTAAAGGCACCTCAAATAAGCCAGCTAAGTATCTGATACATTTCCTTCACTTTCTGAATGTACTATGGCTCACAATACAAGTACACAACATTAAACCCAGCACAAACAGTCTAGCACAATTCTGCATCATTTTTGTATCTCCTGTTTGCACAAATCGACCCCACTTACTCCTGGTACCAAATCTCTTGTCACGTTTTTGGGGTTGTGTTCGATATGTACAAAGAGAGATCACACAAATACTTAAAAATATAACATTTATTAAAAGTAATGACAGATACAGATAAAGATAAAGAAAATATCAAGAATACTTAACTAAAGGTGTTTGCTTGCGTAGCCATGGAGTCTCTGACATGGCACAGGGGATCAGGACGTGCCTCATGGCTGTTCTTGGTGAGACTGACTCATATAGGTTTTTACTGTGGTAATATTGAACTTGTATAAGGGAAAAGCCCACCCCCCAGCCAACACCCTGTAAGCAACAATATGACCTTTGCATTCCTGAGGAGAAGGGGCTAGCTTGACCATATAAGGCAGTTCAAATGCCAATAAGTTGAGTCATGCAAGGTAACCAGGATAGGATATGATTTGTGAAGCCAACCTTAATGAGGAATATGAAATATGCAAACTTCCCCAACACCCTCAGACAATTTTGATATGATACTCCTGACGAGAGGACGGATCCTCGAAACGCGTAGAGTATTTTTTCATTCCAGAGCAGTCCAAATGCCACAGTTCACGGTCACTGTGCACCTGCCCGTAATATGATATTATATTATATTCTAACATCATTTAATCATTCTGATTCATTGTCGGCTTTGTATGTTATTTTTTATGTGATTTATCTGCTGCATTTGTAATCATGTACAATCATATGTTTCTATCATGTATAATAAATTAATTTTATATTTATTTATTCATCATCTGTTTACAATATGTTCTTGACTTGCCTCATTTAAAGTCCCATGACCTCCATTTTTTAGCAAGAATTCATAGGACACCTACTAGTTAGTATAGAAAAGCTGTTTTTATATCATCAAGTAGGGATGAGCTCCCGGTTCAAGTCGAACGCAAGTTCGACTCGAACATCAGGGGGTTCATCCGTTCGCACCATTGTGAACATTATGGGGCGTTCGTGGGAACTTTGTGCGCCCCATAATGCATTCCAATAGCAGCGGAATGCCGCCCGCTGATTGGCCAAAGCATGCACATGACCTGCATGCTTTGGCCAATCAGCCAGTGGCCTGCTGTGAGAGCTATGATTGGCTAAAAGCAGGGTGCCTTTAGCCAATCACTGCTCAGCAGCCTCAATCCATGACCCACACTATATAAAGCCACTTGTACAATGATTCTATGTAGTGTGAATGTGGATAGATAGCTTAGCAAGCGACGTGCAGGCAGCTTAGTGTACCTGGAGATTATTGTGAAAAAAATAATAGATAGATAGATAGATAGATAGATAGATAGATAGATAGATAGATAGGACAATCTATATACAGTCCGTTAGTACAGGCAGTTTAGTGTAGAATTAAATATATATTAGATATATAGATAGAGAGGGCGATCTATATACAGTCAGATAGTACAGGCAGTACAAGAATATATATATATATATATACCTTCCTAGTGTGTATATATAATGCAATGCCTTTAGTGTATATTATATACAGCTAATTTCGTGTATAGTATAGCATCCGTTCAGGCAGTGAAAGAATATATATATATATATATACAGTCTAGTGTGTGTATATATATATATATATATATATATATATATATATATACAGAATCTCACACATTTTTGTAAATATTTTATTCTATCTTTTCATGTGACAACACTGAAGAAAGTTGTGAATGTACAGCTTGTATAACAGTGTAAATTTGCTGTCCCCTCAAAATAACTCAGCACACAGCCATTAATGTCTAAACCGCAGACAACAAAAGTGAGTACACCCCTAAGTGAAAATGTCAAAATTGGGCCCAAAGTGTCAATATTTTGTGTGGCCACCATTATTATACAGCACTGCCTTAACCCTCTTGGGCGTGGAGTTCACCAGACATTCACAGGTTGCCACTGGAGACCTTGCGCTCCTCCACCTTCCATTTGAGGATGCTGCACAGATGCTCAATAGGGTTTAGGTCTGGAGACATGCTTGGCCAGTCCATCACCTTTACCCTCAGCTTCTTTAGCAAGACAGTAGTTATCTTGGAGGTGTGTTTGGGGTCGTTATCATGTTGGAATACTGCCCTGCGGCCCAGTCTCTGAAGGGAGGGGATCATGCTCTGCTTCAGTATGTTACAGAACATGTTGGCATTCATGGTTCCCTCAATGAACTGTAGTTTCCCAGTGCCGGCAGCACTCATGCAACCCCAGACCATGACACTCCCACCACCATGTTTGACTGTAGGCAAGACACACTTGTGTTTGTACTCCTCACCTGGTTGTCGCCACACGCTTGACACCATCTGAACCAAATAAGTTTATCTTGGACTCATCAGACCACAGGACATAGTTCTAGTAATCTATGTCTTTAGTCTTCTTGTCTTCAGCAAACTGTTTGCAGGGTTTCTTGTGCATCATCTCTAGAAGAGGCTTCCTTCTGGGATGACAGCCATGCAGACCAATTTGATGCAGTGAGCGGAGTATGGTCTGAGCACTGACAGACTCACCCCCCACCCCTTCAACCTCTGCAGCAATGCTGGCAGCACTCATACATCTATTTCCCAAAGACAGCCTCTGGATATGACACTGAGCATGTGCACTCAACTTCTTTGGTCGACCATGGTGAGGCCTGTTCTGAGTGGAACCTGTCCTGTTAAAGCACTGTATGGTCTTGACCACCATGCTGCAGCTCAGTTTCAGGGTCCTGGCAATCTTCTTATAGCCTAGGCCATCTTTATGTAGAGCAACAATTCTTTTTTCAGATCCTCAGGGAGTTCTTTGCCATGAGGTGCCATTTTGAACTTCCAGTGACCAGTATGAGAGAGTGAGAGTGATAACACCAAATTTAACGCACATGCTCCCCATTCACACCAGAGACCTTGTAACAGTAACGAATCACATGACACCAGGAGGGGAAAATGGCTAATTGGGCCCGATTTGGACATTTTTACTTAGGGGTATACTCACTTTTGTTGTCAGCGGTTTAGACATTAATGGCTGTGTGTTGAGTTATTTTGAGGAGACAGCAAATTTATACTGTTATACAAGCTGTACACTCACTACTTTACATTGTAGCAAAATGTAATTTCCTCAGTGTTGAAAAGATGTGAGGGGTGTACTCACTTTTGTGAGATACTGTAAATATATATATATATATATATATATATAAATTATATATATACAGCGTGTTGAGTGTACACTGTATATCATCGCATTGTACGGTATATAGTACACTTGACGTATGTACAGTATATAGTACACTTAACGTGGTGTCTTAAAACATGTACAGTTTTTAACCCCTTAACACCCAGAGCCCTTTTTTACATTTGTTGTTTACAAGGTAAAATCATTTTTTTGATAGGAAATTACTTAGAACCCCCCAAACATAATATATATTTTTTTCAAAGACCCTAGGGAATAAAATAGCGATCGTTGCAATACTTTTTGTCACACGGTATTTGCGCAGCGGTGTTTCAAGCGCAATTTTTTTGGACAAAAATCACTTTTTTAGTTAAAAAATAAGACAACAGTAAAGTTAGCTCAATTGTTTTGTATATTGTGAAAGAGGATGTTACACTGAGTAAATAGATACCATACATGTTACGGTTGAAAATTGCGAACGCTCGCGGAATGGCGACGACAAACTCTGGTACGTAAAAATCTCCATAGGCGATACTTTAAACATTTTTAATGGTTACCAGGTTAGAGGTGCAGAGGAGGTCTTTTGCCAGAATTATTGCTTACGCTCTGACGACCGCGGCGATACCTCACGTGTGGTTTGAACACCGTTTTTATATGCAGGCGCGACTTACGTATGCGTTTTCTTTGCTGCATAAGCTTGCGGGGGCGGTGGCGCTATAATTTATGTATTTTTTATTTATTTTTTATTTATTTTATTTAAATTTTTCTTTTAACACTGTTCCTTTAAAAAAAAAATCTGATCTCATCCCTTGTGATAGTAATATATGGTGACAGGTACTCTTTATGGAGGGATGGGCGGTCTAAAAGACCCCTCATCCCTCCTTTACACTTCACAGTTTTCAGATCGACAAAAACGGTGATTTTGAATACTGTCATTTTTTTTTAAACTGGCACCGTTAACCGTTGTGTAAACCAGAAGTGATGTAACGTTGCTTTCGGAAATGTACAAAGGAGTCCCAATCGAAGCTGATTTCGGCTTCCACAGGGACTCCACACAGCCGATGGATGTGCCGGATCGAAGCTCCGGTCTCCCGGTAGGATGGGAGGCCGGAGAGGAGTGGCGGACGGTGGTGGGATAATGACCGAGCGGCTCCTGCTGTTATCACCAGATAGCCGGCCGCCTGATCTAGCTCTGTAGCTGCAGACTATACCCCGATACTTCCACTTAAAGCAACCACGTTTATAAAAAGTGATTTGCATTAAGTGGTTAAACTAATTTACAACAGCAGGGCCCGTTCCTGCGCCCAACAAGAGTAACTGCAAGGGGTTACTGTGTTCCGGCACTGGCAACACCCAAGGCCCAATTTTTCACCACCTGTTTGACTGGGGCATGTCCTCACAATTTTTTACCACTTAACACGAATCGCCGTTAATTAACGGCGGCAGCTTTAATTGAATGTATCGAGGTATAGCCTGCAGCTACAGGCTATACCCCAGTACCGGTTTTTAGAGCAGGTGGCCGGCTATCCGGTGATAATGGGCGATCCGGCTCGGAAGCCACTCGGTCGTTATACCAGTGAGCGGGAGGGGCCATCCCTCCCTCCTGCCACCGTCCGCCGCTCTTCTCTGGTCTCCCGTCCCACCAGGTCTGGCCACTGTGTGGAGTCCCTGTGGAAGCCGGAAATGAGCTTCAGTCGGGATTCTTTCGTACATTTCAATGTACATCACAATGTCACTTCCAGTTTACTTGACGGTGCCGGTTTAAAAAAAAATGACAGTATTCAGAACTGCCATTTTTGGAGATCTGAATACTGTGAAGTGCAAAGGAGGGATGGGGGGGTCTTTTAGAAAAATTCATGCGTAAGTCATGCCCACATATGAAAACGGTGTTCAAACCACACATGTGAGGTACCGCCGCAATCGCCAGAGTATGAGAAATAATTCTAGCAAAATACCTCCTCTGCACCTCTAACCTGGTAACCATTAAAAATGGAAATTTTTAACCAATTCAGATCCGCGCTATAGCCAAAAGACGGCTACAGCGTGGCTCTGAAATGCCCGAGGACGTCTATGGACGTCCTCCTTTGTGCACGCTCCCCGCACGCACTCGCGGCCTGCGGCGCTGCGCACTCGCGGCCACCGCACGCTACGTTCGCCCGAGACCCGCCAATTACTTGTAGCAGCTGCAGAACGGGGAACCGCCGATGTAAACACGGCGGCTCTCCGTTCTGTGACAGGGGACATACCAGATCCACTGATCCTTGTCACTGGGATCAGTTAGATCTGTTATGTCCCGACCAGCCCCGCCCCCCCACAGTTAGAACACACCCAGGGAACACTGTTAACCCCTTCACTGCCCCCTTCAGGTTAACCCCTTCACTGCCAATGACATTTATACAGTAATCAGTGGACATTGAAATTTCTGATTGCTGTATAAATGTCATTGGTCCCAAAAATGTGCCAGAGGGCACTCTCACCCTGATGATCAGAGGAGGGCACTGGAGGCTCAATTGGATACCGTGTATTGGATAGCAGAGAGAGCTGATGCAAGAACGGGTCGGGCAGTGAGCTGAGGAGGATCATCCATAACCATAATTAGAACAGGGGATGATTAACCCAATGCTGTTTTGAAACAAACTGAAGGTGAGAGTTCTGTGAGCACGTAGTTTCCAGCACCATCATATCCACTTGTTTGGGGCTACTGAGCGAAGGCTACCCCAGACTGGCTTAATCTGCATGCTGGAATCAGTCATTTTTGCACTTTAATGCATAAGGACACTTTGGAATATCAGTTATTTTGAGCACAGACTGCACTGTCACTCATTCGCAAAAGGACATTTATTAGGGCGGTTATCCTTCTATATTCACATTTTATTCACTTTTGCTACATTTTAACTAGTTTTTTACATCCTGGACACAGTTTTGATGTTTTATATATATTTACGTTGAATATTGTATGTCATCTTTTACCCGACACATTAAGGTTTATGGTCACTATATCTTATTTTATAATCATTTCATTTCTTTTATGGTCAGTCTGCGCAGTATTCATATCTATATTTTAGCATCTGAGTATTACTGTGTTGTATACCTCATACTGCAGCAACTGACTCATTAACACTTCATTATTGGATATAGTAGCGCGAGGGTTCAGTCACATTATTTTGCCCATTTATGAGAGACCACACCAACTACTCCCATTGCCTACAGGTGGATAGGACACCGGCATGACCGCGCCAGGAAATCTGGCACCGCATGTCCGGCGTAGGTGACGTGATGTTAACGCGCAGTACGTGTGCGTCCTCCCCCCCAAAGGCATTGCAAGGAGCGGGTGAGGAGGGGAGAACCACAGTGCGCGTCGCAGCTTCCGGAACAGACAGAAAACCCGGAGGGACCCGGCACAATCAAGTCTCAGCACTTCCGGTGTTAGCCTAAAGGACCTCTATGTGTGCAAATAAAGGAGTATAACTGGGAATTAAAAAAAAATAATTTTAACCACTTGCTTATTGGGCACTTAAACCCCCCTCCTGCCCAGAACAATTTTCAGTTTTCAGCGCTGTCACCCTTTGAATGATAATTGCGGGTCGTGCGACAAAAACAACCCAAACCCAAACAAAATAGACATCCTTTTTTCCCACAGATAGAGTTTTCTTTTGGTGGTATTTGATCACCTCTGTGTTTTTTATTTTTGCGCTATAAACAAAAAAAGAGTGTCAATTTTATAATACATATCCAAAAATAAAAAATAAAAAAACACATTTATTCCTCAGTTTAGGCCAACATATTCTTCTACATATTTTTGGTTAAAAAAAATCGCAATAAGGGTATTTTGATTGGGTTGCGCAAAAGTTATAGCGCCTACAAACTATGGAAATTGGTTTATGGCATTTTTATTATTTATTTATCTGGTTTTTTTACTGGTAATGGCGGTGATCTGTGATTTTTATCGGGACTGCGATATTGTGGCGGACATGTCTGACAATTTTGACACTTTTTTGGGACCAATGACATTTATACAGCGATCAGATCTAAAAATAGACACTGATTACTGTATAAATGTCATTGGCAGGGAAGGGGTTAACACTAAGGGGGCGATCAAGGGGTTAAATGTGTTCCCTGTATGTGTACTAACTGTGTGGGGGTAGGGCTGACAGGGACATAACAGATCTAACTGATCCCAATCACAGTAGATCTGTCATGCCCCCCCTCACAGAACAGAGAATCGCCATATTTACAACGGCGGTTCCCCATTCTGGCTCTCTGTGAAGGGATCGTGGGTCTCCGGACGTCAATTGATAGCCTCCCAGCAATTGAGATCCGCGCTTGAGTTGGCAGTTGGCTATAGCGTGGATCTGAAGTGGTTAAAAATGTATTAGTCCCTAGCTGGTGCTAGGGAAGAAGGTAAACCGAAAAAAAGAGGCCAAATATATTATAATGAAAAATATGATTAGGTATAAGTTAATGATAAGCATTAGTAGAACAACCAACCGCACACTTCCATCCCTAATTTTGTATTATCTAGGAGAGGGTTTTTTTTGGGACTTTATATGAGGCAGTGACGTAGTCGCATGCCTCCACCCCGACCTGTCTATATACAGGAAAAGAGAAAATTAAGGATGCGGTGGCTAAAAATAATACATTTATTGAAAAAGTATTTTATGCATATCACATGTCTATATGGAAATCTCTGAGTAGTCTATACCAAGTACGTAATAATTTCTTATATAAAAATTTCATACAAAGTTCATATATATATATATATACACGTGCATATTAAAAAATCGATCATAAACTACACTTCATACAGTACAGCATTTAGAAAATATTAATATAAACCAGTACATTATAAATTTGTAAAACTTGATAATTGGTAAAAAACACAACATATATTAGCTCTAAGCATTTTGTGATTTTGCGTCACTCTTGAGGAACGAGTATATATTAGGCATCTGTAAATGAATTACACAAGTAACTAAAAGGTTTAACATGGTTGGAAAAAATGATATAGGATGAACATAGGCCCTGTATTTTACTCACATAGTCTCGGTGTCTCAGAGTTAAGATACTGATACTGCATGTTGGCACCAATGACAATATTAGAGGTAGGTGGAGTGTCCTAAAAAAAAGATTTCAGGGACCTAGGAGCAAAATTGAGGATTAGGACCTCCAAGGTAGTATTCTCAGAAATACTACCGGTACCTCGAGTCACACCAGAGAGTGGGAGATTAGGGAAGTCAACAAGTGGCTGAGGGACTGGTGTAGAAAGGAAGGTTTCGGGTGGCTGAAGAACTGGGCCGATATTTCAATCGGTTATGAGCTCTATAGAAAGGATGGGCTGCACCTAAACAGGGAAGGTGCAGACCGGCTGGGAGTAAGGATGGACGAAAAGTTAGAGGGGCTTTTAAACTAGACAAAGGGGGGAGGGTCCAGACTTAGTAATAGCCCTTAAGGGACAGAGTCCAGGGGGCAGTATTGGGGGCAGGAGTGGCAGGAAAAATATAGAATTTAAATCCGAGGCAAGTAGTGTACAATGTCCTATATGCAAATGAGGATTACCCAGCAAGGAAACAGTAGGTGTCCAGACAAAACTACGTGGCTTGTTCACTAATGCCTGGAGTCTGGCAGACAAGATGGGAGAACTAGAGTTGCTACTGTACGAGGAGGAATTCGATTTTGTGGGAATTTCAGAGACTTGATTCAACAGCTCACGTGATTGGCTGGCTACCATTCCGGGGTATTTCCTATATTGCAGAGATAGGGAGGGCAAAAAAGGGGGAGGGGTATGCCTGTATATAAAAAAAGCCATACAAATAAATGTGAGAGATGACATTACTAGTGGATCTGGGGAGGAAGTTGAAGCCTTATGGGTAGAGCTACAAAGGGAAGATACCAGGGGGAACATAATACTGGGAATATGCTATAGGCCCCCTAATCAGGGAGGAGGGGGGGGCAGACCTCCTATCGCAATTTGAAATAGCGGCTAGGATGGGAAGTATCATTATAATGTAGGATTTTAATTATCCAGATATTGACTGGGAGGAAGGTACTGCACATTCAGCTAAGTCTCGCCATTTCCTAAATGCCCTGCAGGACAATTTCATGGGTCAAATGGTAAATGCACCTACAAGAGAAAAGGCATTAGTAGACCTTCTGATTACTAACAACACAGACCTGATCACAGATGTGGAAGTAAGGGGCAATCTAGGAAATAGCAATCACAGGTCAATTAGTTTCAGTATAAATTACACAAACAGGAAACATAAAGACACTGAATTTTAAGAGAGCCAACTTCCATAAACTACGCTCCCTGCTGGAAGATGTCAGCTCGGTTAAAATTTTAGGAACAATGAACACGAAGGAAAAATGGGAGTGCTTCAAGAACATACTAAACAAAGGTATTAGCCAGTGTATTCCAATGGGAAATACATTTAAAGAGCTAATCAAAGACCAAGATGGCTTAACTCCAACGTAAAGACACACATAAAAGCAAAGGAGAAGGCCTTCAAAAAATACAAGGCTGAGGGGTCTCTGTCAGATTTTCATATTTATAAAACACTCAATAAGGAATGCAAAGGTGCAATCAGAGCAGCTAAGGTAGAACATGAAAGACACATAGCTGAGGAGAGTAAAAAGAATCCCAATAAATTCTTTAAGTATATAAACAGTAAGAGAGGGAGGCCATCATATTGGCCCCAAAAAGAATGATGAAGGTAATCTGCTTACAAAGGATGGAGAAATGGCAAAGGCGTTAAACACGTTTTTCCCTTCAGTATTTACAAAGGAAAGGGGACTCAATTATTCAGAAGTACAAAGGTGGTCCTCACAGCACGTCACAGGAAGAACCCTCATGGCTAACTGAGGATAAAATCAGGAAAAGGCTTGAAAAACTGAACACTAATAAGTCACCGGGACCAGATGGCATACACCCGAGGGTCCTTAAGGAACTTAGCCAAGTCATTACCAGACCTTTGTACCTAATCTTTAAGAGCAGTTTTCTGACTGGTACGATACCAGCTGATTGGAGGAAAGCCAATGTAGTACCAATATATAAAAAAGGACCAAGATATATCCCTGGGAACAACAGACCAGATAGCTTAACATCAATAATTTGCAAGCTCTTGGAGGGAATAATAAGGGATTATATACAAGATTATTGTAATGAGAACAGTATCATTAGCGGTAATCAGCATGGTTTCATGAAGGATCGTTCTTGCCAAACCAATCTATTAAGCTTCTATGAGGAGGTGAGCTGCCGTCTAGATAAGGGAAAGCCTGTAGACATGGTGTATCTGGATTTTGCAAAAGCATTTGATACAGTTCCCCATAAACGTTTACTGTACAAACTAAGGTCCCTCAACATGGATCAAAGGGTGAGCACCTGGATCAAAAACTGGCTACATGGGCAAGTCCAGAGGGTGGTGATAAATGGGGAGTACTCAGAATGGCTGGTGTAGAAAGTGGGGTTCCCCAGGGTTCTGTCCTGGGACCAATCCTATTCAATTTGTTCATAAATGATTTAGAGGGATGAGTAGTTCAATCTCAATATTTGCAGATGATACCAAGCTAAGCAGAGCAATAAATTCTCCACAGGATGTGGAAACCTTGCAAGAAGATCTGAATAAATTAATGGGGTGGGCAGACAAGTGGCAAATGAGATTTAACATAAAAAAATGTAAGATAATGCACTTGGGTACCAAGAACATGAACGCAAACTACTCACTAGGGGGAGAGCCTCTGGGGGAATCTAGGATGGAAAAAGACCTAGGGGTCCGGACACCTCTTAAATAACGAGACGAATCGAACCATAGTAGACGTTTATAACTCTAACTTGATGAGTAGGGAGATTTAGTAAATACTTGTTTAACTTATCCTAACCAGGGTCCTGTCTTGGGACCCCTTGGGGTGAAAGATGTGGTCGGTAAGACTCATGAGGGGTAAATAGTGGTGGGAGACCTGAACGGGTACA
>BLSH010402356.1:14462-24666 GCA_018402905.1 Glandirana rugosa | reverse complement strand
ACCCCCCCCCCCCCCCCCGCTGTTAATATAATTAGGACATATCCAGTCAGTCCTGTTTTCTCAAACTGCTCATTGCCTCAGGCTGAAGTATGTTAATGCACTTAGCAGGTTGTGTGTCCTCAAGTGTATTTCCAGTCTGTTTCCTGCCCTGTGTCACTGTGCAACTCGGCTCCTAGAGTTTCCTGTTTGTCTGTTTTTTACGTGGCTATTTGTTACTAGTTGTCTAATGGGTTTTTTGGTGTATCTGTCACTAATATCTGTGTGTTTCAATGCACACCTGTCGCTTGAATTGTACCCCCTACTGTTCAGTGATCCCAGAACCTCAGTGCTGCAAGGGAATTTTTTTTGTCTTTTGGCTGTTTGTGTCCAATGGCAGTAGTTCCTTAAGCTGAACACACATTACGTAATTTTTGTTGTCCAGTTTCCTTTAACCCTGCCTTCAGATATGTAGTGTGAGGGCCTGCCTGGTTTCATACAGGTTGAGAGTGTTTGGGTTTGGCCTCGTACTGTGTGGTTCTGGAGAGTTAGGAGGAGAGTTGTACAGGGAAATTGTACAGGAGTTGCATGGTGTGTGTACAGATGGGGACTCTGTGCCTTGGCTTTTATCATAGGTATGGGCCTGCTGTATTCTCCTTAGTTAGTACCCATAGGTGTCCTTCTTGTCCTAGACTCCTCCGGTACCCTAGCTAGTAGTCTGTGTCTTGCATGCCAGCAAGAACAGTGCCCCGGTGCTGCACTATGCCCCTGTAATTCATGTGAGTCCAGTTTGATTAGTGTAGGCAGTTTATTTTGTATGCAATTAATAAAATAAGATAGCCTTCCTGCAATGCTCAGCGCCAAAGATGATTAAATGTGTATATTCCAGCTGAGCTGCTGCTAAAAATAATTCAAAATAATACAAAACAGATACATCGAAAGTCCAAAGTCTCCTTAGAAATGACCGGTATCCATAGCAGCGCTAGTACACAATATTTCATGTGGCAACAATTGATGATAGTTGGATTTCAGGATTTCAAACACCGTGCAAAAAAGGGATGAAAGCAATAGGAAAGAAGTGTGCCAATACCATCTCCAAGAAGCACCACGTGAGACACTCCCCTTAGACCTACACTTACCAGAAAATGGTAAACAATGCGCCATAATGCTTTCAAATAGTGAACGTATCCGAGATCCCTTCTCCAGGTTGTAATAATACCGGGTCTCATATAAGTAGGGACATGTGAAAAAAAATAACCGCTAATAGTGTGATAACATCACGGCTTTTATTCTCACACCCACCCGTTTACATATTGCACTTATAAAACATATATAAAATCAGCACATCAAATGAACTCAAGTTAGCTTGTACGTCACTGTCACCAGGGAAAGTCGAGACTCCGGCTTCTCTCACTAGCAAGGAATCGTCACTTCCACTTGGTGAACCGCACACGTCACTTCCTGTTGCCGCTAGTTTATAATCAGGGAGAAGGGTGGTACAAAAAGTAATAGTTGCGGGGATTAGTCTGATGGAGCTGGCTGAGGTAAAGTTTTAGGTGTAGGCGCGGTAGGCTTCCCTGAATAGAGTTAAGGGATCACCTAATGATGAAAAGGGTAGGGCTTGGCTGGACATACTGGGGTAAGGAGTTCCAGAGGTCCTGGAGTAGTCCTCATTTTGAGCATGGGAGGAGGTAACAAGGAAGCTGGGAATCAGGATGTTTTAAGTGGGGTGGAGTAGATGAGATGGGTGATATCTTAAGATCAAACTAGATGAATCCAAATATCCCAGGCTCAGATTGCATAATGGGAAAAAATGTATTCAGGTCCCGCCCTAGAGCCACAGCTTTAGTAAACTCCACCCTGTTGCTGTCCTGATGTGGGTAACTATTAAGAGACAGATGTAGAGTAGCGTGTGCATTTAAGAGAGGACCCTAGAACCATATATTTTTATTTTTGTTGTGGTTTTAGGGATAAGCCTCTAAATTGTAATCATACAGTGCAGTCAGGTCTACCTAAATTCTAAAAGTTTTAATCATATTTTTTTTCTCTTTTTCTCTCTCCTTTTTAGGCCTCATACACACGGACGTTTCTAAAAAAAATAAACAAAACGTCGGGCCCGACGTCAAGGAAAAAAAGTCTGCGTTTTTGGCGTTATGCATCTGCGTTTTTGAGCGTTAGTGAGCGTCGCCGTCAATAGGCGGTTTTTAAAAAAAATCATCCCTCTGCTATTTTTCAACCTAAAAACATCAGCTTCAAAAAACGCCGGAAAACGCCGGTATAATATTAGGTGGCGTTTGTTGGCGTTTGTTGGCATATTGTGGCATCGGCGTCAAAAAATGCTAAAACCTTACGGCCTCAGAACGCGATGGCTGTGGGTTCTAGTTTCAGCTCACTAACGCCGACGTCCTCTACAGCTCAAAAACGCCAACGTTTTTATGGGGCCATTGACTAACATGGAGAGCTGCAAAAAACGCCAGAAAACGCTGGTGTCAAAAAACGTCCGTGTGTATGAGGCCTTAAGATCTGTGTTCCTGACCTGAAAATATACTGCTTGAACACTAATGTGGGAGAGGAGTTATCTACTTTTATTTATTTATTTCTCTTTATTTATTATTATTATTTAATTTTTTATTTTTGCTAAGTTGTTGCTGCAACAGCTGCAATGTATTCACTGTTTGTTTTCATGAATACAGATTCAATGCTCTTTGACATAAAGTGAAATATGTGTGATAAATAAACTTTTTATTTTTTTTTTTGCTTTTTTTTTTTTTCCTTTCTTTCTTTCTCATTATTATTTTTACTATTCTTCTTGTTCATTTTCATTACTTACCTCTGTTTGTTTCCTTTTCCTTTTTATGCCCCCTAGGTTGTTGTTTTGTTTTCCATCTTAGACGACCTTAGATATTGTAAAAAAGACATTTTTAGCAAATTATGAGGTTTTGGCATGCCTGCCCGACTCAGTTTCAAGTCACATGGGGACCCACAAGCTTATAATGGTTTTCTGAAACATAGCACTACCATACTTCACAACCATTGAAACCAAAGTATCCCTGGACATCCAAGTCTTATGTCTTATTGTAATTCTACATCCCCCAGTCTGCCTACTGCTTTAACCTGAGCCCCTTGAGCAAGTGTGGTGAACCCAGGGAACTGGCACTAGCATGCAGTGTTGACTATCCCTACCTTCAGGGGCTCTAGTAGATACTGGCCGTCTCTCAGACTCTGTACCCTGTGGGGATCCCACTTTACCCATCTACAGTTTTATTAATGGCCAAAGCGCTGCTCCTGTCTGGAATTCCTCCAATAACTGTACACTGACATTCTCCCTTTTTCTTTTTGTATTCATGCACTGCTGTCCAGAGGCTCACCCCACCACTACCTGAAGAAGCTACAACAATAAACCAAGCCATATCTTGAGACAAAGGTGCACCGACTAGACTCTCCTGAACCTACCATCACCATGCTGAAAAGTGCTGTCTTGTGGTCCGATCCAATCTTTGCAGTCGTTACACAGCATACCTAAAGCTACAGGACTAGCTATGCCAGGATGCCGCCATCGATGTTGGAGTTCCGCTCTTCCAAGGCAGAAGAGCGTGGAAATATCACAGCACAGGTACTCATGGTCTGGATGTGAAGTCTCAGAGGCACCAGAACTTCTTTGATCACTCAGTCTCAAGTCTACCTTGATGTGTCCCATCGTGCTCAAAATAAGAAGAGGAGGCCACAGTGCTGGTGGTTGGGGGGGCTGGGCCTTCTGGGCAGTTGTGGGTGGGTGCAAGATCATTGAGGGAGGGACTAAGTTCAAGAATGAACTTTGGGGGAACTGATGTGGAAATATTTTAGATATTTTGGTGAAGTGATGTATTTTTTAGTCAAACCCTTATTAGGACTGTGGAAATCCATATTTGCATCAAGGTGCTCCAATATATCCTTTGTTTGGTCTCTTTTAATTCAGAATTTGTCCCCTGAGATAGAGAATTTTGAATATACCATGCCCAGTCAAATATATATATTTTACAGGAAAAGTATGTACTTTATATATTTTATGGTTTTATATGAGAAATTTGCCTGGTTTGCTGTTTACAAGACTGTTTCCTATTTATCAAGAGGACAAAAGCTTCTTTTTGGTGCCTTCAAAGAAAGACTCATACATAGTAATGAAGGTGTTCTTTGTCTTTAGTGTGGCTACTCAGACATTTTGTCTCCATGGAGTTCTGTGGTGGCAGTCTTAATTAATGTAAACCTGCTACAGACATGGTAGAACCAGATATCTTGTGTTGACCTTGAAAAGCAGGAAACTTCAATTCTGCCCAATCAGGAGTCAATGCAACTCCAGCCAATCAGGGTGCTTGATGAGGGGTGAATGCAAAGGGTGGGCAGAAGGCCCATGACAAAACCATTTTCCCAGCATAATCCGGTCCCTTTTGAGTCCAGACTTCCGACGACCATGTGTCCCGCTCAGAGTAATGTATCGGCCTCACATTTTCTTTGTTTCTATTACTGTTATGTAACGTTTTCTGTCCTACAGTTTGTCTTAATACTTTTATAACATTTGTAAGTACATTGCCACATCTTTCTTTTTGTATTACTAGTTTGTAATGTTTATTGGTAACATCCACGCTTTTAAAGGTGTACCAGTCATATTTAGTATTAGTTGATTAACGTAAGTTTCTTTTCTCTATAATAGTAAGTTAAAATAAATTAGATCTTTATTTTTTTTTTAGCACAATTGTCACAGATTTTTGATTTTAATAGTAATAACCGCAACAGCATTGGTGGATTTTTATATAGACAAAAGGTTGGAACCTCTTATTTTATTTATCATTAAGCGTATAAGTGTGTTAGGTAAATCTCACTTTAACAGCTTCCAATTTAGAAACTAAGGACCATGTTCCTTTGTCCCATAGCTCTGACACCCCAGTTTCAGGGCCGAGTTTGGATGCCAATCCTTCCACTCTGGCCCCACTAGCCTCCGGTTCTATCCCTACCTCCAACAGATTCAGTTCCCTTTGTGATACCAAGAATATCCATGCCACATGTCCTATCAGTTTCCCTATCACCCAAGTGCCTGAACCTTCTATCAGTAACCCCTCATCCATTCTTGATCAGTCTGTTTTAGAGTTTCCCCTCACCAACCTATTAGAAGGAAAAAGAAAGTTTCATGAGGTAGACGTGGGGAGGGAGATTACACAAACAACTACAAATAAGACAGGAGGGAGAGTTATTAGCTACCAACAGTACTATCAAAATGTATAATCTTCCCATATGTTATCAGAGGCCAAACATTCCTTCCTCCGCAAAGGTCTTAGTTTTGCGCCATTTACAACAACCAACAAATTCAGTCTGAATCGTTTCATAAGAAAGCTCACAGTTAAATGGCATTACATCAAGAAAGCGGAAGGTAACCCTTTACATCCAGTAGAGCCATCTGGCACTGGTAGTGATACCTCCCACAGTCAGGATACCACTACTCTTCAAGACATTTGGGATCTATGGGAGGAAGGCCACATTGATAGTCAACTGTTGGAGGAGTGTTTTGATCCACCGGTGTTACATACTCCATTCCGAACTCAATCTGTCTTTTATCCCACTCAATCCCATGGCCCATATCTTGACACATATTATCAAGTGATCTACAGAGACCTCCTACAATTATCCGATCAAAACTCTAGGCACGAATCCAACCTGTTGCTCTCTGAACAGCAAGCCCTTTAGGCCTTGGCATCTAATTCTCACATTACCATCAAGCAGGCTGACAAAGGTGGTAGCATTGTTATTCAGGATCAGTCAGACTATCTTCGTGAATCCCATAGGTTATTGTCCGATTTGGACACCTATCAAGTGTTGCCCAATGAGCCTCTTCCTACGTTTTGATCTGAACATCAACAATTGGTCCTTGGTGCCACCAGGGATGGAGTTCTTAGCAAGAGGGAGAGCCAGTTTCTAACATCTTCCTCCCATAGCACCCTCTATTTTTACCACCTTCCCAAGGTGCACAAATCCTTGTCCAACCCTCTTGGTAGGCCCATAACAGCAGGCACCAATAGATTCATTAGTGGTCTCTCCCAGCCTGTGGTTAAAAATCTCACCTCCTACATCAGAGATTCAGGCCATTTCATTAATATAATTTGGAATTACCATAGGGAGAGCCCCTATATTTAGGCATCACTTGAAGTCTGTTCATTGTATACCTTCATTCCCCATGATGTTGATCTGAAAGCTCTTAACCACTTCCTGTCTAAAGACTTGTTATATAATTCCCATCAGGCACAATTCATTCTTGAGGGAACCGAGTTCTGCTTAGAATACAATTATTTCTAGTTCTCTGAGAAGTTCTATTTACAGACTAGGGGAACCGTCATGGGGGCAATGTTTGCACCTTGTTATGCAAATATAACCATGGGTTTTTGGGAGGAATCCACTATTTGGAATAACAATCCCCACACTGAACATCTAATTTATTATGGCAGGTATATCGATGACGTGCTATTGTAACACCAACTCGATGAGCCTCTCATTCATGCATGTCATTGACCCTGACCATTTGTTGTTTTTTGGATTTGGATCTGACTCATAATAAGGGTTCTATTATTACCATCAATTATTCTAAACCAGTGGGTGGCAATTCATATTTACCCTTTGACAGCTGCCATTACCCCTCCTGGAAGGAAAACATCCCAGAGGGACAATTTCTAAGATTATGAAGGAATTATGCAAGGGACTCTGATTATATCACTCAGAGTAACCAGTTTATCACTGGTTTTAATGGCAATTTTAAGGGCATTACCAGGATTCTCCATAAACATTGGTCCATTCTCTGTTCAGATCCCAAATTAGATTCTCATTTACCTAGTTCCCCCAAGGTGGTTTTCAGGAGGGCCGGCACCTTGAAAAATAGTATTGCTCCCTGTAAATCTAAACATACTGAACAAACTAAAACCATGGATATCAGAAGTTTTTGCCTAACCTGTCAGTTCATCACCTTTGGCCAGTCTTCCTTTCAAGGTAGTTCTGGAAATACTTATTCCATCAGGCAATTTATCACATGCTCCACCAAGTTTGGGGTGTATATTCTACGATGCTCATGCAATTTATTGTATGTGGGTCGCACAATTCGGCCCCTACGTGCGAGAATTGGTGAGCACCATAGGTTTATTCAGAAGGGTGAGGCTAAGAAAGGTGAGAGGGAACACAGCGTTCCCTCGACTTTGCCACTCACCATGGCAGTACCATCAAAGACCTATTAGAATACATATCAGCGCCCGTCCCTCTAAAAGTGAATCACTCTATAAAAATAAATATAATATAAAGTATATCTGGAATGTATGATAAAACATAACATTGCAAACAATCAATAAATAAATATATCACATAAAATAAAATAAATACATGTGATAGCCAATGTATCGTAAACAATACACAACTGGGAATTGCTGTGCTCAGGTTGATGACCTGCTCTAAAGTCAAAAACTACAAGGAGAACAACAGTTCAAATAGTCCACAAGTCAATGGGCTAATCCTTAATTAAAGTGATGAGTGCTTCAAAAGTGCTGTAGATAAAGTGCAAATCCGTGCTCCAATAATCAATAAATGTGCAGTGAAGTGACACACATTGGATGGTGACCCCCTTTTGTGCCCGCACTCACCAGAAGACATGGACCCACTGCTTTTCAGTCAGTGGGTCAACAAAAGCCAAATTCTGGTGGGGGCTCAAGATCCCGGACGTCAAAAAAAGAAGATCTCAATGAGATAAATCCTTTCACCAATGCGATGTCCAAGGGCACTCAGAAAATAAAAATAAGGAAAACCATAGTGTGTACTGTATGATAAATCTTTAATTGCGCAAATGTACAAATCGTACTTACAGAACCCAACTAGGTCTTCAGCGTGTATAAAAATAATCCTGACAATCGAAGTAGCGATGGCGTGCGTTCCAGTGAGAGACCACCGCGAAAACCGGAAGTGATGCAAGTTGCCTGTGACGGACCGGAAGTGACGTCAACGCATTTCGCTCGTTACTTGAGCGTCATCACGGATGATACTACGGTCCCTCACATGCACCTTTATATACCAACCACCAGATCCGCATTTACGGAACTTACAAGCTGATACTGATGTAAAGCTTCCTATACGTCCACCACAGACAACCAGCCTCACACATCGCCATCCGGTGGTCAGACAGTGGAACGCAAGCAAAGGATAAACATATTGGTTCTGTTATTAACCATACAAGAAAAAAATTTTATAAAACAATAATAACTAATACTAAAACTCAACTTTAATAAGATATGTGATATGCATGAATATATGTCTAACTAGACAAAAATGTTGAATAAAATTAAAATTAAAAAGAGCTAAAAATAATAAATACATGAGTTATAACAGACATCAGTCGTAGCTGGATAATAGTAAAATTGTGACTGGCACAATGCATGTCTATAAGAATGGGATGGGTATGAATGTAAATGGTTTCCAAAAATCAAATGGGTAGTGGCCTGAAAGGGCAAAGGTGTATGCTCAAACTGGCTAAAATCTATCACTAGAATACCCCCTATTAGTATACTAAATAGAGAGGGAAAGGGGGGGGGGGAGAGGGAATAAGAACTGGGCTAGGGGTAAAAAAACAGAATAAGATGTAGTCATAAGTTTCCAGACTACCAGAGTCTGGTAAAATCTATTCTGTACTGGAGTGTAGGGAGGAGAAATGTGAAATGAATACACAGCAGATTACCAATTAGACAGAAAGCAGTTTATGTCCAGGTCAATGTTCAAACCACAGGGAACCAAAGTTGACATTCTGTGGATCCACTGGGTTTCGTTTTGGGATATGGCTTGTACTAAATGACCCCCTCTCCAGTGGTGTTCTATTCTATCAATTCCACAAAAACTGAGCAAAGTGGGATCTCTGTTGTGGACCAACCTAAAGTGGTTGGACAAACTATGATACCTGAACCCTTTAATGATGTTTTGAACATGTTCTCCCAATCTGACCCGTAGCTTACGAGTTGTACGTCCTATATATTGTAAGCCACAGGGGCAGGTTAGGAGATATGTGACATGTGTGGTGTCACAGGAAATGAATTTTTTGATGTTGAAAGTTGTCTTTGTGGCTGTGGATGTGAAACTAGCGGTGTTCCGTTTTCTAAATTTAGAAATTTTACAAATTGTACACCTTCCACAGCTAAAAAAACCCACTTTATCCAAAAAGGTGCAGGTTTTGCGAGGAGGATCTACCACATTGGGTGCTAATTTGAGTCTTAGGGAAGGGGTTTTTTTGTAGATGAAAGGAGGATTCGGTGGCAATAATTTTGTTAGTTCTTTATCTCTCATAAGGAGAGACCAATGCGTTTTAATAATTCGTTCAAATTGTCTATATTCCTTAAAATAACATGTCATAAATGAGATGCTTGTGTCAAAAGGTTTTTTTTCTCGTGGCTTTAGTAGTGTTTTCTATCCAGACTTCTAACTTCATTTTTGATTTTATTGAGCTGATTTTTATTATAACCCTTATCTACAAATCTTTGTAAGATGGTTTCTGATTGCAAATCATAATCATGTATGTTATCACAATTTCTCCTAATTCTGATCATTTGTCCCCTGGGGATACCATCTAGCCACTTGGGGTGGTGGCAGCTTCCCAGGGCAATGTAGCCGTTCTTGTCTACTTCTTTAAAATAAGTTTTAGTACAAAGCTTATTATGGTCTTTATAGATGGTGAGGTCAAGAAAATTAATAGTTTGTTGTCCTATGAGTTTGGAAAAAGTAATACCTAATGAGTTGTGTCCCATTTTGTGTAGAAATTCTAACAACAGTTCTTTTGCGTCGGTCCAAACAATTAAGATGTCATCGATGTATCTTTTATATAGTTTAAGCTCTGGGGGTGGTGCATGAAAGATGGCGGTCTCTTCCCACCAACTCATGACTAGGTTGGCCACTGATGGGGCATATTTAGCCCCCATTGCTACCCCCTTAATTTGCTTAAAAAACCTTTTGTCAAACCAAAAATAATTGTGGCTCATCGCCAGTTCAAGAAGTTCTAACAAAAAGGATTTCTGTTCACTCACTAATTCAGTGTTATCTAAAGCCCACTTGACTGCACATAAGGCATCATCCTGGTGAATGCTGGTGTACAACGAGTTCACATCAACACAAATCCATAGACTGCCTAAACCCTCCTTCCTGTCACAAGAAACCCCCAGGGAGGTCCTCCTGAGGGTCCATTTCTACC
>BLSH010402355.1:125947-155631 GCA_018402905.1 Glandirana rugosa | reverse complement strand
TAAACACTATACATATTTATTGATAGCCTATACTCATGGGAGCCTAAAACCCTGAAACCTTCCAGTAGAGCGTGTCCCTACTTTTCTAAACTGACCTATAACAATCTACAACTGTTAAACCATGCCTATTTTTATAATCCCCATTCACAGTATTTCCAACCTCTTTCCACAGCAGTATGCTGTACACTTGAAGGTAGGCTATCACTCTTGTTTCCTGGGCAGGGACTGAATTTAAAAAAAACCAAAGAGAATTCCAAGCTCAACTTACCGACGCTTATGCATGTATTACCAGATGTGTGCAACTAAACCCCTGTTTTTACCGCATACTGTTGGAGTCCTAGCAACTAGTGATGAGCTGAATGTACATGGTTGGATTCGGTTTGAGGTGGGCTCATTAGATATTACTAAAAAGTGCTAAATTCAAACTTGATTAAAGCGTTTGTTAACCCAAAAAAAATGCTGCTCCTGTCCCTTTAATGTGCCTTTAGCAGCATGGTGCTTTTGCTTTTTAAATTATCCCTCTGTATCCCATTATTATCATATTAATGATCCTGAGAGACCGTGGTCCGTGAAGTCTGCGTCACTTGCAGCTCTCCTATTCTCCTATGCCTGTCTTCAGGTCCCCCCTTCCCCCTTACTCTTCCTGTTATCAGGAAGTTAACAAACAGGAAGTGTTTGTGTTAACTGACTTTAATCCAACCAATAGCACCTAAAAATGCTATTATAATTTATACCTCCTGTACCTGTATTATACAGGATTTATAATGCAAGTTAAAGCAGAGTTGCAGCCAGTTAAAAGTCAGCAGCTACAAAAAGTGTAGCTGTTGACTTTTAACAATCGGACACTCACCTTTCCCCCGCTCCAGCGATGCGGTCCCCGAGGGCTTGCTCTTCTCCCCCTCCCCTCGGCGACACCGTAATCACAAGTGTGGGTACCTGGCCTTGGCTTCAAAGCCGGGCATGCACTGCGCATGCGCAAGTCACGCTGCTCCTTGTGAATGGCCAGCATGTCTTCTGGGAGCTGTGACGTGTCCCAGAAGATCGCCAAGGGGGGTGGTAAACTTCCTTCCGGAGCCGCAGCTCTAGGATAGGAAGTGGACCTGGGACCCTGTGAAAACAGGGTCCCGGGTCCCCCCCCCCCCCCCAAAAAAATGACATGTCAATTGTGGCATGTCAGGGAGTCACCTTCCTTTAAAGGGGAACTCCACTGTAAATAAGTGTGTGTGTGTGTGTGTGTATACAATGTATTATTTTTTTTAAAACATTAATGGAAAATGTGTTACAGATAATGAGGTCAGTAAGTATAGGTTCACATCTACAGTACATTTTGCGTTTTTAAACCCACATTTTTGATGCATTTTTGCATGTATTTTTCATGAATTTTGCATTTTGTGTATTTTTTTTATGTTCCTTTAAAAACACTGAATATAGCTGGTTGCTAAGGCGCGGGCTGGGAAGCCAGCCGCCGCATCCTTAACAACTGAGTCATCAGTGTTCCCTGCTGACAGGTGAATGTAAAAAAAAGAATTGCAGCCTAAAATTTTTTAGAAAAAAACGGTTTTGAATCCACCACCAAACCCATAGCAGACCCTTATTTGAGCATGCAGCCAGGCAGGTCAGGAAAGGGAGGGGACAAGCAAGCACTGCATCAACTTGGGGACAAGGTGCTTTGAGGTGGGGGGGCAGAGCCACCCTGCCCCAAAGCACCCCCCCATGGGTGCTTGCTTATCCCCTCCCTTTCCTGATCTGCCGGGCTGCATGCTTGGATAAAGGAAGTACAGAGAAGCGCCACTCAGTTGCATGGTTTAATCAGTGTAAAAACAAGCATAAAAACACTTACATTTCAGATTAGAAAGAATAGCTCCTGAAATGGTGAAATAGCCTCTCTGGTGAGTCTGCGTGCACTAGCTGTGTGGAGGAACGGTCACAAGAGACCCCAATACCAGCTGATGATTCACTGGTTGTTAAGGATGCTGCGGCCGGTTCCTGGCCTGCTCCTTAACAACCAGCTATATACAGTGTTTTTAAAGAGGAAATAAAAAAACGCATTAAAAATGCATCAAAAACGCAACACTTTAATTTCTGGTGCGACTCCATTGAAGTCTATTGCACGAAAAACACAATCTGCGCACAATAGCGCGTTTCTGCAAAATGGAAAATGCACAAAAAAAGTGCATAGGTGTAAACATAGGATTAAGACATAAATTTTATCTTTTAGAAAGAAGAGTACCTATACTATCATTTAAATGTATGTAAACCCAAAATCTATTTTCAGTATGTTTAGCCTCATGTCTCACTCTATATAATTTTCTTCAGAAAATATTTTTTGTAAATCTATTGCAAAGTTTTTTACATGGAAATTCTGCTAGTAACAGCACTTGCTATTACAGGCTGACAACACTAACCAATTACCTTAAAATTAGCAGCAACATTATCAGCCTGTCATGTGTGCCCCTTCTGTAAACATTGGGCTGCCTATTTAGTCCTCATGCACACAAAAAACGAGTTGCAAAGCCACTACCGACGCCAGGAAAAAGTGGCTGTAAAAACACTCTTTTATTAGTTTTTGCATTGGCATTAATGTGCGTTTAGCCACGTTAGCTTTTGGCAGCGTTTCTCTCCCTCTATTCAAAATCAATGGTTCCCTATGAGAGCCGTCTTAACTGATCTGACTTTCAGCCCATTGATTTGAATAGAAGTCCCATCCAAGTCGGATCATCATGATCTGACTTGTGGCATGCGTTTTGTGCTCTGAGGATCTTGAAGAGGAACCCCACACCGAAATTGAAAAAAAAAAATGGTGTGCCCTCCCGCCAGACCCATACCAGTCCGGTACGGATCTTAAAAAGGAACCCCACGCCAAAATGAAAAAAAAAAATGACATGTGCCCCCCCCCCAAGACCTTCGGTCTGGTATGGACTTTGAGGGGACAGCTCACGCCAAAAAAAAAAAAATGGAGTGTAGTCCCCCCTAAATCCATACCAGACCCTTATCCAAGCATGCAGCCAAGCAAGTCAGGAAGGGGAGGTAAGCGAGTGCCCCCCCCGGACCATACCAGGTCACATGCCCTCAATATGGGGGGTGGGTGCCCCAAAGCACCTTGTCCCCATGTTGATGTGGACAAGGGCCTCTTCCCAACAACCCTGGGCTGTGGTTGTGGGGGTCTGCGTGCAGGGGGCTTATTGGAATCTGGAAACCCCCTTTAACAAAGGGGGCCCCAGATCTTGGCCCACCCATTAGAATGAGTATAGGGTACATTGTACCCCTACCCATTCATCCCAAAAAAAGGCAGTGTAGTGCAAATAAATACAAGAGATGATTTTCACAAGTCCTTTATTAAAAATCTTCAATGTGTCTTCTTCCTCCGGTCTTCTTCCTCCAGTGGAGTCTTCTTCCTCCTGTGGTCTTCTCCCTCCTGTGTTCTTCCTCTGGTCTTCTCCACCACTGCTGTCCTCGCCACTGCTGTCTTCTCCTGCGCTGACCCAGTCCTTCTCTAAAGTTGGCTTCCGTCGTTGTTCCCTTCTCTTCTGGCCCTTATATAGCCATGGGGCATGGACATTAATAGAGGGGAAATCTTCCAACAGGGGCACTAGTTCTGGAGACCTCGGTGACAGCTAGGGATTCCCTCGCTTTTGAGGGATTTCCTTTCACTTCCTGTTTTGGCTGAAAATTGATGGGTTATAACCCTCCCTTGCTGCATTCAAAATAAATAGAAAGGATTTGCCTTTTGTTCTACTTTAGGTCTATCAGACAGACAGCCCAACAGCCTGAGAGCCAGCCAGAGTTCACATGACAGATTCACTGAAAAAGGTTTTCTTAAGAAAACTGTATACAGCGAGACATGTTACCAAACACAGTAAAATAGTTTGAGGCCCCATTCACACTTCTTGTAGTGGTAAGTAGCACTCCTTATTTTGTGTGGATGATTTTTATATTGATTCAGTGTGTCACGTATAGGGCAGCCTATTAAAGTGAATAGGCTACCCTATTCATGATAAAGAGTTTGAGGCCCCATTCACACTTCACACAGCGGGAACTAAGGCTACCGCTCACGATTTTGTGTGAGTGATTTTCAAGCGATTCTGCATGTCGCGCATAGGGCAGCCTGTTCACTTCAATGGGCTGCCCTATGCGCATTTTGCCGTGATTGCATCATGATTCTGTCATAAAAATATATGGCACTCAAATCGCATTTTTGCACCAATAGCCATGCTATTTGAAATGGCAGGCATAATTGCAGTGATTCTGCCCATGCTTCCAAATCACCACGTGTAAATGGGGTTGAAGGGTGTACATACACTTATAACCAAAAATGATTGTTAAAAAACATCTATACACATGTTTGATACTGCATATACAAGTGACACAGAAACAAAGGCTATTTTCTCTAGCTATTTCAATGATACAAAGATGTGCAAGAACCTTGCAGAGGAGTGCAGATATATTATTATGAAATTTAACAAGTCAAGGCTTCAACTAGAATTCTTTCAGCACAACAAATAAACAACTCTGACTCATCAGTACATTAATGTTAAAGAAATGTCTTTAAATGTACCACGTAACCGCACGATAAACTCTGTTCATTTTTCCATGTCATTTATTTTAAAACATTTCTTCCAGAATAATTTTCTATGTGAAGTAAGTAAAATATAGATATGTAAGAAAGCTGCATTTTTTTTGCTTGGTGCATAACCGAAAACAGAGTTTAAATTAATGGAGAATTTAACACATGCAGGGCTATTCAAAGCTGTAGAAGACTCCAGCTTCAGAGTAGGGTATTTGGAAACGACTTTCAGAGAACATATATTATATATTTCAGTCCTTTCTAGCCTTCAAAACTATTTTCAAAAAAGAATAAAAGCCCAACCTTCAGTTTACAACAGCTAAAATCATTCCAGGTGCACAAAACAACAGGTGATCGATGTCGTACACACAGTTACACAGTTTATACCTCTTGCTACATTATTTGTATCATATTTTGAGAGTTTCAGTACTTTAAATATATTGTAGTATTTTGTACACTTTGTAGAAATAACTATATATACTGTATATATTAAAATTAGTTATGTCTAGATTGAGAGGATAGAAGTTCTGTACTGTAGATGTACTTACATCAGGGGCGTAGATAAGGGGAGAGTCAGGGGGGTTCAAACCCCCCAGAGCATCCTACCAAAATGCCAGTCAGTGCCCCTGCTGCTGCACCACTCAGCTTCGGTGCAGCAGAAGCAGCCAGAGTGGCAGAGTGATCTCTCAGCCACAGGTCCCCTGACAGTGACCAGCCCCCCTGTATGGTGCCCTATCAGTTTAATATGGGGAACCCGAGAGGCATGAAACTCTCTAGCTCCAGGCACCTATCCCGCATCACCTGTGAGGTCCCGATCATTAGATACCAGCAATTGGCAGTGCAGAGCCAAAGGAACTCCTAGACTGAGCTCTGAGATATTATATGACACAGATGAGGGGAGACCAAGGATGCAGACATTTTCCTGCTTCTGTGCTGCACTGAATCTGTGGTCTGGTAAGTGGAGAGACATAGATCTTCTGTTTAGGGGAAGGGGGAGTGAGAAATCCTGCCTGGGAGAGTTTCTTTTGGTGGGGGGTGGATTTGCTTTTTGAAAAGGGAGAGAAATTTCTTGTGGAGAAGTTTACAGAGGGGTGATTAATGGTAGGCATTTACTTCTAGGAGGGGAGTTTGCTTGAATGAAATTCAAAAAATTAAAAAAAAATATATAAAAATGTTGGACTAAGAAAATAACACCAAACTTTTCCTTTCAAAAATTCGAAAGCACAGGAGCATTAATATGAACATTAATTCTTTCCTTTTAAAGTTCAGAAGCCAAATCTGTGATGCACAGCAAAGTCTTAGACATCCGGTAATCAGAACGCAACTGCAGCACAGCAATTCCAACGCTGTGGAACTCAAAAATATGTAGAATACACAGTCAATTTCATCCTCCGGACTATGATAGTTTATAAGTCATAGATGTGCAGGCACTTCACCACCATGGCTGATGGAATTTTGGCTTGTTTGTACAGACAATTCAGGTACTTGACCATCATAGCAGATAGAACAGTTCAGGTACTTGACCATTATAGCAGGTGGAACTTGTACAAACAGTTCAACTGCTGATAAGTGGCAAAGTCTTTATTGACTGTTACTGCTGTCAAAAACTATTGTCTCCTTTCACCAATATGCTTCTGGTTGACGTCAAGGCAAGTGTGTTACCAAGATTGTCGGTCCAACATTCTATAACTAACAACAATGCCCATATAGCCCATTATATATTTCTGAACAGGCAAATCAATGATCCCTAGTGACATGGCCTTAACACTAAGGGTGCACACTGGCTTAAAAATTGCTGCTTATACAGGAGATTTGTGTTCTGCCTGTAGAAGCAGCTCAATGTTATCTTATGTGCACATTACAATGATTACAGGCATAGTTTGAGCTCAGAGTTTAGAGGCAGAAACTCTTGTAAAACTCTCCTAAACTCGTCTATACTTTGTAAAAAAAAAATTCTCTATATGAGCGTTTTTTTCTGCCAAGGGAACTGGAGTTTTTTTTAAGCCCAGTGTTCATGAAGCCTAAAAGAAAAACTCTTTTTTCGTTAAGGTTGATATAGTGGTACAGAAACACCACCCGTCTTCCACCTGAACAGTACACTACTCTCTATCTAAAGTAAATTGTGTCCAACTATAGACGCAACTTCAAACTACTTAATATGTGTGTTTCCTCTGTGTATTCCAGTCCACACTCTAAAAGACATTCTGGCAGGCTAACTGGCTCTTGTCTACACTGAACCCAATATCTGCATACAAATTGCCCAAGCATATGTATCACCATACTCTACATGCCAGTCCCAAACCCAAGTAATCGAGGAGAATTGAGTAAAACCAAACTATGGAACTTATTTCATTATGATTTACCAAGCAAAAACTCGGTCAAATGTATTAAACGTGGTGGCCAAAGGTTCACTGAATGTCAGCTATAACTGATTGTATATGTACTAGAACACCTCATTGTATCTATTGCAAAATCATGATTATCTTTGATTGGGATTATGATATAAACCAAAATCAATGACTGTGAATAGACATAAAATTACTTTTTCCTTAATGAATGATATGATTAGCTTCAATTCAAACTGTCATTCATGTTGAAAAATGTACTTCAAAGCAGATACCAGTTGTATGTAAAACCCAAGTTAAACTTTTAAACTGATAACATTTTATTTGTATCACTCTTTCTCTCCCTGTACTGTGCACATTCTGTGGATTCTGTTTTTCAAACGTATGCATACTCCTCCAGTGGTTCTGCCCTACAGTTCCACTTCGATGATTATGGCAGAACGTACCAAAGTACATGCACCATAATCTAGCTTGAACTCACACAGGAAACAGGTACAGTACAGGAAGATATACAACAGCATTTTCTGTATAAATGTTTGGGTCTTCTTACACCCTTCAAATCATTAAAAACATGTAAAACATCCCAGATGTGGAAACAATATTACAGTTGACCAAACACTAGTATTTTTTCTACATTGTTTCGAATTCAACTTAATCAGAGAAAAAACGTTTAAATGGCTATCATGCAGCATTAATAATTGTCACTAACAAACATTTTCAATACATTCACATATTACATAAAAAAACATAAAAACAATAAAACGTCACAAAATATCCATGGAGGCTATAATCTTCATCTTTAGTTCTTGGACATCAAAAAATATCCGGCAAGTTGATTGATGCTGTTTAGTATTATCTAAGAACTAAACAAAATTAAAAGTCTTAGTGGGTTATCATTACATTTGCCTCCTAGAAATAAATAAATAGTTGGCAACAAACACACATATAAAACATTTTCAACAAAATACAAAACGTTGCCATTATTTTGATTTATGAGTGCACTCTCTATTATACATATTTAATGAGCTCGTATTAATTAATTCATTATCACTACATGGATTTTCTTTAAGGGATGTCCATAAAAAGTTGCCAATAAATCACCATGGTTGAAATGACATTCACAGATTCATCAGGTTTGCACAAAGATTATACAGTACATCACCAAATCTATATTGATTTTTCTATTTAAACCTCTTGTTCAATCCCCTACAGATCTTGGAATCTTTGTAACTTGTAGGGACAGATCTGGTTCTTTCTGTGTTAATGAGAAAACGTAACAACAATTAGGCCCCTTTCACACTCAGGATGGTGGGGCATTAGCGGTAAATCCCGCTAGTCACAGCGGGGATTTACCGCTGTTAGAGCGGCGATACGGTGGCGGGAGCAGTGCGCTTTCCCCCCCACCTCCACAAGGGGTTAAAGCAGGGTTAAAAGTGCCCGCTCTCTGCACTTTTGAGGCAGTGTGCAGCTGCTTCGGAAGCGCTGCCCATTGTTTTCAATGGGCAGGGGCGGTGGAGGAGTGGTATATTACCGCTCACCGCACCGCCCCAAAGATGCTGCTTGCAGGACTTTTTTGTAACGCAAGCACACCGCCCCAGTGTGAAAGCACTCTGGCTTTCACATTGGGGTGGATGGGGAGTGACTTTTGAGGAGCTTTACAGTCGCTATTTTTAGGTAAATAGCGCCTGTAAAGCGCCTCAGTGTGAAAGTCTTAGTGTTGTATTCTAAAGCAGATAAAATAGCTGTCTAAAATACCAATCCATTGACTCTGATTTAAAGCACCTGTGCAAGATAAATGAAAACCTGCAAACATGGACTGTTGGGGGTACTTGAGGACAGGGTTGAGAACCACTGTTCTAAAGTATCGCACTTCATTACAATCACCAATAAGGAACAAAGTAGATATACAGTGTACATATTTATCTCCAGTGATCATTCACTATTGTCCTATCTTATGCTGTTAAGTAAACATATTTTAAACCTGGTCTTTACCAGGTCAACTATCTTGTTCAAATGACTACATTTAAAGGGGGTACGACCAGGTTTTATTGGTGGGTGATTGCATATATAGGATTGCATACATATAAATGTGTACACATACACACGGTATGTCTTTGTTTTCCTTCTGTTGGTTGAACTAGCTGGACTTGTGTCTTTTTTCAACCAGACTAACTATGTAGCTATGTAACAGTTATCACAGACAAAACAACATGCATTCATCATATCTTCATACAGTGGGTATAGAAGAGAGTCACCCCCTTTACAATAATCATATTTTGTTGCCTTGCAGCCTAAAATGAAGAGAGGCACAGTTTTTGTTTTATCCAGCTGTATTACTAGTGTACTAGTGCAACTCATAACATCCGAGTGAAACATATAACACCAACGTGTCAGAAAAAAATTAGAGATTAATTAAAAGAATGACTGAGTTGGAAAAAGGACAACCCCCCCCCCCCCCTTTATGTCAGTATTTTGTTGAACCACCTTTTGCTTTAATTACAACCTTTAGTTTGTTGGGATTTCTATTAAGTTGGCAAAGAAGAACATATTAGAAAATACAGTATAAAAAGAATACTTAACCAAAGATGCTCTTTGGCAGATGATCACAGATGCATGAATAACAAGCTCTTAAGACAAGATTAAGCTCTTGCTAGTTTTGGCTGTGGTAATATAGAACTTGAATGTAAGGAAATGGCCAGTCATAGAGAAGAAAGTGGGTTCGGCCACATCCTGGCCAGTTAACAATATTATTCCTTTGGTATGAAGTCAGCTAAGGTAAAGCAATACTTACACTATATCCTTATATGGCCATTTAATCAAGATTTGAAAGCTTAGAATTCATTAGTGAGCCACAATATTAATAAAGAAATATGTCATATGCAATTTCCACCTCACTTATATGGTCCACATGGTAATAACTGGCATGCAAATGTAAACACACATATGCCAGCCTCTGGGGGACAGGCTTCCTCAAAGGAATTCTAGCATCTGGGCTTGTGGTAACATGGTTGAGTCAACCTCATACTGGTCCCTCAGTCTCTCAGCTCCTTTGGAAACAGGAAGGCCAGGCTGGGTTCCACAGCAGCTAGGTTCCTGTAGATGTCAATGGAAGCCAAGGGCAGCAGACTAAGTCCCCTGACTATGTAATTTCCAACAAAATGCGTAGAGTGTGGTTACAATGTGACATCATCACACACATGCCTGCCGGAGCCTGGAGCTGCCAATTTAACCTGCTACATTTGTATTTCTATTCGTGGTAATGCTATTTTGTATGTTTGGCTGCTAGGGATGGCCGAATGGTTCGGCCCGATCATGAGTTTGGGCCAAACATTTGCCTTTTCGGCCATTCGCCAAACACTGAATTTGCAGGGTGTTTGACTCGACGAACACCCTGCAATGCACTGGGTGCTGCACAAAGCGTTTCCCAATCAGGGCACAGTGTAAGCTAGATGTTAAGGAACGGGGCCTGGAAGCTGGTTGCCGTGTCCTTAACAACTGATGAGTCATCAGCTGTCAATGGGTTTCCCCACTGACAGCTGAAAAAAAATAAGAAAGAAAAAAGCAGCATTATATGCAAGTTATTGGCCATAAAATGGGTATGGGGGTCTGGGTACTGCCCTGGGGGACATGCATCAATAAAAAACATTATTAAAAAATTATAGTTTTTTCAGGAGAAGTCATTTTTAGCCCAGGGTTGTCGGGAAGAGGACCTTGTCCCCATCACCATGGAGACAAGGTGCTTTGAGATGGGGGGTGCAAAGCACCCACCCCCCATATTGAGGGCATGTGGCCTGGTATGGTTCAGGAGGGGGGGCAACCTGACCTGCCAGGCTGCATGTGCGGATAAGGGTCTGGTATGGACGCCTTTTTTAAAAAATATTGGCCTGGGGTTCCCCTTAAAATTTATACCAGATCCAAAGGGCCTGGTATGGACTGGGGGGGCACTCCTTTTTTTCTTTATTTTTTAATAGCCAGGTGCCGGCAATTGTAACTGCAAGTCATTTTAAATGGGATTATTTTCTTTAGAAATGCCAGTTTTGCTGTAGCATGTTCTGTATATGCTACAAATGCGCCACTTTATAGGCACATCAAGGGGGCCCCCCAGGCACGATATTTAAAGGAATTTTTCATTTCATTTTCATTGTTGCACTTTAAGCATCATTACAATCACTGCTCCTGAAAAAACAATTGTTTTTTTTAAAATAAATTTGATTGATACATGTCCCCCAGGACAGTACCCAGACCCCCATACCCCTTTTATGGCCAGTCACTTGCATATAAGCCTTCAAAATGGGCACTTTTTCCTGTTCAACTCCCATAGACTTCAATGGGGTACGCTGTTCGGGTTAGAACATATCGCCGTTCGGGCGTTCTGCTGCGAACCGAAAGGGGGGGTGTTCGTCCCATTCCTATCAGCTGCCTAGCTGTATTATGGAGATTCTCTGTTTTTAGCAATTTACATCTGTTTTACGTTTACTGTTTTACTTTTTACGATTTTTGTGCAAGTGTTTTAATAAACAAGATTTTTACATGCTTCACCATGGGATTAAACCGATTTTATTTTCTTATGGTATATTTCTAATGGTTGCGGAGTGATCCAGAAGGAGGGTCCATCCTGAGCTATAAGTCTTCTTGGGATTTGGATGATATAGAGTGGTTTTTGACCATTTATAATCTAATGGTTCACTCCATCTGGTAAGAGGCTCCTTTAACCACTTGCTGACCAGCCTCCGACATTATACAGCGGCAGGTTGGGACGTTCCTACGAATCGCCGTACCTGTACGGTGGCTCTTTAAATGCCTATAGCAGGCACGTGCAGGGAAGCTGATGCGCCTGGTCGGCGACCGTGATTTCCACCAGCCACCTGTGATCGTGGGAACAAAAGGCAGAAGGGGGAATTGTTTGTGTAAATAAACAGACCCCTGTTCTGTCAGGGAAGTAGAGAGGGATCTGCTGTTCCCAATAATCTGGAACAGCTTTCTCTCTCTACTCCCAGTCAACTCACTCCCCCCCCACTGTTAGAAACACCACAGAGGGAACATATTTAACCCTTTGATCGCCCCCTAGTGTTAACCCCTTACCTGCCAGTGACATTTATACAGTAATCAGTGTATTTTTATAGCACTGATCACTGTATAAATGTCAATGGTCCCAAAAAAGTGTCCGATCTGTCCGCCACAATGTCGTAGTCCTGATAAAAATCGCTGATCACCGCAATTACTAGTAAAAAAAAAATTAATAATAAAAAAGCTATAAAAATGCCATAAATTGGGGGGCGTGACCACGGCATGGAAGCGAGCAGACGTGCATGAGCTGAGCTCCGTCTGACCCGCTCCTAATTTCGCGAGCACAGCACCTCTGGCAACGATCCGCATCAGGGAGAGAGATGCCAACCAAGCGGAGACCTTCCCCACAACCTCAGAGGACCCCCAGGCTCCGTTCCAGCTCCCTGGATGTTTACTTCGCCAGGGGCCGGGAGCCGCGACAGGCATTTTCTAAGATGGCGCCGGGTGAGTCCATCCCAGACACGCGGGCGACCTCTCCCATACCCTCTCCATGGCTGCCTTCTACCACACCTTGCCACCCTTCCTCCCGAGCTCTCTGGACAGTGCCCCTGACTCCCTAGCCCCAGATGGGACCCGAAGGGAAACAACTGAGCCCGTCCTGGGGAATACAGCAGAGGCCTCAGTCAGGCCGCACACTCCCAGGCCTCAAAAGTCCGCGCCTCCTGCAACCATCAGACCCCAAGTGGGACACACAGACCTCACAGAGGTTCTAGGGGATGGGGACTTCCACTCCCACATATTAGCCTTGCCCACAAAGGCTGATTTGGAAAGCTTCATGACTCACATGGAATGGGCCCTGAGACAAGACATTGAGGCCTTGCAGGCCAACACAGCACATATTGGAGGGAGAGTGAAAACACTAGAGGCTGCAGTTGCAGACATGTCACTGGCCTTACAAACTCTACAGGTCCGCTGTAACCAACAAGACCAATGGATTGAGTCCCTGCTTGACCAGCTAGATGACATGGAAAACAGAAGCCGCAGGGTTAACATTTGTATACATACTCCCTGAAAGAGCGCATTATGTTCCATGTGCGCGGGGTCCGCTATGTGGATCTTGATGGAGCCAAGCTCTCCCTGTATCCGAACCTCTCCAGACGCACCCTGGTGCCACGGAAAGCCTTGAAGCCCCTGCTGGATACACTACAAAAAGCCCACCTGGTTTACCGCCGGGGCTTCCCTTTCAGCCTGGCGGCTACAAAAGATGGACAGCAGGTCTCCCTTCGCACTAAGTCAGACCTGCCCCACTTTCTCTCATGTCTGGGCCTACCGCCCATAGACATCCCAGACTGGCGAATCTCTCAGGAACCTCCAGCCCTTTCCCGCGCTGAGCCATGGCAGCCGGCCCGCCACAGACAGCGGGGTAGGCATCTTAAAAGCACGGCCCATTGCCCAGAGCAAAGGACCTCACCTCCATCTGTTTCCTAAAGTGCCCCCCCCCAGATGTCAGGAATGGATCCTTCTGTTTCTGTTCAGAGTTGAATGCTGCCTGTATTGCTTTGTTTGTGTTAGCTGCTACTTACTTAACACATATAAATCTGTGAGACGGATGTGCTTAATTGCAGGTCCCGGTAGGAGCCCTCGCCTTGATGCCTTCCCACTTACCCCCAGTAGGTGTACTCTCAGGAGCAAGACCTCCAAATTGGGATTATCGGACACTGGAGGATCGTTGTTGCCTTCCTCGGCCGGCTGGCCGGGTGGAGGTCCCCCAGTGCCCGAATATAGTGATGGGCTGCTCGGAAGACAGCCAGGTTTATGCACATTTTTTGTTTATGCTGTGTTCGAGGTTTCTGTTTAATATTTTGTTTGTTTCCTCAGTGCTTGCTGGAGTGAGAACCATCATGCCGCAGGTCCCTCCTGTCCACAGTAATGCCCAGGTGGGCTCCCGCAATAAGCTCTGCAATGGCTACTCTGAAGGTCATTTTGTATAACGTCCGAGGCCTGAATTCACCATCCAAACGCAGTAAGTTATGGCTTGAGACTAAGAGATTGGGGGCACACATTTTATTGCTAAAGGAAACGCACTTTCGGACTGACTCGACCCCTCGCCTCCCTACACATTTATATAATCAGTGGTATCTAGGTAACTCTCCTCACTCCAAATCGGGTGGTGTAGCGATAGCGATACACAAACATTGTCCCTTTGTCCCAATGGATCACCAGACCGACCCAGGGGGTAGGTTTGTGCTATTGAAGGGCACCTTGTTTGGGAGCAAGCTCACGTTGGTGTCCCTATACGCTCCAAACACGGGCCAGTTGACCTTTCTGGATTCTGGACTCTCTCTCCATTTTAAGAGAGAAAGCCTGATAGTTGGAGGAGACTTTAACGTATGCCCTGATCCACAGATTGATTCCTCCTCCGGCCGCTCAGCGCACTCATTTGCGTTTTTAAAACATTTTCGCAGATCGCTGCAGACTCAGCACCTGATGGACTGCTGGAGAGTGCTCCACCCCAGGGAGAAAGATTTCAGCTACTACTCCATGGTACACCAGGTGTACACGAGAATAGACTTGCTATTGGTAGACCAGACCCTGCTGGATTCGCTCTCTGGTGCGTCCATTGGATCGATCTCTATTTCAGATCATGCCCGGTCTCTATATCTTTGATTCCTCTGCACTCAGAAGCCCGAAATTGGACCTGGCGCTTGAACGAGAACTTGCTGGACTATGCTGTGGCCCAACAGCAGGTGTCAGATACTATTGCCCATTATTTCAGAGAGAATACTCCTGGAGAGGTAGGGTTAGCGTCAATTTGGGAGGGTCACAAAGCGGTGGTCCGGGGAGTACTCATCTCCCAAGGAGCAAGACTAAAAAAGGTGCGGGAGGGGGAACTACAAGCCCTTTTGGCGAAACTACAGGCAGCAGAACTTAGACATAAAAACAAGTTGACTCCGGCCCTACATGCAGAATTAGCTTCAATTAGAGAGGAACTGGCCACATGCCTGGATAACTGGGTAAGAGACAAACTACGCCATGTCTCCCACAAGTTTTACGAATGTGGTAATAAGTGTGGGCGACTACTAGCTAGGGCCCTTGGAAGACAGATATGGTTATGTCCACCAGCTTCACTCCGCCCCTGGGAACACCACGGTACTTCCATCTGAGATAGCGGGACTATTATGCCCAGTTGTATGAGCTCCCCAGCACCTTGCCCGTCCAAAAGGAGGCGTGCCTCTCGCAGTATTTGGAGGAGGCAGAGGCCCCCCTCCTCAAGATGCCAATAAGTGAGCAGTTGGAGGCTCCTATCCTGGTGTCGGAGATAGAGAGGGTGATTAAAGAGCTGCCACTTGGTAAAAGCCCAGGCCCCGACTTACTACCGCAAATTTCCTCGCCTTCTCACCCCCCAGCTGTGCCAGTATTTTAATGCCCTCGCTTTGGGCACCTCATTACCCAGGGAGGCGTTGTTGGCCCACATTACCATGCTCCCGAAAGAGGGGAAAGACCCTGCAATTCCGAGTAGCTACAGGCCAATTTTGCTGCTGAACACTGATATAAAGATTCTGGCAAAAGTCCCGGCGAAACTGCTGAAACCTATTCTACCGACGGTGATACACCCTGATCAAACGGGCTTCATTCAGGGAAGAGAGGCCAGGGATAACTTTAACCGGGTGATCCAGTTGATTCATTGGGCTAATATACGCCAGTCCGGTCCACCCTGCCTGCTGCTGTCCACTGACGCGGAAAAGGCATTTGACAAGGTGGACTGGACGTACCTCCAGGCAGTGCTGATGAGACTGGGTTTGGGCCAGAAAATGTTAAGCTGGATACACTCCCTGTATAGCACCCTAGAAGCCAGGGTATGGACGAACGGAGTCCCCTCAGACCCCTTTTTGATATGGAGCGGGACGAGGCAAGGATGCCCCCGTCCCCGCTCCTTTTTGCCCTCGCCCTGGAGCCACTCCTAAACAGGATATGTCTTAATCCCAATATTAGGGGGCTGAGGGTGGTAACAACGGAACACAAACTCTCAGCATATGCTGATGATGTTATGTTCTACGCTGCAGAACCGCTAACCTCACTCCCCAACATTATGGCTGAGTTAAAGAAATTTCAGTTGATTTCCAACTTTAAGATTAATTATAGTAAGTCCGAGATACTGCCCTCAAACGTCCCTGCCGTACTGTGTGCTCAGCTGCAGGCGTCATTCCCCTTCGAGTGGAGTAGCTCCTCCTTGAGATATTTGGGAATCCAACTCCCAGCCCTCTATTCCCAATTATATTCCTGTAACTACACTCCCCTGGTTTCGGCGCTTCGGGCTGATTTGAAGCAATGTAACCGCACCTCTTTCTCGTGGATGGGTCAAGTCAGCATACTGAAAATGAACGTCCTGCCCAGAATACTTTTTTACATGCAAATGGTGCCTGTGGCCCTGCCCGGATCCTTTTTCTCAACTCTTAATAGTATGTTCTCGAGATTTATTTGGCAAGGCCGGAGCCCCCGCCTGGCCCTACGTATTTTTGCAGCGCCCTAAAGAACATGGGGGGCTAGGGGTCCCCTCCATTTAGAGATATTATGAGGCAATAACCCTACAAAGAATACTTGACTGGAATCACCATACCACCACTAAGTCCTGGGTCCCCCTTGAGAAGTTCCTGGCCGGACGTAACCTGTCCCATGCCCCGTGGCTCCCACGGGGCCCATAGGGGACTTTCTGAATTTGCATCTCCCATCACTGTTGGGAGGATGGGATGCACTGAGCGCCAGGAGGGGGCTCTCACCTCCGGGGTCCCTGCTGTCACCCTTGGGGGCATTCCCCTGGTTCTCCCAGGGAGAGCATATTTCCTTCTTCCGCACCTGGGTGGCAGTTGGGGAGACGCAATGTGGGAGGTTTGTCCAGGAGCAGGGACTGGTGTCTTTGGAATGGCTTAGATTTGAATTTGGCAGATTTCCAATGGATGACTGGCCATTTAGACAGTTGCATCATTTCATACACAGCCTCTCCTATGATATCAGGCCCCTATCCTCACTGACCCCTTTTGAGAGGATGTGTAAATTGGCTGATCCCGTCCCCCATTCCATATCAGTCCTGTATACAATGTTGCAATCGTTGGAGCCAGGGGGAAGCCCATTATATATACGTGAGTGGGAGAGGGACCTGCGGCATGAGTTCACCGATGCTCAATTGGACCAGATTTTCCGTCTCGCTCACAAAAGCATGGTGGACACAAAGATGCAGGAAAATAGCTTCAAAGTGCTAACCCAGTGGCTCCAGCAAGAATGTATCCAAAATCCTCTGACGTGTTGTCACGTACCTGGTGGTTGAGTCTGACTTATGCGGGGGGCAACCTCACTTGCGGCCCTGGTTTGAGAATCACTGGTAGTGGAGACAGGGAGCTCTAGAGCACAGGGGGGCATGAGGGCTGGACTTGGTCACAGATGACAGGTGATGGTCCACAGAAACTCGTGCAGACAGTAAAGTAGTGGTTCAGGCCGGGTTGGTAACAAACTGGCGGTGCGGTACAGGTGGTTCAGGCTGGCGGATAGTCGGGTACAGGCAGGGTCGGCAACAGAAATACAAGGAGTTAGGCAGAGGCGTAGTCATAGGCAGGCAGAAGGTCGGGGCAGGGAGCAGGCAAGCAGGTCAAACAGGAAGCCAGGGTCACGGATACAGGAAGTCTCTCAGGATAAGCACTAGGATCACAGGAGCCAGAACGCTGTAGAACGGACAGCACCGACTGCAAGGTGCAGGGGGGTTAAATGGCTCCTGCACACAAGCGCGCGCAAACACGCACAAGCTACGTGCGCCCGCGCATTGGCCTGCCAATGGCCCCGCATGGTTCCTTATATTGCCCCCCTCAAAGGGCAGCCTCCGGATGCCCAAATGGGCTCTCTTGGTCGGGTTGTTACTCCAGAAGGTCTTGACCAGCTCCTTGGCGTGTAGGTTGTTTTCAGGTTCCCAAGACATCTCCTCAGGTCCATGACCCTTCCACTTTACTAAGAATTGGGTGATGCCCCTCTCCTTCTGCAGTCCAGGATAGTTTCCACCTCAAACTCCTCCTCTCCGTCTACCAGGACTGGTTCTGGTGGGGCTGTTTTCCGCCCTAGGAAGAGATACTTGGTCACTGGCTTGAGCAGATTTACGTGGAAGACTGGGTGAACTTTGAGTGAAGGAGGGAGGTCCAGCTTGTAAGCCACATTATTAATTTTCCTTTTGACTGGCAAGGGTCCGATGTATCTGGGACCTCGTTTCTTCGACGGACATGACAGTCTCAGATTCTTAGTGGCCAACCAGACCCAATCGCCAGGTTGCAGGTTCAACTCTCCTCGTCTCCCTCTGTCGAAAGTTCTCTTGTCGCGCTCCTGGGTTTGTGCGAAGATCTCTTGCAAAAGACGGTTGTATTTCTCCAGGAACTGTGTGATCTCTTCCACAGCAGGTACAGAGCTTTCGGTCAGAGCATTGGGCAGGAATGTGGGGTGGTAGCCGAGATTCGCCCAAAACGGAGATTGCTTGGTGGCAGAGTGGACTGCGTTAATATGGGCTAACTCGGCTAACAGAAGTAGAGAGACCCAATCGTCCTGGGAGTATGAGGAGTAGCAGCGGAGGTATTGTTCGAGGGTCTGGTTGGTCCTCTCTGTCTGGACATTTGACTGGGGGTGGTAGGCTGAAGAAAAAGCCAATCCAATTCCTAAGATGGTACACAGAGACCTCCACACTCTGGAAGTAAACTGTACTCCCCGGTCCGAGACGATATTATTAGGGATACCGTGTAGTCGTACAAATTCTCTGATAAAGATCTTGGCCGTTTCCATTGCAGAGGGGGTACCTTGCATAGGGATAAAGTGTGCCATCTTGGTGGGACGGTCTACCACTACGAAGATGGTGTTGAATCCCGTGGATGGGGCAGCTCGACAATAAAATCCATGGAGATGTACGACCAAGGACGGTCAGGGATAGGTAATGGGTTCAGCAGCCCCCAGGCCCTGGTCTCTCAGTCTTGTTCCAAGCACAAATAGGGCATGCACCCACATAGGTTTTACAGTCCTCGTTCATGCGGGGCCACCAGAAGGTGCGGCCTAGCAATTCCATTGTCTTACGGCTGCCAAAATGTCCCGCTAACTTGTTGTTGTGACAGAGTTCTAGGGTGTCTAGGCGGAACTCCTCAGGCACGAAGATCCGGGTACCCGACCACCACAGCCCATCTTTTACAGATAATTCAGAGTCTCTGGGCATCGAGGCGCTAGTTAGAGCCCACCTGATTTGTGTTAGGAGGTCCTCTTGGACCAGCAAGAAGCTGTGAGCTGGTAGGATGGTATCCGGAGGGGAAACTTCCACAGGATCAAGGAACATTCTGGACAGTGCGTCCGGCTTCACATTCTTGGACCCAGGCCTGTATGTAATGTGGAGCTGGAAGCTGGAGAAGAATAAGGCCCATTGAGCCTGGCGAGGTTTGAGCCTTTTAGCCATCCACAGACACTCTAAATTCTTGTGGTCGGTGAAGACCAAGATGGGATGTGCCACTCCTTCGAGAAGATACCTCCATTCTTCCAAGGCGGACTTGATAGCAAGTAACTCTCTATCCTCAACGTCGTAGTTTCTCTTGGATGGAGTAAGTTTCTGAGAGAAAAAGGAGATGGGATTGAGTAGGGCCTTTGGACCCTGTCTCTGCGAGAGGACCGCCCTGACTGCGGTCTCTGAAGCGTCCACTTCTGGGATGTAGGGCAGTGCTGGGTCGGGGTGCTTCAGAACGGGAGCAGAGGTGAACAGTTTCTTCAGAGACTGGAAAGCTGCCTGTGCCTCTGCGGACCAGACAAAGCGGACGTTCTGCTTAGTAAGCTGCGTTATGGGGGCAATGACTGCCGAAAATCCCTGGATAAACTTTCTATAAAAGTTTGCAAAGCCTATGAAGCGCTGCACCACTCTTTTATCCACTGGCGCTGACCAGTCAAGGATGGCTGTAACCTTCTGCGGATCCATGGTGGTGCCCTTCATGGAAATGTGAAATCCTAAGAAGAAAATGTCCGCACACTCGAAGGCGCACTTCTCTGCCTTTGCGTACAGTCCGTGTTCTCGTAGGCAGCTAAGTACGCATTTCACATGCCTACAGTATTCCTCTAGGGAGGGGGAGAATATAAGGATGTCGTCGAGATAGACGACCACAAACAGGTCAAGGTAGTCTTTGAAAACATCATTGATTAGATGCTGGAAGGTTGCTGGGGCGTTGCAGAGCCCAAATGGCATAACTAAGTACTCAAAGTGGCCAAAGCGGGTCCGAAAGGCCATCTTCCACTCATCCCCCTCCCGTATACATATCAGGTTATAAGCCCCGCGGAAGTCTAATTTGGTGAACACTTTGGCTGAGCCAAGTCTTTGAAAAAGTTCCGAAACTAAGGGCAAAGGGTACCGGTTCTTTATGTTGACCTTGTTGAGGTTCCGATAATCAATACAAGGCCTGAGTGAGTGGTCTTTTTTTTCACGAAGAATATCCCCGCTCCAGCGGGTGACGTGGAGGGCCGGATAAATCCCTTTTCCAAGTTCTCGTCCAGGTAGGCTTTGAGAGCCACTAACTCCACTTTGGACAATGGGAAGATCCGGCCAAATGGGACTTCAGCCCCTGGCAGCAGGTCGATTGGGCAATCGTATGACCTGTGCGGAGGTGGGGTGCCGGCCCCTTTCTTGCTAAAGATGTCTAGATAGTCATGGTAGACTCTTGGAACCACTGAGCGGGTTTCCAGATCAGGGTCTGAGTCCATGCTAAGAAGAACTGGGGGGTCTTGCAGAGACTTTGGCAGTCATTGGCTGAGGCAGTAAGGTGACCAGAACTGCACTTCCCCGGTGTTCCAATTGATCAAAGGGCAGTGGGCCAGGAACCAGGGTAGGCCAAGGATAACCGGGAATAAAGGGGAGGTGATGATGTCCAACAGTAAAAATTCCGTATGACCCCCTGTCGTGCTGGCAGAGAGAGGGAGCGTTTCGTGGGTCACTGTGCCAGACTTGAGACACGACCCGTCAGCCTGCCGGATGACCATTGGATGGTCCTTGGTTTGGAGCGGGATGCGATGCTGGGTGGCAAAAGCAAGGTCCATAAAGCAGGCTCTAGTATCCAGAATGGCTGGGACTTGCACGCTTCCTCCAGGAAGCCGGAGGGACATGAAGAGGACAAGGTGGGACTTGGTGTTAGGTAGCGATAGCACGTCCCCCATGACCGGGGTGAGGCCTTAGCGGGGCAGTTCCATACCAGATGTCCAGATTCCCCGCAGTACAGGCATAAGGTGAGGGTCATGCGCCTCTGTCGCTCTTCAGGTGACAAGGAAGGGCGGAGACGCCCACACTGCGGTGGCTCCAGGTGTCCATGTGGAGAGGAGGAGGAGGTCGTGGTTGAACTGGGAGCCAGGAAGCTGGGTATCTCCAGAGTGGGTCGTGGGGGCACCGCAGCTCTCTCTACTCTGTGTTCCCGCAGGCGGCGGTCAATTTGGATGGCCAAATTGACTAGCGTGTCCAGGGTGTGAGTAACCCCGACACGAGCCAGCTCATCCTTGAGTGGCTCAGAGAGCCCCAGCTGGGCATGGTAACAAAGGGCCGCATCATTCCAGGCCGTATCGCGCTCCATCGCCGAAACTCTGAGACGTACTCTTCTGCTATATGGTGGCCCTGCTGGAGTGCATGCAGTACAGTCTCTGCCATTGCAGCCTGGTGGGGATCCTCATATAATTGGGCCATGGCTTGAAGAAACTAATCCAGAGTAGAGGTCTTCGGGGTTTTCCGCTCCAGCAATCGGTGAGCCCAGGCCTGCGGCCCATCCAGGAGGAGCGAGATCACGAAGCCCACTTTGGTGGACTCCAGAGCAAAGGTGCAGGGTTGCAGAGCAAAGTACAACTCACAAGAGTTCCGAAACGCCCAAAACTTCCGGCGGTCCCCCGTAAACCGCTCGGGCATAGGCACTCTGGGTTCTGTAGGAAGAGCCACTACGATGTGGGATGGAGCTTGGCCGGGATCGGCTGCGGATGAAAACAGATCCTGGACTTGTCTTTCCAAGTGGGCATATTCATCCTGGAGGTCTTTTACTGCTTGGGACAAGCCGGTAAGATGGACACACACTTCTTCCATGATAGAGTTGAGTCTGACTTATGCGGGGGCAACCTCACTTGAGGCCCTGGTTCGAGAACCCCTGGTAGTGGAGACAGGGAGCTCTGGAGCACAGGGGGGCACGAGGGCTGGACTTGGTCACAGATGACAGGTGATGGTCCACAGATGCCCGTGCAGACAGCAGAGTAGTGGTTCAGGCCGGGTCGGTAACAAACTGGCGGTGCGGTACAGGTGGTTCAGGCTGGCGGATAGTCGGGTACAGGCAGGGTCGGCAACATGCGGGCAACAGAAGTACAAGGGTTCAGGCAGAGGCGTAGTCGTAGGCAGGCAGAAGGTCGGGGCAGGCAGGAGGTAAGCAGGTCAAACAGAAAGCCAGGATCATGAATACAGGAAGTCTCTCAGGATAAGCACTGGGGTCACGGAACGCTGCAGAACGGACAGCACCGGCTGCAAGGTGCAGGGGGCTTAAATGGCCATTTTGGCGCCAACGCCGGCGCTCCCGCGCATGCACGCGCCCACACGCATAGGCACGCGCACACGCTACGTGCGTCCGCGCATTGGCCTGCCAATGGACCCGGATGGTTCCTTACACGTGTGCTGCAGGGGCTGTGGGCAACGTGGTACCTACCTGCACATGTGGTGGGAGTGCCTAGTGCTGAGGCCCTTCTGGCTAGACATCAGGGCTCAAATAAACAGTATATTAGACGTTGATATGGAAGACTCTCCTATGGGGTTTCTCCTGCACGTGCCTCCCATCCCTCCTGGCCAATACCGCAAATTTGTTCTGCCACATCTCCTGAACGCAGCCAGACGCCTGGTACCAATTCAAAGGAAATCACTGCGAGCTTCTACTCGGCAGGACTGGATCCGCTTAGTTGATTCTATCATGGCTTCGGAGGAATGGGTGGCAGGGTGTAAGGACAGGCACAAAAAGTTCTATGGAGTCTGGAGCCACGTGGATTCAATATAAGTCCTCTATATCTGCTTCGACGCCACAGGTCCCTCGGAATAGTTCTGGTAGCCCCCTGGTTGATAACCTGCCAATAAATCCACCTTCTTAAAGGACGCCCTGGGACCAGACAGCTTTGGTTCAGCTCCTGAGGATCTTGGATCTCAGGGGAAAAATGAAACACACACTCTAACAAGCGCTGACAGGCTGAGGTTTGTAGTTTACGGTTTTGGTTACAATCGTTCACCCATCTACCCCTCTGCTTCCCTTCACTCCCCAGCCTTGCATCTACTCGCCCAAGTGCCTTGCTTTAAATCTACAATGGTGAAAAGGACGGTATGGTCTTCCGGTTAAAAGGTATAATACACGCATACCCCGCGGACTTGTGCGAGGACTCAATATGATAGACTTTAGATGCTGCTATAAACTTGTGTTGGAAGGACCACCGACTGTCCTAGAGGTTCATGTTAGGCGAGCAAGGAGTATTGTGTAACTTTGGAAACGTATGCCATACTTGTAAAGGTTGGAACGTCTTGTTTTTGTATATTCTATCCCTTTTTCTGAAAATACAAATAAAGATTAGTAAAGTCCAAGTCACTCATAAATTATTGTATATAGAGTGATCAAATTGTCCGTGCCTGGAAATAAAGAAAAAGTGTTTGTGTATAGATCAGTAAATAAATAATCCAAGTACTGGACTGGTACCAAAATATTATCCTGCAATCAAGTCAATCCAATACATCCATTCAGAAAATCTTCAAAGTGTGTCGTATTTAGTGACCACCACCACGTGAGAATCCACCGCTAGTAATAAAAAGCGCTTACCAGATGGCAAAAATAGTATTGCCTAGAAAGGATATTCGTTGATCTCTACTCCGGTAGCCTCCTAGATCACCATGTCTTCCACCACATTTAGAGATATTATTCCAGATATTATTCCAGTGAGGATATAAGGAGCTCCAGCCAATAAGTAGCAATGATACAAATGGCCACAATACTCCAAATCAGGCCAAAAAGAAAGAGAAAGAAGCCTCCATAGCGTAAAATTGTATGGCTCCTTTTAATATAAATAAAAACACTTACATAAAAGTAGACATTCAAGGGCCCTTAAACAAAGATCAGCTTCACAATGACCTGGGGGGACGTATTCCGATGCGTTTCGTCTCATTAGACTTCCTCTGGGGGGTCCCCCCACATATACATGTACGATGACTTGGGTGGGGCTCCCCCAGAGGAAGTCTAATGAGACGAAACGCGTCAGAATACGTCCCCCCAGGTCATTGTGAAGCTGATCTTTGTTAAAGGGCCCTTGAATGTCTACTTTTATGTAAGTGTTTTTAACCATTTATATTAAAAAGAGCCATACAATTTTACGCTATGGAGGCTTCTTTCTCTTTCTTTTTGGCCTGATTTAAAACCCTGCCTGCTTGGAGTATTGTATCATTGCTACTTATTGGCTGGAGCTCCTTATATCCTCACTGGAATAATATCTCTAAATGTGGTGGAAGACATGGTGATCTAGGAGGCTACCGGAGTAGAGATCAACGAATATCCTTTCTAGGCAATACTATTTTTGCCGTCTGGTAAGCGCTTTGTATTACTAGCGGTGGATTCTCACGTGGTGGTGGTCACTAAATACGACACACTTTGAAGATTTTATGAATGGATGTATTGGATTGACTTGATTGCAGGATAATATTTTGGCACCAGTCCAGTACTTGGATTATTTATTTACTGATCTATACACAAACACTTTTTCTTTATTTCCAGGCACGGACACTTTGATCACTCTATATACAATAATTTATGAGTGACTTGGACTATACTGAATGCTATGCAATATAGTATGTTTAGGCACTTTGTTGCACTTGTTTGCACTTTATCACACAGTTGGTTTTAATTGTGTTTTATTCATGTATTATTATTTTATTTTTATATTGATTCATTTATACTACCTCATTTTGTAGCACTACACTATATATTTTATTACTATTTCTTGCAATTGGTCAATTGAAGTGTTAGCTGCTGCTATAGATACCTGTTTATTGGAAGCGCAGTATCTCTACATATTTTTTGTTCTATACAAATAAAGATTATATAGAGAAAAAAAATGCCATAAGCTATCCCCTATTTTGTAGACACTATAACTTTTGCGTAAACCAATCAATATACGCTTATTGCAATTTTTTAACCAAAAATATGTAGAAGAATACATATTGGCCTAAAATGATGAAGGAATTTTTTTTTCTTTGGATATTTATTATAGAAAAAAACTAAAAATTATTGTTTTTTTTCTCAAAATTGTCGCTCTTTTTTTGTTTATAGCGCAAAAAATAGGTGATTAAATACCACCAAAAGAAAGCTCTATTTGTGGGGAAAAAAAGGACGTCCATTTGGTTTGGGTATGGGTACAGCATCGCACGACTTTTCCTTTTTATCCTGCACTTATTCGTTTTGGAATAATAGGTGATTATTTATGTATAATAAGCTCTTATTATTACTTTATTTGCTTTACTGCGTATTGTTAACCACTTAAGGACCAGAAGGATTTCCTACATTAGGACCAGAGCACTTTTTTTGCGCAGATTTAACTGGTAATTGCGCGGTCATCCAATGCTTTACCCTAACAAAATTTGCATCCTTTTTTTCCCGCAAATAGAGCTTTCTTTTACTGGCATTCGTTCACCTCTGCACTTTTTTGTTTTTTGCGATATAAACGAAAATAGAACAAAAAGTTTGAAAAAAAATGATATTTTCTAATTTTTGTTATTAGAAAAGTACAATAAACTAAATTTTAGTCAAACATTTTTGCCAAAATGCATCCAGCCACATGTCTCGGGTAAAAAAAAAGTAAATTAGCGTATATTTATTGGTTTGCACAAAAGTTATAGCGTCTACAATCTAGGGTACATTTTCTGGAATTCACGCAGCTTTTATTTTATGACTGCCTATCTCATTTCCTGAGGTGCTATAATGGAAGGGCAGTACAAATCCCCCCCAAATGACCCCATTTTGGAAAGAAGACACCCCAAGGAATTAACTGAGAGGCATGTTGAGCCCATTGAATATTTTATTTTTTTGTTACAAGTGATTGAAAAATGACAAAAAAAAATTATACAAAGTTGTCACTGAAATTATATATTGCTCACACATGCCATGGGTATATGTGAAATTACTACCCAAAATACATTCTGCTGCTTCTCCTGAGTACGGGGATACCACATGTGTGAGACTTTTTGGGAAGCTATCTGCATACAGAACCCAAAAAACCAATCATCGCTTTCAGGATTTCTAAGGGCGAAAATTTATGCCTTCACCCCACACTACCTATCACAGTTGCAGAGGCCATGAAATGCCCAGATAGCAAAAAAAAAACAAATGACCCCATTTTGGAAAGTAGATACCCCAAACTATTTGCTGAGAGGCATGTTGAGTCCATGGAATATTTATAATATAATTTTCTTTTGTCGCAAGTGATTGAAAAATGACAAAAAAATAAATAAATTACATAACGTTTTCACTGAAATTATATATTGCTCACACATGCCATGGGTGTATGTGGAATTATACCCTAAAATACATTCTGCTGTTTCTTCTGAGTACGGGGATATCCCATGTGTGAGACTTTTTGGGAGCTTATCCACGTACGGGCCCCCAAAAACCAATCACCGCCTTCAAAATTCCTAAGTGCGAAAACTTATGCCTTCACCCCACACTACCTATCACAGTTGCGGAGGCCATGAAATGCAGATAGCAACCACCCAAATGACCCCATTTTGGAAAGTAGACACCCAAAGTTATTTGCTGAGAGGCATGTTGAGTCCATGGAATATTTTATATTTTGCCACAAGTTTCGGGGAAATGACAATATTTTTTTCCACAAAGTTGTCACTAAATGATATGTTGATCGAAAATGCCATGGGTTTATGTGAAATGACACCCCAAAATACATTCTTCTGTTTCTTCTGAATATGGGGATACCACATATGTGAGACTTTTTGGCGGTCTAGCCGCATTCAGGACCTCAAAAAGCAATCACCGCCTTCATGCTTTCTAAGGGCATAAAGTGGTGATTTTACTCCCTATCACAGTTGCAGTTGCCATGGAATGCCCAGATAGCACAAAACAACCCCAAATTACCCCATTTTGGAAAGTAGACACTCCAAGCTATGTGCTGAGAGGCACATTGAGTATTTTGCAGGTCTCGCTTTTTGTCACAATTTGAAATTTAAAAAAATACACTTTCCGTTTCTTTCTTCATTTTCCAAAAAAATGAGAGCTGCAAATACTCACCATGCCTCTTAGCAAATACCTTGGGGTGTCTACTTTCCAAAATGGGGTAATTTGGGTGGCTTTTGTGCTACCTTGACATTTCAGGGCCTCTGAAACCGTGATAAGTACTGAGGAGTAAAATCACCATTTTATGCCCTTAGAAAGCCTGAAGACGGTGACTGGTTTTTGGGGTTCTGTATGCAGCTAGGCTGCCAAAAAGTCTCCCATACGTGGTATCCCCGTACTCAGAAGAAGCAGCAGAATGTATTTTGGGGTGTAATTTCACATATACTCATGGCATGTTTGAGCAATAAATGATTTAATGACAACTTTTTGTTTTAAAAAAAAAAAATTGTAATTTCCCCGAAACTTGTGGCAAAATATAAAATATTCCATGGACTCAACATGCCTCTCAGCAAATAGCTTGTGGTGTCTACTTTCCAAAATGGGGTAAATTGGGGGGGTTTGCTATCTTGGCATTTCATGGTGATAGGTAGTGTGGGGTGAAGGCATAAATTTTCACCCTTAGAGATCCTGAAGGCGGTGATTGGTTTTTGGGGTCCCGTACGCGGATAGACTCACAAAAAGTCTCACACATGGGGTATCCCCGTACTCAGGAGAAGCTGCAGAATATATTTTAGGGTGTAATTCTACATATGCCCATGGCATGTGTGAGCAATATATTATTTCAGTGACAACTTTGTGTATTTTTTATCATTTTTCAATCACTTGCGACAAAAAAAAAAAATCCATGGACTCAACATGCCTCTCAGCAAATAGCTTGGGGTGTCTACTTTCCAAAATGAGGTCTATTGGGGGGGGGGGAGGGGGGGGTTGAACTGTCCTGCCATTTTATGCCCAGCATTAGAAGCCTATGCCACACATCACCCACTCTTCTAACCACTTGAACCACCAAGTCTTTTCTGACACTTTTTGTTTACATGAAAAATATTTTTTTTGCTAGAAAAATACTTTGAACCCCCAAACATTATATATTTTTTTAAAGCAGAGGCCCTACAGCTTAAAATGCTGGGTTTTCGCACGTATTTGCGCACCGATTTTTCAAACACGATATTTGGGGGGAAAAACAAGTTTTTGAATTTTAATGCACAAAAACACACAATGTTGCCCAAATATTTGGTGAAATATAAAAGATGATCTCATGCCGAGTACATAGAAACCAAACATGACATGCTTTAAAAATAATGCATAACCGTGCAGCGGCGACAAACTATATACATCTTTAAATGCTTTTAAAAGCCTTTACAGGTTACCATTTAGATCTGCAGAAGAGGTCTACTGTAGAATTACTACCCTCGATCTGACGTTCGCGGTGATACCTCACATGCATGGTGCAATTGCTGTTTACATACGGCACGAGACCGACGCTTGCGTTCACCTTTGTGCGTGTGCATGGGGGACAAGGGTGCATTTTTATTTATTTTTTTTAATTATTCATCTTGCTTTTTATTTTATTTTTACACTGTCCCTTTCATCCTTTTTTTCTATCATTTTTATTGTTATCACGTGAAATTTAAATATACTCTATGATAAAAATAGGTAGTGTCACATGTTTTTTTTTTTAATTTGGGGTCTATTAGACTCTAGATCTCTCCTCAGCCCATAAAGCAGCTGACCACACCAAAATTGGTGTGATAAGATGCTTCCCCAATTTCCCAACGGCACGGTTTATATCCGGCAAAACCAAAGTCATGAAATGCCCGTAGCCTCCGGTATCTTAGGCCATAGAGATGATTGGAGCCATTCTAGTCTTCGATCAGCTCTATGGTCAGCTGTCGGAACCACCGACTGCATTCTCTGGTTCCTAATCAGCCGCTAGGATTGCTTTTACATGAAAGCCGACCACCGACTGAAAAGAACGATGCCTAGATGATACCTATACCTGCAGGCATCATTGCGGTATAACCACTCTAAGACCAGCAACATACTAATCAATTGGTGTTAGTAAAAGGGACTTTGCCAGTGTTCCTGGGCATTTCCGGGTGGTGCGCGCACCTCCGTGCGCGTTCACGCGCTCCCGTGCGCGTTCGCGCGCTCCCGTGCGCGCGCACGCGCCGGAAACGGCGCCAAATGGTGCCTATTTAAACCCTGGACATCCTGCACCAAGTTGCTGCTTGTTCTCGTGGTAAACCGCGGCAAAGGCCGCGCACGCGCGCGTGCCCTCGCGCGCTTGCGCGTGCCCTCGCGCACTTGCGCGTGCCTCCACGCGCGTGGTGGGCCTTTACGGGTCCTTGTGACCGTTTCAGGGAAAATGATTGTGGTTAACTAATCATACAACGACCAGAATCTCACCAATATGGCGTTACTACGGACGTCCATATCCATAGTAGATCCGTAGCAAGAAAAGTCAGCCACCAGCCGAAAGTACATTTTCGTTAGGATCGCCGACTAATCCTTGGTCTCTTACGTCAGCCACCAAGGCTGTCGACTGGTATCTCGACT
>BLSH010402355.1:104589-123440 GCA_018402905.1 Glandirana rugosa | reverse complement strand
GTTGCACTGCTACCTATGGCTGAGTTCTCCTACAATAACTCGATCCATTCGGCCACCCAGCAGTCCCCATTCTGGGCCAATTATGGCTACCATCCCACATTCCTCCCTGACCTGAACCCGGAATGTTCCGTTCCAGCAGCACAAGATGTTACCAATTTCCTACACACTAACTGCCGTCTTCTTCAGGACACATTAAACAAATCTCGGGAGGCCAGCAAGGAAGCCTACGACAAGAAGAGACGGGGGGAGATGGAGCTCCAACCCGGTGACCAAGTTTGGTTGTCAACCAAAAATTTATAACTTGCTTGCCCCTCGAAGAAATTGGGCCCAAGATTTCTGGGACCCTTTTCCGTGAAAAGACAGATTAACCGGGTGGCTTTCGAACGCGATCTTCCACCATCTCTGAAGATCCACCCGGTTTTCCATGTTTCCCTATTGAAACCCATGGTCCGTGATTCCTTCCCCGGCCGAAAAACAGGACCACCAGGTCCCATCCTGGTTAACGGAGAGGAGGAGTATGAGGTGGAAGCAATCTTAAAGAGTCGTCGGAGAGCGGGTGTGACCGAATATCTAATTAAATGGAAGGGTTTCGGCCCGGAAGAGAACTCGTGGGAACCCGAAGGGAACATTCATGCTCCCGGACTGATTCAGGCCTTCAAACGAAAGCGCCAAGATGGTGTCACTCGATAGGCATCCGGAGGCTGCCCCTTGGGGGGGGGCAATGTTAGTAAAAGGGACTTTGCCAGTGTTCCTGGGCATTTCCGGGTGGTGCGCGCACCTCCGTGCGCGCTCACGCGCTCCCGTGCGCACCCGCGTGCACGCGCCGGAAACGGCGCCAAATGGTGCCTATTTAAACCCTGGACATCCTGCACCAAGTTGCTGCTTGTTCTACAGCGTTCCAGACCTGTGGGCCTCAGCTCCCTACCTGTTCCTGTGTTTCATCTGTTTCCTGTTAACCCGGCTTGCTTTGACCTGTTGTCCGCTACCTGCATCGACCCCGGCTATCCACGACCATCCGCTTGTCTACTCCTCTGTACCTCCGCTGCCCGCCCGTTAAACGAACCTTGCCTGAACTTGACGATCCGCTTGCCTAACCCTTTTTGTACCTTTCTGCCTGCACGTTGCCAACCCTGCTTGTACGACCATTCTCCTGTTTGCACGACCTGCTGAAATCTCACTACCACATCTGTGACCATCCAGCCCTTGTGCCATCCCACACTCTCGGGCCTCTGTCTACACTACCAGGGGTCCTTGAATCGGGTGCGCAAGAGCGGTTGTTCCCTGCACAAGACAGACTCCACCGTCAGGTACGTAACAATTGGTGGGTATGCCCACCATTAGAAAACCGCCCTTCCTCCACCCACTTCTAATGGTGGTCATAGCCCCTTTTTAAAAATATATACCGGAGCACAGGGGCAATCCACCCCAATTTCCACCCCTGCCCCTATGCTCCGGTATATATGCTCTTTTTTTAACTGTGGTGATGGAATCACCTCCAACAGCGCTGGAATCGCTACTTTATGTATGGTGGGAGCAAACGCTGTTGCTGTCACCATACATAAATCAGTGCTGCAGCTGGCGTACCTGAAAACCAAGTAAAGATTAATAAAACACAGTAACATGTACAAAATAACTTTCCTGCTAAGAAGAAAAAAATAATAAAACATTACAGGAAAACATTATAAAAAAGTTACATACCTGCAAAAAAAAAATGATAAAACACAGTAACAAAACATTACAGATATGCATAAAAAACAATAGAGAGAGCAATAGAAAGAGAATAGAGAGAAAATAGAGATAGAAAAACAACAAATGTACAACTGTTTTTGGCTATTATTATTTAATATTTTTTTGGTTTTTATAACTTTTTTTGTTTTTGTTTTTTTTTTTACTTTTATTTGGGTACGCTTTTTTTTTTTAACAATAAAGGTTAGAGTCTCCAAAAATGCGGTGACATCTTTGGAGACCCTGTGACAGTGTGCCCTATTCCTGTGTAGTGCTGTTCCCTACGCTAATACTCAACTATTAGTATGGTAGCGCTCAAAACAGTCAGCGATGCAGGACAGAAGCGGCAATAAAAACGGGTGTCATGCCTGTATCCGCGCTGTTTGCAGACACAACATCTTTTTTTGGGGGTTCGGGTGGTACAGGTACCAGGGATGACATGTGGAAAATGTCATCCATGCAGCCGACTCACTGCATTTGGATTGGGAAGATGGGGTGCAGAACCATTTGGATACAGAAGGGCTCTGACGATCACTTCCTGGAATTAAAGGAGAGATCCAGTCCATCCTGATGCATTGTATAGCACATAAGTGTTCAGCAAAGCCAATTGGAATAAGTATACAGACACGTTTTTTGTACCAGCGCCTGGTCTTACAGGCAATTAGGTACGGAGCCAATAACTGGTCGTTGAAGTCCACCCCTCCCATATTTTGGTTATATTCATGGACACAGAGGGGTTTTCTCCACAAGACCAGTCGCCGTTGTAATTTGGACTGTCGTATCTGCATGAAGGGAGAAAAGAACGAAAACATTCTTTGTATGCCTCCACATCATCGCAAGCAAATTACTACTTTTCAAGCAGGCTCTCCCCCTCATCTAAGTTGGGATTCTACTAGCCGTTGGGGCAAGCCCCGGCGATTAGGTCGCATGGTGCCACATGCGCCAATTTGGTGATCAAACAACTTACTAAAAAGTGGCACGCTTGAGTAGTAATTGTCCACGTACAAATGGTACCCCTTTCCGAATAAGGGTGACACCAAGTCCCACACAATTTTGCCAGCGCTCCCTGTGTAGTCTGGGCATCCTTCCAGCTCTACGTGACTATCTTTTCCCTTATAAACCATAAAACTATATGTATAGCCTGTGGCCCTGTCACAGAGCGTATACATCTTGAGCCCGTATCTGGCACGCTTGCTGGGGAGGTACTGTTTGAAAGCAAGACAGCCAGAAAATGTAATCAGGAACTCGTCCACGCACACAACTTGGTTGAGAATAAAAAGTGCTGTGAACTGCTGGTTGAAGTGCTTTATGAGGGGCCGAATTTTGTAGAGTCGATCATACTCAGAGTCAACCCATGGATGACAGAGTTCATTGTCGTTGAAGTGCATAAACCGCAGGATCTGCTCGTATCGTGTCCTGGCGATGCAAGCAGAGAACACGGGCATGTGATGAATTGGGTCAGTGGACCAATATAACCGCAACTCAGGTTCTTTAGGTATGCCCATGAGGAGGGTAAGGCCAAGAAAGGTCTTAAATTCGGAAACGGTAATTGGTTTCCAATCTCTGGCAAGGGACAAATGAAGATTAGCGGCGATAATTTGACCAGCCTATAAATTGCTTTAGTCCACAATAGATCTATAGAGATCTTCAGTCAAAAACAGCGAGTAAAAATCAATAGCCTTAAAATCAACTGTATTCACCTGAATTATGGGTTGGCCAGTGAATGGGGGAAGGACAGGCGCTGAATGAGTGGTGGGTTGCCAATCAGGGTTAGCTAATTCAGCGGGAAGGGCACTAGGGACTCTGCAGGCCTGTGTTTGTCTTTGTGGCTGTGGGAGACTACTTGTGCTAGCCACACCAGCTTGAACTGCACTTATGGGACTCGCCCCATCACCAAGTGTTACTGCAGTGCTGGTTTGTCTATGACCAGGATGTACTAGGCAGCTGGTGCTTGCCAGGTCACCAGAAGGAGTAGCGGCACTAGTACTAGCTCTCTGCTCCATACGAGAGTCCTGCAGTTCTTGCACCTCCGCAACAGCAGAACAGGATCTGGTATGCCTGAACTTAGCAGGGACCACTCCGTCATCAGAGCTATCTGACAGGGTGCCGCTGCTGTCTACTGGTTCATATACTGAGCCTAAATCTGACAGTGGAGCTTCCCCATCGCTATCATCTGTCATGCTCAGCAAATTGTAGGTCTCTTCACTAGTGTACCTCGGATTGGACATTTTGGGCTCTCTAAATTTATAGGTACCCTAGTGTGACTCACAGGCAAAAAAGTGCACCTGGTTGTCAGAGCCTATTTCAAACGCTACCAAAATCCCTGTCAACTTTCACAGGGATCGGGCATGATCTCTGTGAACGCTGCGGTTATGTGTGTTGTGTTTGGTAAGTGTCAGCAATCTATTGATCCTGCACTTGGGTGGGCTGGGCTGGGCTGGGCGGAGGGGCTAAACACAGGTGCTAGAAGGTATCTGAGCTGATCCCACTAATGCTGCATTTTTTAGAACACAAATCTAGTGGGGACGCTAATCTAGGCCCCCTAGGCGCGCACGCGAGTGACGACTATGAGCAGCAATTCGGGAGACAGAGCCACGCTGTTGCCGCTTATAGTTGATACGCGGTTGGCAACTGGTTAAACATTGTTGTATTAGTTACTCATATTTATGTATTTATATCAACTTGAGATTCACTTCACTTTGGAATTTAGGGCTGCTTTTTATGGTATAGGAATATTTTCATTTAGTATGTGATGCAAAGAGAGCATCCTGTGTCAAAACAATCTAATGTAGGTTGCATTCTATTGCTATAGGGATGAGATGCATGTAGAACTTAGAATTTAGAACATTATGGGGCATTCTCCCGTTGGGGAGGGCGACATAAGCGAGCGACCCCGCCCCTTCTGACATCATGTGACATCAGAGGCGGCGGGTCACGTGCGTATGTCATTGGGTGGCCCCTGCCATATAAATAAACTGTCAAAGCAAAAAGCAGTCAGTCGGCGGGAGCCTTCCCATAGAGGAAAAGCTGTTGCAGCTTTTTTTTTTTTTTCGGGTCCGTCACGCACCATGTTTGACGATGGATTACAACAGGGGACACTTATTTTATTTTTTTTATTTTTTAATAAAGGACTTATGTATAATTGTCTCCAGTGTTTTATACTTTTTTGACACTTTTTGGTGAATTAGTAGGGGCATGATGTACCCGATACTAATTTACATGGGGGGCTCGGATCTGAGGGCCCGCTTATTAAAGGGGGCTTCCAGATTCCGATAAGCCCTCCCGCCAACAGACCCCCACAACCACAGCCCAGGGTTGTGGGGAAGAGGCTCTTGTCCCCATCAACATGGGGATAAGGTGCTTTGGGGTGGGGGCGCAGAGCCCCCCCTGCCCCAAAGCACCCATACTCCCCATGTTGAGGGCACGTAGTCTGGTGCGGTTCAAGAGGGGGGGCGCTCACCCATCCCCCCCCTCCTGGCTGGCCAGGTTGCATGCTCGGATAAGGGTCTGGTTTGACCCCACGTCAATTTTTTTTTTAATTTGGGATTTGGGAACGCGTATCCCGGCTCTGTCGGTGGCGGCATGTCCCTGGGACACACCGCGTCACCAACGGGGGTGAATAGCCATTGGTCATGGCTGTTTACCTTGTGATCGGCCATGATGAAGTCACGGCTGATCACAAATGGTACTTCCCCCATTCGCATGGCGCATGTACGTGATCGGGAGCGCACTGAGCGTGCATGGCTGCGTGTTCCCAGGGAACACTGCCTGTCGCCGACACTGATATCAGCCGTTGGCTGGTGGCTGTTACCTTGTGATCGGCTGTAATCTACTCACAGCCAATCACATGTAATGTAAACAGAGAGGTAACTCACTGTTACCAGCTCTTCTCTTCTCACACAGTTTCCAGTGTGAGGAGAGAAGAGCTAGGATCAGTGAGTTACTGGTCTGTGTAAAACAAACACACCTGTCACATCACCCCTGCCCCCCCATTGCACCTGTCACCCCACAGTCACCACATCTGCCCCCATAAAGTGCACCTGTCATCATAAAGTGCACCTGTCATCAGACTGCCAACATAAAGTGCACCTGTCACCCATCAGTGACCGTGGCGTCTCACCCGTCACCCATCAGTGACCGTGGCCTGTCATCCATCACCCATCAGTGACCGTGGCGTGTCACCCATCAGTGACCGTGGCATGTCACCCGTCACCCATCAGTGACCACTGCCAGACACCCGGCACCCATCAGTGACCACCACCAGTCACCTATCTGTGACCACTACCAGTCACCCATCTTCCATCAGTGACCACCACCAGACACCTGTCACCCATCAGTGATCACTGCCAGTCACCCATCACCTATCAGTGACCACTGCCAGTCACCCGTCACCCATCAGTGACCACCGCCAGACACCCGCCACCCATCAGTGGCCACTGCCAGTCATCCGTCACCCATCAGTGACCTCCACCAATCACCCATCAGTGAGCATCGCCAATCACCTGTCAGTGACCGTCATCACCTATCAGTAAACATCACCTGTAAAAGTCTCACACATGTGGTATCGTCCTACTCAGAGCAGTAGCAGAATGTATTTTGGGGTGTCATTTTTGCTATGTACATGCTATGTGTTGGAAATATCATATAAATGGACAACTTTTTTCCCACATTTTCCAAAAACTACTGGAAAAATGACATGTTCAAAAGACTCATTATGCCTCATAGATTATTCTTTGGGGTGTTTGCTTTCCAAAATGGGGTCATTTTGTGGGCAATTCCATTGTCCTGGTGCTCCAGGACCTTCAAAAGTGTAATAGGTGGTTAAGAAATGAGATGTGTAATTTATGCTCGTAGAACACCTGAAGGTGATAGTTCAATGTTGGGCCTCTGTATGCGGCCAGGCTATGTAAACGTCTCACACATGTGGTATCGCCATACTCAGGAGTAGCAGAATGTATTTTGGGATGTCATTTTTGCTATGTACATGCTATGTGTTGGAAATATCTTATAAATGGACAACTTTGTGTAAAAAAATGCATTTTCATTTTTTCTCCACTTTTTCCAAAAACTTCTGGAAAAAAATGAACCGTTCAAAAGACTCATTATACCTCATAGATTATTCTTTGGGGTGTTTGCTTTCCAAAATGGGGTCATTTTGTGGGCAATTCCATTTTCCTGGTGTTCCGGGGCCTTCAAAAATGTGATAGGTCGTCATGACATTAGATGTGTAATGTCCCTAGAATACCTGACGGCGCTCACTGCATGTTGGGCCTCTGTATGTGGCCAGGCTGTGATAAAGTCTCAGACATGTGATATTGCCATACTCAGGAGGAGTAGCAGAATGTGTTTTGGGGTGTAGTTGCAACTATGCCTATGCCATGTGTGAGAAATAACTTGTTAATATGACAATTTTGTAAAAAATAATAATAATCTTCGCTTTGCAAACAATTGTGGAAAAAAATTACAACTTCAAAGAACTCATCATGCAACTTACTGAATACTTTGGAATGTCTACTTTCCAATAAGGGGTCATTTGGGGGTATTTGTACTTCCCTGGCTTGTTAGGGCATCAAGAAATGAGATAGGCCATCAGTACATCAGGTGTGATCAGGTGTGATCAATTTTCAATGATTGGCACCATAGCTTGTAGACTCCATAACTTACACAAGGACCAAATAATATACACCAATTTGGGTTATTTTTACCAAAGATATGTAGCAGTATCAATTTTAGCCAAAATATATTAAGAAAAATAACTAATTTGCTAAATTTTATGACAGAAACAAAGAAAAAGGTCTATTTGTGTGAAAAAAAATATGCAAATTTCATATGGGTACAGTGTTGCATGAATGAGTAATTGTCATTCAAAGTATGATAGTGCTGAAAGCCGAAAAATGCCTGGGTAGGAAGGGGGTTTTCGTGCCCAGTATTGAGGTGGTTAAAATCACCTCTGAAAAAAATATTGATTTAAATATTTTTTTTTAGCATTGATACATGTCCCCTAGGGCAGGACCCGGGTCCCCATACACTTTTTTAAGGCAATAACTTGCATATAAGCCTTCAAAATAAGCACTTTTGATTTTTCATGTTCGGGTCCCATAGACCTTAACGGTGTTCGAATGTTCGCTCAAATTTTTCGCCTGTTTTTGCCTGTTTGCATGTTCTGGGTTACCCTGTGTTTGGCCTCAGCTACTGTCAAAGAGGGAGATTTCCAAGCTTTTGGTTTGTTAAACAGCTGTGAAAAGTCGAAATAGGAGCTTAAATTGTTTGCGGGTTGGGGAGTCCAGTTTCAGATTTAAGAGAGCTATGGCTTTGTCTAGCAATACAGGGATATCAAACAGTTGGGACGCTATAGCAAATATGTTTTTCCAGAAGGCTTGTATTATAGGACAAGTAGCCGAGTAGCAAGGGATAAATTTAGCTACCCTTGAGGGTACTAGGTACCAACGGGTTAGTGCCTTGTAATTGGTTTCCATTGCCAGGATATTGGGTGAGGATGACTTGGTTGCCGACAAAATCGCCGACCAGTCAGCTGTGTTGAGAGTGTTTCCTAGGTCTCCCTCCCATTTCTGGACATATTTTGGTTTATATGAGCCAGATTTGACTAAAAGTTTGGTATAAAGGGTCGAGATCAGTCCTCTGGTATGTCTTGTTTACATATGGATTCAAAACTGGAGAGGTGGTTGAGGGGGAGTGTTATTATGTACATAAGGCGCGTAAAAGTTTTTGATTTGAAGGTAGCGGAACAATTCTGATGGGGTAAATTTGAGGATTCACTAAGTGTTGGGAATGGGAGAAAGGAGGAAGAGGTAACGATGTAATCTTATTAGGCCTAGGGAAGCCCAATTATGGAATGCTTCGGGGGACTCCGAAGCTGGGTAGAAGGCTGGGTTTTTGAGGAAAGAGAAGAGGGGGTTGTGAGGAGATTGTAGATTGTGTTTTGATTTCAATTTATCCCAGAGAGTGATGAAGTGCTTCATAACAGGGTTGTGTAGGTTTGAGCGGCGCCATTGGGCGAGGCCATAAAAAGTTGGAGACAGATAGTGGATCGCATTCAACCGATTCTATTGCTACCCAGAGTGGAACTTCTCGGGTGGCATGATACTTGGATAGGCTTACCAATTGTGCCACTCTATAGTATGCTGCAAAATTGGGCACGCCAAGGCCTCCACAGAGTTTGAGGAGGTAGAGTGTATGCCTGGACACTCTAGGTTTGAGTGTACCCCAAATTAACTTTGCTGTCCTCTTTTGCAGGAGCCGTAGGTAGTATGTTGGGACTGGGACCGGTAGAACTCTGAACAGGTACAATCATTTGGGTAAGATAAACATTTTAACTACGTTAATTTTCTCTAGCCAGGAAAGGGGGAGGGAGGACCTTTGCGTCATTAAGTTTTATACCTGTCACAGTATTACCGGGTAGTTGGTCGAGAAAAGTTGTGCAGAGTCAGCAGTGAGATGGATTCCCAGATAAGGGATTGATTTTGAGGCCCACATAAAAGGAAGTGCCGCTCATGCGGATTCCAATTCTGTATGCAATCAGTGCTAAGGATTTTTGCGAATTGACTACCAGGCCTGAGATCATAGTGAACTTATTGAGAATGGGGAGGAGGTTAGGGCCAGAAATTAGTGGAGAGGATAAGAATAGCAAAATGTCATCTCCAAGTAGAGCTTGTGCTGGTGGCCACCTAGTTCTATTCCTGTGATTGTTGGGGTTGATCTAATTCATTGGGCTAGTGGCTCAATGAGGAGAACGAATAGGAGGGGTGAGAGCAGGCAGCCTTGGTGTGTACCTCTCTCTATATTAAAGGGCTCAGATTTATATCCAGCATATTTGACATATGCACAAGGTTTGTCATATAAAGCTGCGATCCATTGCATAAAGTGAGGGCCAAAGCCCCACTTCTGCAGGGTGTAGATTAGGTAGGGCCAGGATACGGAATCAAAGGCTTTCCGTATGTCAAGCGAGAGAAAGCAGGCAGGGATATGGCATGCTCTAGCCGCGTGTGCCAGGAGAACTGCCCACTTGGCGTAATGGTATAAACCCCGTCTGGTCTCGATGTATAAGCCTGCCAATAAATGTGTTCAATCGAGTGGCTAAATTTTGGCGAGAAGTTTAAAATGGAAATTCAGTAGGGATATCGGGCGGTAGTTAATACATGAGGTGTCATCGGTGTGGGGTTTGGGGATCATGCTGTTAGAGTTTCTTGTCTGAATGAGTGGCCTTTAAGTATTGTGTTAAATGCCTTAGCAAAAACGGGGGAAAGGATCTCTGAGAACATGTGATAGTATATGGCTGAGTAGCCATCAGGACCTGGTCGTTTGTTTAATTTCAGACCTCTGATTGCCTGAGAGACTTCTTCAGTGGAGACAGAGTCTTCAAGTTGATCTCGTTCTGGTGGGGTTAGCGCAGGGAGGTTTAATTGGGAGAATAAGGTGCCAGTTTTGGAAGAGCTGAAGTTCTTATCGGAGGAGTATAAGGAGGCTAAGTGGGTCCTAAATTTGTGCGTAATCTTGATTGGGTTGCAAAATTGGATGTCTTTAGTTATTTTAAGTCAGATGGGTTTGGTTGGTTTATTCATGGATTTAAGCGTGCATGCTAGTAGGGTATTGGGCTTATTAGCTTTCATATAGTATATGTGTCTAGAGCGCTGCAAGGTTTTGTCGGCATTCTCAGTGAGGAATAAGTCATATTCCAAGTGGGCTTTGTCTAATTTGTTTTTTGCGGCAGGGGTAGGGCTTAGGTTGAATGCTGTGTAAGAGGCATGGTAGTCGGATTCTAGTTTGTGCTCTAAGTTTTTGCATCTTCAGTTGAATAGGGCAGTTTGTCATTGGAGTGCTCCACAAAGGACAGGTTTATGGGCCTCCAATAACGTTAGTGGAGAGACATCAGGGGTGGTGTTCAGGTCCAGGTATTCTTTTAAGGTTTGTTCAATATCGAATTGATGTGTGGGGTGTTTGAGGAGGGAGTCTGGGAGACACCATGTGGGGTCTTGAGCTTTTGGAATGGGTGAGGTGAGAGAGGTGAAGACCACACTGTGGTCTGACCATGGCATTGGTAGAATGGTTGAGCTTAGGATTTCTGGGACCAAGCCGGTGATGACGAGAATGTGGTCTATACGGGAGAATGTTTTGTGCAGATGGGAGTAGTAGGTGTATCGCCTTTTAGGATTAGTTTCACGTCAAGTGTCAATGAGATTGTGTCGGGTGAGGAGCTGAGATAGAGATAGTTTAGCAGGGCTGGTAGGTGGGTTCTGAGAGGATTTGTCCAGAAATGGGATGAGGACATGGTTGGAGTGACCACACATGACGACTGTACCCATCTTGTGTGAAGATACCACCTGTATAAGGTGGGAGAGGAAGGAAATGGGTTGCTTGTTTGGGGCATAGTATGAGACTACGGTGACAGCCACATCCATTATGTATACTGTTAGGATCAGGTAACGGCCTTTCGGATCTTTGATTTCAGTTTAGAGGGTAAATGGAGTGGATCAGTGGAAGGCTATTAGTATACCACGTTGTATAGTTGTGGTTGAGGCAGTGTAGGCTTGTGGGTAATACGAGCTGAAGAATTTTGGGTTGAATTGTTTTGTGAAGTGTGTTTCCTGTAAGCATATTATATGAGTCTTCTGGGATTTGAAAGAGCAGAATGCTTTAGTGTGTTTTTGCGGGTTGTTGAAACCCTGAACGTTCAGGGAGATAATGTTTAAGGGGGCTATGGTAGCAGTGGTTGGGGGTAAGACTTACCAGTGAATACAGAGTGTTGGACAGACGGGACAACCCTTGTGGACTTGTAGTGTAAGTGGGAGGGCCAGGAAGGATCTAGAGTAGGAGGGGAGGAAAGTGCAAAAAAATTAAAACAGTACCATATGATGATGTAATAGAACAAAAAAATTAAGTGAAATTTGTTGGCCCACATATTAAGGGTGGACAAGCAAGGAGGACAGGTTGGAGCACACAGATCATCCATGCGAGGGATCAGACCAATGCAGTGGGTTGCATAGTAAGAATGATGTCCTGCAGGCCACTGAAGAGTATCAGGGTACATTACTCAAATGCATTTAAAAGTGTTGGGGAGGGGAAGGGTCTGTGAGGGCAATGGGGTTATGCAAAAAATACTTATGATCAAGTATGAGGTGGGGTCAGGCAGGAGAAAAGGGAGGGATAGGGAGAAGCATTCAAAGTGCTAGAGGTCCTATTATCGACTTTATAACTGGGACAAGTCAATGGATATGAAAAGCATATTACGTTTATCTGAGAGTTCTCTTAATGATACAAAAATAATATGATGCTGGCGTGTCCTAGCCACAGAGCCGAATGGAAGCCTGAGAAGGGAGCTCCTGTGTCCCACTGCTTCTTGCAGCAACACCGAGCCATGACAACAGCCCAGGCACCTGCCGCAATCACAGGTAAAGATGTCCAGAGTAAGGAAAGACTGGTTTGGGGAGAAACAGTGCTGGTGCAGCCCCACAAACTCACAGACTTCTCCCCCAAGATAGGAGAAGGGAGAAGCCAAGATGCCACCTGCCCACCACACGCTGACACAATGAGCGCGGTGGAGCTCACAGCACACAACAGCTGCACTGCAACTGACTCAAAGTGGGATCCGGAACCCTGTGAGGACATAGCAGACCCTCAGTCGCCGCATAAGGACCCCCAGAAATGGCCAGCTTCCTCGCCACTGCAGTCACTCCTATCCAAGCCGCACGTGAGTAAAAAGCTGAATCTCTCCCCTGCACTAACACCGCTGCCTGACACTGAAAATGACAACCCCCTGTAGGAATTCTCTGCCTTGGATAAACCTGCATCTGCCTCAGAACTTATGCTGCAATCCTTATACCTGGGCATACAAGCTAATATAGACAGAGCTATTAGACACACTCAGGAGCAGATCACTCACATTGCAGAATGTACAGAGGATCTAGAATCCAAAGTGGGTGAATTAGTGTCAGCACACAATGACATATTGGATACTTATCAGGATCAATCACAAGAAATATTGAAACTCAAGGACAAAATCGCAGATTTAGATCATAGGTCCCGGAGGAACAACGTCAAAATCAGGGGGATCACGGAATCTGTGACAAAACCCAAACTTGTCGGATACCTACAAATGTTGTTCAAAAAAATCTTACCATCAGCCTCTAAGCAGGACCTCCTCATAGACCGGGTGCACCGCCTAGTTAAACCCAGCTCTCTCCCAGCCTCAATACCCTGCAATGTAATCGCACTATTACACTTTTTTCAAGGATATGCTCATGTCCACTTCGAGGAAACTGAAAACCCTCCCTGAACCATTCTCCAGGTTTGCAATTTTTGATGACATCTCCCAAGCCACTGCCGCAAGAAGATGGGAATTTTGCCCAGTAACTGAATCTCTGAGGGCGCAACAAATCAAATGTAGCTGGGGACACCCTAGAAAACTCCTTGTAACAGTAACGAGATAAACAAATCCCTATTAGGACACCCAACAATGGAATATAATACCTCTCACATTGGGGTTTTCAAATAAACTAACCACCCCCTAATGCGAAGAAGCACCAAACACAGCAAATACCTAAGACCTGGAAGGCTTATATCCCTTCAGGATCCAGCAACTGCCCTGGGAATTGATAACCTTTCTATAAATAAATCTCTTTCCAGATGAGAGGAAAGTGGTTCATAAATCCCTTTTTTTAGTGTTATTCTACACCCCCTAAATGCTGAATCTGCTAGGCAGATCTCACTATGTTATCGCACCATATAAGGCAACAAGTTTTTCACATACTCTAAAGTTACTACATTTTTGTTTAAGACTATATGTATTGTTTTCTCTTGTCGAATTTCTCTCAATGCAGTTATGTTACCAAAGTGTTAATACTTTTTTCTCAAGCATGTATTCCTCTTCTACTAGCCTCCTAGCAGAAATCTCCAAGCATGCCCACATAGTCCAATGGTTAATATAACCTCTATTAATGCCAAAGGCCTAAACACCCCCTATAAGAGATCTGTCCTTTGGAAGGAAGTGACACGCCTTCACACGGATATTCTCTGTGTCCAACAGACTCACTTCAAAAGACTTCACACAATATTTTTTCGCAAACACAGACACCAAATCCAAAGGTGTAATGATTGCATTCAAGCACTCCCTAAGATTCCAATGTCACCACTCCTACTTAGACCCCGCTGGCTGATACATCATAATACATGCCACAATCAATGACAATAAGATCACACTGATTAATGTATACGCACCCAATACAGGACAGAGAACCTTTTTCAAAGAAATTCAATCTAAGATTAAACAACAATCCCATGGGCACCTTATTTTATGTGGGGACTATAACAACACCCCAAATCCCCTGCTAGATTCTTTCAACAAGGCACGCAAACGAGCATCCTCCTTAATACCATTCATCAATAATACAAACCTTCATAATGCTTGGATATGTTTGCACGGCAGAGAGAGGGACTATACCTTCTTCTCTAAACCTCAACAGTCTTACTCAAGGCTTGATCTGTTCCTTGTCAACAAAATAACACTACAACATATCTCTAAAATAGAGATTGGCTCCATTACATGGTCAGACAATGCGCCAGCCTCCATGCAAATATTTGAAACGCTGTTTAAAAAAATACTTCCCTCTGGCGTCTAAATACAACTCTAATCACTAACCCAAGATACAAGGAGCAGGTAAAGAGAGTATCAAATTACTTCTTTGAAACGAACACCTCTGAAGATATAGATAAATGTATGCTTTGGAACTCACACAGAGCATTCAAGAGAGGTGTCTTCATTAAAACAGGTGCATATGAGATAAGGAGGTGATCCAAGGAGATATCAGAACTACTGGTCCAAATACAGACCTTAGAACAGCAACATAAAACTTCACTAGATGCGATTATAGCCACAGCCCTGGACAAATTGAGACAGTCACTAGCCAAATGCCTCACTAATCAACATGTATACACATTTAAACTAAATTTCTATACCCAAGCCTACAAAGCGGGCACTCTCCTAGCCAGGCAGATAAACAAAACATTAAGAAAGCCCAACATTGGCTCACTTGCCGACCCAAAAAAAGGAAACATCACAAACACCTTAGAAATAGCAAACACATTCAGCAGGTTCTATGCATCCTTATACAACTTACAAACAACCTACCAGCAAATAAATCTCCCGGCCCAGACGGGTACAGCAATGAATATTATAAAACCTTCGCTGATATTTTAGCACCCCACATTAATACAGTGGCGAATAAGGCAGCAGAAGTAGGATCATTCCCAAAGGAACCTCTAGAAGCTCTAATAGTAGCCATACCCAAACCAGGGAAATCACCAACAGACGCTGCAAACTTCAGACCAATATCGATACTTAACAGTGATATCAATATATACGAAAAACTTTGGATACAAATTGAGCAACAGTCACTTTCAACGGACCTGCAATCTGTACTAGAAGCATCGGCAATTAAAAACCAACATACCAAAACCTTTCTAGGAACGGTGCAAGTCACTCTTAAAATATGGACATCTATTAGACCACAAACTCAGCAAAAACAGATTGACCCAAATACTTCAATTTCTGCTCTGTCCCTGCTTATCCCAGACCTGGACATCACTAGGTGGAAAACCAACGGTATTGAACGAGTAGGCCAGCTTTATAAAGGCCAACAATTGCTCTCCTTCCAAGATCTTGTTGGAACCTATGATTAGGGTTGAGCGGACACCTGGATGTTCGGGTTCGGCGAGTTCGGCCCCAAACTTGACCCCGAACCCCATTGAAGCCAATGGTGACCTGAACTTTTGGGCACTAAAATGGCTCTAAAAAAGTCCTGGAAAAGGCTAAAGGGCTGCAAAAGGAAGCAAAATGGGGGTAAGAGTAGGACAAGTGCACTGCAAACAAATGTGGATAGGGAAATAACTTAAAATCACATTAAAAAAAAAACAAATGGAGGAGGAGGTGGATGTGGAGTAGGAGGTTGAGGAGGCAGTGACCGTGTCGGTGTAGGTGGAAGTGACGGTGGAGGAGGAGGAGGTAGCCAACACTGTTTTTTGTTTGTTTGTTTTTTTTTCTAATTGGGGTAACCCCCAAAATATTGAGACATATTAAAAAAAAAAAAGAATAAGTTCACTTAAGTATACCAATGGCTGTGTGAGGCCGGTATAAATGTCTATTCTGCACAAGGTACAGGCACAGACAAGTCTTATGGGATCCATGCCTGGTTCATTTTAATAAATCCTAGCTTGTCCACGTTGGCTGTGGACAGGGGGCTGCGCTTGTCTGTGATAATGCCCCCTGCCGTGCTAAACACACGTTCAGACAATACACTGGCTGCAGGGCAGGCCAGCACCTCCAAAGCATAAAGGGCAAGCTCAGGCCATGTGCCCAATTTGGAGACCCAGAAGTTGAATGGGGCAGACCCATCAGTCAGTACGTGTAAGCTTGTGCGCACATACTGTTCCACCATGTTGCTGAAATGCGGCCTCCTGCTAAGACGTTGCCTATCAGCTGGTGGTGCTGTTTGTTGTGGCGTGCTGCTGACAAAACTTTTCCACATTTTGGCCATGCTAACCCTGCCTTCTGAGGTGCTGGCGGTGGCACAGTTGCGTTGGCAACCTCTTCCTCCTCCTCTGCCTTCGCCTTGTGCTTCCACTGAGCCCCCGGTGTCATTTGGGAATGCCCTCAGCAGCGCATCTACCAGCGTGCGCTTGTAGTCGCGCATCTTCTGATCACGCTCCAGTGAGGGAATTAAGGACGGCACGTTGTCCTTGTAACGGGGATCCAGCAGGGTGACCACCCAGTAATCAGCACAAGTTACAATGTGGGCAACTCGGCTGTCATTGCGCAGGCACTGCAGCATGTAGTCGCTCATGTGTGCCAGGCTGCCCAGAGGCAAAGACAAGTGTCCTCTGTGGGAGGTGTATCATCAGTGTCCTCCGTATCCCCCCAGCCACGCTCCAGTGATGCCCACGAGCTGCGTTGGGTGCCACCCTGCTGTGAACATGGTTCCTCCTCCTCATCCTCATCCTCCTCATCCTCCAGAACTGTGCCCTGGCTTGAAATGTTTTTACCTGGTCTATGCTGGTGCAGGAACCCACCCTCCGAGCCACTTGTGAATGACTGGCCTGATAACCGTGGAAATTACCCCTCTTCCTCCTGTGCCACATCCTCTTCCATCATCACCCAAAGTGTTTTTTCAAGGAGACATAGAAGTGGGATAGTAACACTGAAAACAGCATCATCGGCACTGGCCATGTTGGTGGAGTACTCAAAACACCGCAATATGGTACACAGGTCTCGCATGGAGGCCCACTCGGTGGTGAAGTGGTGCTGTTCCGCAGAGCGACTGACCCGTGCGTGCTGCAGCTGAAACTCCACTATTGCCTGCTGCTGCTCGCACAGTCTCTCCAGCATGTGCAAGGTGGAGTTCCACCTTGTGGGCACATCGCATAGGAGGCGGTGAGCGGGAAGGCCGAAGTTCCGCTGCAGCGCAGACAGGCGAGCAGCAGCAGGGTGAGAACGCCGAAAGCGCGCACAGATGGCCCACACTTTCTGCAGCAGCTCTGACATATCCTGGTAGTTTTTTAGACATTTCTGCACCACCAAATTCAGCACATGCGCCTGGCAAGGGATGTGCGTCAAACCGGCTAGACCCAGAGCTGCTACAAGATTTTGCCCATTATCGCACACCACCAGGCCGGGCTTGAGGCTAAGTGACAACAACCACTCATCGGTCTGTTGTTCAATGCCCGTCCACAGCTCCTGTGCAGTGTGGGTTTTATCCCCCAAACATATCAGTTTTAAAACAGCCTTCTGTCGTTTCCCCCTGGATGTGCTGAAGTTGAAGTTACGCTGACTGGATGAGGAGGTGGTAGAGAAGGAGGAAGCGGAGTAGGAGGAGGAGGCAACAGAAGGCAAAGAGAAATGCACTGCAATCCACATTTGCCCAGTGTGCAGTTAGCAAGATATAGCGTCCCTGCCCGTGCTTACTGGTCCACGTATCAGTGGTTATGTGGACCTTGCCACAGATGGCATTGCGCAGTGCACACTTGATCTTGTCCCCGACTTGTTTGTGCAGGGAAGGAATGGCTCACCTGGAAAAGAAGTGGCGGCATTCAGGGCCAGGGATCGCGAGTGGGTAGGGGGGTACTTCCTCTTTCTCTCCAATGTTTGGGAGATGGACAGCTGTAAACTTCCATGGGACCATGGTGTGGAAATGCTTGGGGACGGTGGCGGACATGGTGGCGTTGCTGTCACATCGTCTGTTTGCTGGGTGGCAAGTGACACTGGCACTGTAGAGGTGGAGGAAGAGGCTGAGGCAGCAGCAGAAGAGTAAGCAGGAGGAGCCCGAGACCTTTCTTGGATTTTGAGGTGCTTATTTCACTGCAGCTCGTGCTTTGCATGTAGATGCCTGGTCATGCAGGTTGTGCTCAGGTTTAGAATATTTATGCCTCGCTTCAGGCTCTGATTGCACAGCGTGCAAACCACTCATATCTTGTCGGCAACCCATTTTCTGAAGAACTGCCACGCCAGGGAACTCCTTTGAGCTGCCTCTGGTGTGCTAGGTCCCTGGGTGCGGTGGGTAGTAGCAGGCGTACTGTCTAGGGGACGGTCCCACCTCTTTTGCAACCTGCTTCCTCTTTTGCTGTGCTGGTGCCTCTGTGCGACCACCACCTCTTCCTCCAAAATGCACACATCACTCACATGACCTTCATTCCATGTGGGGGCTAGGACCTCATCATCCTCCACATCATCTTCCACCCACTCTTCACCACTGCCCTCCTTGTCAGTCTGCACACTGTAGAAAGCACCAGCAGTTGGCACCTGTGTTTCGTCATGACTGTTCCTCCCGTCACCACTTCTCACCCACCTTCTACTACACCTCCTACTACTCCAGGATCGGGGGTGTACCTTACTTCCAGTACACTCACTACACACGTAAAACCTCCTTCTCCACCACCAGCGTGTCTCCGTGGTCGTGTCGTTTTCTCCTTCGTCCAACGTTTTCTCCACCCTGGCAGGGGATCTGTCATGCGGACGATGATGGGTGGCGTGGGTCCCTGGATCGTGTGGTCTCCGTCGAGTTTCCTCAAGGGACCGCACCGTCAAGAAGTCTTTTACCCAACGGCTGTTCTATACTCACCAA
>BLSH010402355.1:63912-81961 GCA_018402905.1 Glandirana rugosa | reverse complement strand
GTCACGGCCTAGTCAACCTCTAGGCTCCTACTCCACATCCACCCCCCTTCCCGTTTTTTTACTTGATTTTAATTTATTTTCCCTATCCCCATTTATTTGTAGGGCACTTGCCCTAGTTTGAAGATGATTTTAGAACAGTTATATGGCTTCTACCATTAATTAATACTTTTCAGACACAGTTTGAAGATGATCCACATTCACCTCCATTTTTGCTTTTTTTATGTTTTTATTTTTTAAAAAATATTTACAGTTATTTCCCTGTCCCCATTTTTTTGTAGGGCACTTGCCCTACCCTTACCCCCATTTTACTTCCTTTTGCAGCCCTCTGGGGCTTTCCAGGACTTTGTTACAGCCATTTTTGTGCATAAAAGTTCGGGTCCCCATTGATTTCAATGGGGTTCGTTGTCCGTGCGATCGTTCGGGTTCCGTCCGGACCCGGACCCGGACTTTGTCCCGAAGTTCGGACGGACCAGCAGAACCCGAACTTCCAGAGGTTCGCTCAACTCTACTTATAACATTTCATTTATATTTATTAATTTATTTATTTTTTTAAATTATGATTTTCATTATCTCCCTTTGATTTATTTTTTCATTTTTTTATCTTTATTTTTCCTTCCATTTTTTTTATTTTCTTTCTTTCTTTTTTCTTTTTCCTTTTCTTTTTTTTTCTTCAATTTTATCTTATCTTCATACATTTCTGTTGGGTTCTGTTTTTGTTTGTTTTTTGATTGTTCCTTGTTGGTTTTCCACTTGTTCCTTAGTAGGGAGTGGCCTTTCTGAGGCTACCATTAAATGGCATTGGCATAATGTGTCCTATCTCCCTTCCCACTGGGAGGAATGTGCCTTTCCTGGCCATACCTCATGTCAGCACACAATGGGTTAATGCCTCCGCAGGAGCTCACATGACCACCTGTAACTAGCTGAATAAAAGACAGCCCCTCCCCCACTAAGGTGTTCTTTTTTTTTGGTCTGCTCCAGGCCACCTGTGGATTGCTGTTGGTAAGTAGTTTTGTTACTGGATATCCCCCTACTGAACCTGCCCCTCCATGTTCAGCCTCACCTTTCTTGGTGACAGAATCATGTTTTTTTGCATGAGCCCTCCACACTTGTCAGTGGCACAAAAGATTAGCAAAGGTACGAGGGGGCAGCGTGGGACATGTTTTCAAAGGAGTGAAGGAATGCTCAAGGAATGCAAATAGTATAGTGTTCTGCATGATTTTAGGAGCAGAAGCCCTAAAAGCAAACACATAAGACCCACCACTGGTCATCCCCATGACCAGGACAACCTGCATTCCCGCACAGGGCAGCTTTAATGCCATTAATCGGCATGGATTGCCCCAAATGCCAATAGATAAGGAAGTGTATGCAGCAAATATCCATGTCACAGGCAAGATGCAGGCCCAACCATCGCAAACGCATGCAGATCTTTCCAAATGTGAAAAAGAAAGGACTTCTTTTCCCATAATGATAGAGTTAAAAGCTCATTGATGAAGAATGGGAGAGATGGGATAAGAAGACCAATTTACAGTAATGGTCCCCAAGCTTTATCCAATCAGGCATCTTCTGTTGGTTTACCAGGGTGAATAGATTGGCATTCAGGAAGTAGGCCTTTCTGCCCAGGAACAAGTGCAAGCTCCTTTGACCCGAGGGGTGGCAGCTTTGGGACAGTTATGCCAGGATTTCAGTGGAAGATATGTGAGACAGCTAGCCTTTCTCTCAACTTTACGGGCATGCATTCAACAAGTTCTGCATGGTTTGGGATGAGATCTATAAATATTTTTTTGTCTTTGGCAGCTTTCTTTGATTGTCAATGTTCCTTTTCATGTGTTCTTTCCCACCCATTTATTCAGCTAGTTATATCCCATTGTGTGCTGACTTGAGGTATGGCCAGGAATATGGAAAATTGTTATCAAATACTTACCATAATTTTCCTTTCCTGGCCTATCCTCACGTCAGCACAGGACTCCCTCCCTAGTGGCCTGTTGCAGGCTAAGTTATGGAACATAAAAGATTAAAAAAACACAGCGCTGGCAGCTATAACCTAAAATCATATTCCATAGAGTGCATCAAGACAAGACATAGTTAAGATAAATGCGCCAACGTGCTAGTGCAAAATTCAGATATTCATATGCAAATTAATAAATAAAAATGAGTTCAAATTTTCAATCCAATAAAGTGCTAAGGTGCTCATCTAACAAGGAAAAAAATGTGCTTAACAGTTTTAAATCAGACATAAATGTCAGCAATGGAGTAATAGTTCATGTCAATCTGGAAAGTGCTTGGTGTTTCACTTGAAAAAATCCAAAGAAAAGTGCTAAGTGCTTCACTTAAACGTAAACATGTGTTTCAGAGATAAGAACCACTTCAAACGTGCTCTGTGCCACTCTCCCCCTCTCCTCTCCTACTCACCAGAAACCGGTGACCCACAGCTTTTCAGTCTGGGGTCTATTGAGCTTTTTCTGGTGTTAGTAGATGTGCAACAGGGTGATGTTGCCTTTAAGAGCGAAGTTCCCCTCAGGATCATTGAAACCAATATCCTCGGAATTGAGATAGGACAAACATAGTGTAATACTGTATAATAATATTTATTGCGCAAAAGAGAGTAAAAACTTACAGGAAATCCAAATAAAACGAGCGGTCTGTTAGTATTCAAACAACCATATTAAGAATGTACATTGGTGAATATTTGGATTTTATTCAGTTCCCTATGTATGTGGAAATATAAATGTTATGTGTATCTTTTTCCTTTTTGTTAAACCGTTTTAAAATTTGTACTTTTTATATAACCCTGTTGTACTTATTAATGAGCATCTGTCAAAGTCCCATGGGCAAATGGTTCTTTTGTTTTGTTAGACTTTCTCTGCATCAATATTCTGCATGCAATTGGGGCTGATTGCATCCTTTGGAATTGAAGAACTGTGTAAATATTCATTTTGAAATGTTGGGCTAAAATATGGTGCCAAACTTATTAACTATGTACACCCTTTTCCTCCTCTTGCTTGGCTTGAATTTACTGCTAATTGTGAGATGAGACAGTGCTCAGATTACTAGTATATTTCTCATCATTTTCTATTTTTTATTGTTAAATGTTCAATTACAGTGAATAAAACAATTTGTAAGACATAAGAATGAGCTCTAGAGCAAAGGTACAACTCACTCATTAGAATTTACTGTGAAGATAAATTCATCACCAGGCTTTCCTGTTAATTTTTTTTTGTGCCTGCCCTTGCTTAAGGTTGGCACCTTTTGTGATTCATATGATCCCTCCTGGTTCTTTTATATCTTCCTCTTCCCTAAAAAGGTCTCCTGAAGTCAATTAATTTCAAGGGTTTTTCAATGGTAAAATATTTAAAATGGCTACTCTAGAAGCTGCAATTACAACTTAGATCGCTGAACCAAATAATTTGAACAGCTCAGATCATAAATGTTGTCACTTCTTTCCCTGTGCCTACTGCTAAACTCAGAAAAACACTTTAACAAAAGTATGTGCAAAATTAGTTCAGGTCAGGTGTAAGAATGTTTTTATTCATGTACTGTATTAGGTTTGATTCCTAGTTTGGCTTCTAGTTCTCTGGTAGTATGGCTGTAGTTTTGAAGGCAAGATTTATTGGTGTTGGTGGAAGTCATAGTGTGACTTGCACAACACAAAACAAGCAAAGTTCTGAACCTTCTAAATAGTGTATCTTGCAAAAAAAAAAAAAAAAAATATCACATCTCTATTAAATAGCCCATTTTTTTCAGTATTTTTGTAGTAATACATTTTCATAGGGGGTTGGGGAAGGAAGCTATTAAACAGAGGTTAGATATTTTTAGTGCAAGGTCAGTTTTGTGCAACACCACATTACATGAACCTATAGTGAGTACAGTTAATTACACATTATAAAGAAACGGATTACATAATTAGAAAACCATATTGACTGCGAAAAGCTGATTTCATACTCCTTTTTATGTGTGAACCATTCATTATAAAGTCTTGTTAAGATATGAGGTACCATTAGTTTTAACAAAGTACTTCAAGTACTCAGATCAATAGTGCTCAGATCAATAGTGCCAATATTGCTTAGTTTATTACATCAAAAAGGTGTGCCTGCATGACACAGTACTGCTTTTTATGCACTGTATAGGGTCACATTAATTACATTAAGCTGCTGAAAAGGCAAGCACAATAAAAGCCAATGCGGTCATCACAATCTGAAACATAAATAGTTGCAAAAGGCACAGAACACTACATTTTCTAACAACTATTAATATACTACTGCATTGTACACTTTCAAATATTTTCATTATTTTACTTAGATATTTGTAGCCAATGGCCCCCTTGGGGGTGGCTGAGTGTTGTGGTTCATCTGCTCACACTGCCCTTATTCACATCCATATCGCACCCAGAGTCACAGAACAAGCTGGTACTTTGGTTTTGCTTGTTTTATTAGGGGATTGAACTTGGATGGGGATTAGGTGTGGTATGGGATGCCCATAGAATAGGTTGCAAACTTGCACAGGACCACTATATACAGCTCCATATATCCAGTATCTCACAAAAGTGAGTACGCCCCTCACATTTTTGTAAATGCTTTATTATATCTTTTCATGTGACAACACTGAAGAAATGACACTTTGCTACAATGTAAAGTAATGAGTGTACAGCTTGTATAACAGTGTAAATTTGCTGTCCCCTCAAAATACCTCAACACACAGCCATTAATGTCTAAACCGCTGGAAACAAAAGGGAGTACACCCCAAAGTGAAAACATACAAACTGTGCCCAAAGTGTCAATATTCTGTGTGGCCACCATTATTTTCCAGCACTGCCTTAACCCTCTTGGGCATGGAGTTCACCAGAGCTTTACCGGTTGCCACTAGAGTCCTCTTTCACTCCTCCATGACGACATCACGGAGATGGTGGATGTTAGAGACCTTGCACTCCTCCACCTTCCATTTGAGGATGCCCACAGATGCTCAATAGGGTTTAGGTCTGGAGACATGCTTGGCCAGTCCATCACCTTTACCCTCGGCTTCTTTAGCAAGTCAGTGGTTGTCTTGGAGATGTGTTTGGGGTCATTATCATGTTGGAATACTGCCCTGTGGCCCGGTCTCCAAAGGGAGGGGATCATGCTCTGCTTCAGTATGTCACAGTACATGTTGGCATTCATGGTTCCCTCAATGAACTGTAGCTCCCCAGTGCCAGCAGCACTCATGCAGCCCCAGACCATGACACTCCCACCACCATGCTTGAGTGTAGGTAAGACACACTTGTCTTTGTACTCCTCACTTGGTTGCTGCCACACGCGCTTGACACCATCTGAACCAAATAAGTTTATCTTGGTCTCCTCAGACCACAGGACATGGTTCCAGTAATCCATGTCCTTAGTCTGCTTGTCTTCAGCAAACTGTTTGCGGGCTTTCTTGAACATCATCTTTAGAAGAGGCTTCCTTCTGGGATGACAGCCATGCAGACCAATTTGATGCAGTGTGCGGCGTATGGTCTGAGCACTGACAGGCTAAGCCCCCACCCCTTCAACCTCTGCAGAAATGTTGGCAGCACTCATACGTTTATTTCCCAAAGACAACTTCTGGATATGACGCTGAGCATGTGCACTTAACTTCTTTGGTCGACCATGGCGAGGCCTGTCCTGAGTGGAAGCTGTCCTGTTAAACCGCTGTATGGTCTTGGCCACCATGCTGCAGCTCAGTTTCAGGGCCTTGACAACACTAACAAATCACATGATACCGGGGAGAGAAAATTACTAATTGGGCCTTTTTTTGACATTTTCACTTAGGGGTGTACTCACTTTTGTTGCCAGCAGTTTAGACATTAATGGGTGTGTGTTGAGTTATTTTGAGGGGACAGCAAGTTTACACTGTTATACAAGCTGTACACTTACTACTTTACATTGTAGCAAAGTGTCATTTCTTCAGTGTTATCACATGAAAATACTTACAAAAATATGAGGGGTGTACTCACTTTTGTGAGATACTGTACATCTCTTCTCCTCCAGCCCACTACTTGCTCCAGTTACACTTCTTCCTCCAGCACATTACTTGCTTCTCTATACTCCGGTTCCTCTATCCTGCACATTACTTGTTCCAGGCCCAGAAGGAAATTTTCTAGGCCATCTCCATTCTTCCAGTCTAACTAGCACATGCTGAGGCCTGCATTGCTGTGTGCAGGGCCTCAGAACCAAGCATTACAGGTAGGGACAGTTGAACCCCTAGTGTGTAGGTACACTGAAGTGCTAGCCAGCCCGATGGACTACCACTCCCAGCCCATCCTAGTGCTCCATGCCCTGTCAGCCGTTCCAGCTGCATTGGCCTTCTTCACTGCCACCATGACACCACAGTCCCTTACTGACTTCTGCATCCTTCCCAGATTGTCTCTCACCCCAATCCGCTCCGGCATGCCTCTACAGCTTCCCAGGGTGTGTGCCACTCACCGACCACCCAGTGGAATCCTGACTGAGCCTCTCCAGTAGAGCTGTCTGTTGCTCTCCTGCTCCCTTGTGCTGCTCCAGGAACACTCTCCTATTTTCCTGGCTGCAGCCGAGCCCAGGCCTCAAGGTCACTACCCACAGACTGGGGGCTCCCTTCCTGGGTGAGGCCTCAGCAACCTCAGCTACATCTCAGCTCCAGGCCTCAAGGTCACCCCCCACAGGCTGGGAGCTCCCTTCCCGGGTGAGGCCTCAGCAACCTCAGCTATATCTCAGCTCCAGTTCTTCCACCTGAACTCCTCCCAGATTGGGCTGACCCTTGAGTATTTAAGGAGGCCTGTCCCCTGCCAATTTAGATTGGAGATTGGTCAGGGCTCCTTAGAATACTCCAGATGGCTACATCTCCCTCCCAGCTCTCTGTCCAGAAACCTTCCTACAGTTTCCAGAAAGGAGTGGGAAGTCCTGGTGACCTCATCTGTGAATCACTCATCCTCCCTGAGCCACTTCCAGCCCAGAATACAAAAACAATCAGGCCTGCACATCAGTCAGGCCTGCCTAAATTGTCCTCACCTACCAAAAATCTAATCACACTAGCTCCCATTTACCAGAGGGTTCTACATATTAGTGTAGTTATATTCCCTTGTGGCATTTGTTTGTCTTACCTTGTAATGATAGGCTCACATATTGCCGCTGCAGTATGTAGTGTAATGGCTGATTGATTCTCCTATGTATTGCTGACAGGGCAGGCAACTTCATGTTCTGAATGACACAGCGTCCAATTCATGACTCACCATTTTCTCTGTGCTGCATCATAAATGTGAAGTCATAATGGTAACAAACTGCATAGTCTCTTACTGTTTAGCTCTCACCTGCTGGACACTAGCCTGAGAGACCCAGAGATTGTGGGATATGTAGTTTCCTCACAGGAAATGTCAGCTCTCAGACTACAAACAGAGGTCATGCAGTAACATGTGAAATGCCATGTGGCATACCTCATGCTTACACACAAACAGAAACTGACACAGAAATGCGAAGATTTATTATAGACTTTGAGTACAGGGCAACTAATGACACTATGAAACTACAAGAATGACCATGTTTCACACCTATATTTAGCATGTAGCATGAAACATGGTGACACACTAAATGCATTTAAATAGGCTATGATCATGTAAAGGTGAATTTCTTCAGGCTTGCATGTAACAGACGTCCTGCTTATGCATTTTGCCCTAAGATTTCATCAGAGCATCCCAAGTGCTGTGTTGAACAAGCTCAGTTCAAAACAGTCAATGTTGTACATGCTCCTACTGGAGACATGCTGGCAATGCACTGTATGTCACTGGACCCAAGAACCAGAAACAAGTAACATATGGGTTGGGCGTAGCTTATTCCCTGCATTTGCTTTGGTTTTTTTTAACCAAACTTTTTCTACACAACACTTAGACTGCTTTAACAAAGCTTTAAATCGACCATTGATGGTTCGAATTTCGGCCGGTTCACCAGGGAAAATAGAAAAAAAAGCACAAAATTAACTTCTGTCACAGATGTGCTACTTTACTGCTGATCTATCTCCTCTATTCCCAAAGACCAGCAGCATGCTTGTGTGTGTAGTTTCATGGCTTAACCTTGCATGGTTCTGCTTATCCCAAAAGACTTGCTCAAGAATGGGTAAGCACCTGCTGTTGATTCTATTAGCTACACACCCAGCCCAGCTAGGCCACCTTCCTTTCTATTTAAGATGGGCTCATTCCCTCAGGCATTGTCTGAGCAACAGCTAGTACCCCTAGCACCAGGTTCCCATTGACTTTGTATTTCCAAGAAAATTCCTAGTGATCCCAAGTGTATTCTAGTTTCTTAGCGACACAAAGACTCCTAGTGTTCTACTTTGTGAGAGACTCCTAGTGACCCTAAGATTTCTAGTGTTCTGTACTGGACCTTCCTTGTTCCTAGTAACTGTTCACAAGTATCTCCCAGGTCCTGCCTGTGTGTGCTTAACTGCAACCCTTTATCCTTGCACGTGTTGTGTCTTCTGAGCATTCCAGTGTGTATGAGCCTCTGTTTTTCTTTTGTGCCTTTCTCAGCTTTCAGCCTTCCTGCATCTCTGTGATGATCCCCTAGAAGTTTCAGCCTGCTTTTCATTAGCATCACCTGCATCTGCAGTCTATGTCAGTGTATTCCCAGTCTATTTCCTGCACAATTTCCCTGTGCACTTCTGACAGCTTCTAATGTTTCCTGTTTGCCTTTGTGCATTGTTACTCACTCCTAGTGATTCTGTGTGTCTCTGTGCACTACTTCTGCTCCCAGTGCCTCTGTGTGTTTCTGTGCACTGTTGCTAGCTTGAACTGTACTTCTTGCTGTCCAGTGATCCCCTCAACCCGGAAATTGTCTGCAGCACAATACATCTCCACCTTCTGGAGCTCTGGGGAAGACAAGGTGGTTCCTTAAGGCTGGGTTCACACCTATGCGAATTAGATGCGGCTTACACCGCATCCAATTCCCATGACACTTGAAAACACATTGTTTTCAATGTGTCAGGTTCACATAGGTGTGGTGCATTCGCACTCCACATTGCACAGAAAACGTGTGCGTTTTCTGGGGAATGCGGTGCGAATTCCTAGCCTATTAAGTTCAATGGGAACGCATCTGCCCCGCACTGAAAGGTGATTCTATGGGGATCTTTCCCCCTCCTTGCTGCACCTCCCCTGCCCGAGCAGCCGATGCACTGCAAGAATGGACAGGAACCACCGAACGGCGGCTCCGCCCCTTCTCAGCAGAAAACAGGCTGGAGTTTGCACCGCAATGGTGTGAACCCAGCCTCAAACAACATAAAATTATGCTGCGCTACTCCCTAAGTGATAATAAACACACTTACAGAGGTGGTGGCCCCCCTCCAAGTGAAATAAACAAAACTAATAACAATCCTCACAGGTAAATGTGTAGACTAAATAAAATAACACATTGACCAACAATCAATCTTCGTGAAAAAATAGACAAAAACCATACAAATATATAACAATGAGGTGTAAAAACAAATGCAAAATAATGCAAAATGATAATAAGGAAAGGAAGGATAATTGATATACCCGTGTATATCTAAAGCTAAAATTTAAGTGCATAAATCATAAAAAATTACAATAAACACCCTCCAGGGGTGCCAACAGCTAATAGCAAAATTGGTAAAAGCAATGCACAGTGATTCCTGATGAAGTCATGTGACGTAACGTGTAGGAACAGAAGTGGGTGACATAATTTCCTGTGTTGGCCAAATTGTTATTCCTCTGATGCCCTTTTGAGTCTGATGACTCCTATACCTGTATACCTTTCCTATACTTTTGTGAGTGGCTTTTTTATCGTGTCCTTTTTACTTTTTAATAAACTACTGCACTATGGAAGTCCTTGTTTTGTTTTTTTGAGCTCTTTATCTGAGATTACAGGAGGATTGACTGGAAAAAAAATGTAATGTGCCCCGTCCCGCCGCCCGCATTTGAAAACGGTGTTCAAACCACACATGTGAAATATTGCCTTGATCGTTAGAGCAAGAGCAATAATTCTAGCACTAGACCTCCTCTGTAACTCAAAACTGGTAACCTATAGACATTTTTAAACTTGGCCGATGGAGATTTTTAAGTGCCAAAATGTATCGCCATTCCATGAGTGGGCGCAATTTTGAAGCATGACATGTTGGGTATAAATTTACTCGGTGTTACATTATCTTTCACAATATAGAAAAAATTGCTCTTTTAAGACTGTGGCGCAAATACAGTGTGACATAAAGTATTGCAACGACTGCCATTTAATTATCTAGGGTGTTATAAAAAAAATATATATAATGTTTGGGAGTTCTAAGTAATTTTCTAGCAAAAAAATTATTTTAACTTGTAAAGACCAAATCAGAAAGAGGCCCTGTCCTTAAGTCGTTAAATGAAGCACGGGTGTGTGTTATCAAGAAGCACCATTTGTCTACATGAACATTGTATGTTTATTCACAGATATTTATTATTTATGCCTATTCATGTTTATTGATATTTTGAAGCACTGATGTTAATTTTGCAATTGTTGTACACAGATACTTACTGTGTTTATTTTTCCTTATGTTATTGCATCACATCCCTGTGCATTGCTTGTACATGATTTATATTTAGGTGTTGGCACCCCTGGAGGGTGTTTACTGTTTTTTTGTTTTTGTTTTTTTTTTCATTTGTTGCACACATATATTCACTTTTTTTCCCTCATCCTACAGTGCTCAGCATAAACAAGTACACCCCTTTTGAAAAGTAAGAATGTAATCAACATCTCAATGAATACAATAACAATTTCCAAAATTTTGACAAAACTCAGTTCTATAGAACATTTGTTTAGCTCTTTACATGAAAGTAAGGTTAATAATATAACTTAGATTACAAAATCTTCAGTTTTACTCAAATTAGTTGATGCAAAAATGAATACACCCCACAACAAAAACTACTACATTTAGTATTTTGTATGACCTCCATGATTTGTAAGGACAGCACCAAGTCTTTCTAGGCATGAAATGAACAAGTTGGCGACATATTGTAACATTTCTCTTTTTCCATTCTTCAAGAACAATCTCTTTTAGAGCCTAGGTGCTGGATGGAGAGTGATGCTCAACTTGTCTCTTCAAAATTCCCCATAGGTGTTCGATTGGGTTCAGATCAGGAAACATACTTAGCCATTGAATCACTTTCACCCCATTCTTCTTCAGAAATGCAACAGTGGCCTTAGATGTGTGTTTTGGATCATTGTCATGATGGAATAGTGCAAGACGACCAAGGGCACGGAGTGATGGTAGCATTTTCTCTTTCAATATAGAGCAGTACATCTGTGAATTTATATCATCAATGAAATGTAGCTCCCAGGCACCAGCAGCACTTATGCAGCCCCACAGAAGGACACTGCCACCACCATGTTTCACTGTAGGCATCATGCATTTTTCTGTGTACTCCTCACCTTTGTGACCCCATACAGTTTTGAAGCCATCAGTTCCAAAAACGTTCATCTTGGTCTCATCAATCCAGAGTACCGTGTCCCAGTAGCCTTCTTCTTCTTCAGCATGGGTCCTTGCAAATTATAGGAAGGCTTTTTTGCATGGGCTTTAGGAGAGGCTTACTTCATGGATAACATCCATGCATGCTATTCCTCTGCAGTGTACGCCATATTGTGTCACAGGAAACAATCACCCCAGTTTGGCTTTCTACTTCTTTAGCTAACTGCAGTGAACTTGCATGACAATTTTCTTCAACCCTTCTCATCAGAAGACGCTCCTGTCGAGGTGTTAACATCCGTGGATGGCCTGGATGTCTCTGTGAGATGATTGCAGTTTCATCTTTGTTACATTTTTGTATCACTTTTGCTACAGTATTCTGACTGATAAATAAAGCTTCATTGATCTTCTTGTAGCCTTCACCTTTCTTGGTTAAGGAAATTATTTTCTCTTTCTCAGGCCTTGGGCCTTGTGACATTTCTCTTCCATGTGGTGCCATTGCTGACAGCATGAAATGGGAAGGGGTTTTCTTTGTTAACCACTTGCTGACCAGCCGCTGACGTTATACTCTGGCAGGTCAACTCTCCTGCGCAAAGCGCCGTAGCCGTACAGCAGCTTGGGCGCGCGCGCACTCGCTGCACACTGCGGGAGTGTGCCTGCACGGTGGGCGGACTCGATGTCCACCGGTGACCCGCGATCGCCTAGTACAGAGGCAGAACTGAGGATCTGCCTATGTAAAACAAGGCGGAAACCCGTTCTGACAGGGACATGGCAGAGATCTACTGTTACCAGTCACCAGGAACAGTGATTTCTGCCATATCCCTGCCAGTTAATCGAACATAGAACACACCCAGGGAACCCCTTAATCGCCCCCTACTGTTAACCCCTTCCCTGCCAGTGTCATTTTTACATTGATCACTGTGTTTTTATAGCACTGATCAAAGTAATAATGTCAGTGGTCCCCAAAAAGTGTAATTTGGGGTCAGATTTGTCCGCTGCTATGTCACAGTCCCGCTAAAAATAGCAGATCGCTGCCATTAGCAGTAAAAACAAAAAAAAGTCCCTAAATCTATCCCATAGTTTGTAGACGTGATAAATTTGCGCAACCCAATCAATATACGCCTATTGCAATTTTTTTTTACCAAAAACATGTAGAAGTATATAAAACTGATCAATACATTTGCTTTTTTATAGTTTTTTTTTGGATATGTATTATCCAAAAAAAAATGTTTTCTTTTTCAAAATTGTTGCTCTTAGTTTGTTTATAGCGCAAAAAATAAAACCGCAGAGGTGATCAAATACCACCAAAAGAAAGCTCTATTTGTGCGGAAAAAAGGACGTCAATTTTGTTTGGCTACAGCGTCACGCAGTTGTCAGTTAAAGCGACGCAGTGCCGTATCGCAAAAAATGGCCAGGTCATTAAGGTGGCAAATCCTTCTGGGGCTGAAGTGGTTAAGTAACGCCCTTTTATAATCAACTGTCTGCTGGACACCTGTTTAATGAATAATTAGACTCAGCTATAGTTGAATTCTTTTTTTTTTTTTAATTCTGTTTATTGGTATATTCGACAAGGTGTACAAAACAAAGCCTTTGGGCATACCCTGGTTTGGTGCTACTAACATAACGTTGCTAACCAAAAAAGAAAAACAAGGCATCTTCTGACGTCTTCTGCAGGGGTGGCGCCTTCTGGTAAGTGGGGTATCCATTGAGAAGCACGTGTGACCCGCACTCAAACACTTGAAGATTTATATGTTGTCACCTGCAAGTTAACCAACTGTCACAGACCATTCAGCTTCTATCAACATCACATTGCACTGAGCACTTTGGGGATACATACTGCATCTGTTGTATTGTTCGGAACTGATCTATAAAGACTTATACATCTAGCTGGAAAATTGCTACTAGTTCTAAACATACTAATTTATGGTTGTAATACCTTGCACTTGGTCTTAGGCTAATATATATCTTGTGGTACGTCTAATATACATTTGACACACAAGTGGATCACAGTGTATATCACAGGACATCAAACCTATTTTACCTTTTATATTAATTTAGTTGGTATTCATTACAATTGGATTTTTTTGTGAGTTATAGATTCAATCACCTTTGCACGTTTGATTGGATATAAACACATTATTTATTGCACTAGCACTTTTTATTTGGGATTGTTCACCCAGAGGGAGTGTTTTCCCTTTTCTTTGTTCATTCAACAACTAGGGGGCTTGAGCTAAGACTAGCCCAGGATTACACACTCCTTATTATCCTTTAAGAAGCGTACCCATTTGGGTAAAGAGGATACTGGGCGACAGCAAGCTTATTATTAAATATCAGAGTGTTCAACCAGTCATCTGCATCGGATGGGGTATCAAAAAATTGTACTGATCCATTATGCAGGATCCTGAGGCGGCTGGGATATAGCATACTCTATTTAATCCCTTTTTCACGTAGGCGCTTACGAACCTCATTGAATGACTTTCTCTTGCGCTGTAACTTCTGGAAGTCTGGAAAGAGCATTATAGAGGAGATGCCGTAAGGAAGAGTAGGATGCTTGCATCCTTATAATCCCGGTCCTTATAATTGAGGAAGGGGACCAGAAAGGGCCTCGGATTATCTCCAGGAATAGCACGGCCCATGGGTACCCGATGGGCACGCTCAACCACATAGGTTGGGGAGAGTCAGTAAATAATAAGAATTCTTCGGCGAAGATTGCCGGGTGATCCCTTTCTTCTCCCTCGGGAAGGCCCAGGACCCGGATATTGTTGCGCCTGGCCCTGTTTTCAGCATCGTCCGACTTGGAGACAAGCAATTGGATGGTATGTTGCAAGTCAGCAATTATGTTTGAGTGTGTGGCTGTGAGATCCTCGGTGGCAGAAATTCTAGTTTCCGATTCGGTCAGCCTGCCCCTGATCTTGTCTAGGTCGTTTCTTATAAGGGTGCACTCCTCTGCCAGGTGATCAGTTCTGACCAGCATAGTGGAGCTACTTTGCGCAATAGCAGCAAGTATAACTGCAGTGCTATCTTGGGGGAGGGGGCAGTTGGGATCCCCCGGAGGATGTCCCTGGCTCCATGGTCAGCTCAGTCAGCAGAGCCTGAAGCTGCCCTACCAATGAGGCCTTGGGAAGTGTCACGGGGTGGGAGAGGAGTGGACAGGTGCACAGGATTTTCTTGCCCTGCTCTTAGAGCCCATGGATCAAAAGGCCTAGGTCAGTACTTCACAGCCCAGAAAAGACGGTGTAATGGGGAGATGCAGAGCCCGCTGTTATGTTAGGTGAGCCAGCTCAATACTGCTTAAATGCCCAGGAGCGAGGGCTAAACAGCTCACGCTGCAGATAGGGAGGACTTATGGGGCCCCAGCAGCCAAAGATGCACAATCCCTCTAGGAGGCTGAAGACTCACCAAGGCGGCACTATGTATCCCCCGGTCCGGTCCTCACACCCCAGATGGGTCATTCACACGGGGATGTACATCACCAGCAATGTCCCAGTCACAGAGCCCAGGTCTCAGCACCGAAGGGGGCAAGCAGGCAGGTTGATAAGTGCCAGATTTCCTTCGCTGGGAGGTCCGTAGTGTGGAAGGAGGCGAGGCGGCCTCGTAGGCAAGATGTCCCGGCCAGTTCCAAGCCTTGAACAAGGAGATTTAATTCGTTTCAAGGATTAATGCCTACCTATGGTGAGACCCGCTAGTGAACCTGAAAAGGAAACAGCATTGTCAAAAGAAGAAGAAAACAAGCGAGAAGGATTAGACTCTGATATTGTTGATGAACTTGGTCCAACTCTTCTCAGACCCGAGATTCTTACTCCAGTAACAAGCCCTGGAAAGAATCCTACTACAGTAACAAGTTCTAGAAAGAGTACTACTCCAGTCACAAGCCCTGGAAAAGTCCTACTACAGTAACAAGTCCTGGAAAGAGTTATAGTCCAGTCATGAGCCCGGGAAGGAACCTTACTCCTATAGCAAGTCCTGAGAAGCAGATTACTTCTCCAGTCAGTTCGGAGAGGAGAGTCATCCCTATACCAAGTCCAGAAAGAAATTCTACTCTTGAAGTGAATCTTGAAAGGAGTTCTACCCCCTTGGGTAGTCATGAAAGAAGTACAGTATCAAAGCTGGAATAAAGTTCTCCTGTCCGGCTAAGAAGAAACATACACCCCCCTAGAAGACTTACTTATGACACATTGGGGGAGAGCTCTGACAGATTAATTCCCACTATTCAAAGGTCAGATTCTATACCTGACCCTGTTGCCATCAATTGTGCATAAAGTGACCTCAATGTGGCCTCTGACACTACTGGGTGGGACACGGCATTTGCCCTGGCCTGTCAGAAAAGTGATTACGAATTAATTGAGAATGTATATAAGTGGTTCAAGCAAAATTCGGATGTTTGTCAATACTTGTTAAATTTAAATGCTGATTAAGATTGACTAGTCATAAGTGATAGTTGATAATTCCTGTATATTTGGGGACCAAAGACTTTAAGTGGGGGAGAATGTAGCCAGGAGCTGGGTATACACACTCCCGGCAACGAGAAGACGTTTCTGCTACTAAGTTTAATGCAGCTGTTTTCCCTAGTGTTCCAGTTTGCTTATCTGTGACTCTAATAATGACAAGAGAGAGATGCACTCTGGGAGTTGTAGTTTATTTGTGAGGATTTGCCCCCTGGCTGTAACTGGAAAGAACTACATTTACCAATAGGCTATGAGGAAGAGGAAGTTTTCTGGGAGAAGAGGTGCCTCGTGGAAGAGACTATATAACCAGAAATTTTGGGCCTAGCATGCTCTCTCTGGACCGGCTTGGATCTGTATGCAGGAAATCTGTTGCTGAAAGTGGCCTGCTTTCACAGCTCATCAATCCAGCTACCCCACAGAACTTCAGTGAGCAGCCTGAGTGAGCTGCCCTACAACAAGCGGAGCCTGTTCCTGATCCATACATCCTGCATGGGTGACAGATCCGGGAGAGCCGCGGTGGGAGGCGGTGGAGGCCGGAAATCATCCTATTAGGGAAAGACTGAGAGATCACCATCATCATCCCCATCATTATCATCATCCTCAGCGGTGTATACAGCATTTACATCCTCTGTTCCTGTGTGGGTAGCAGGTGAAAGCCCATCCTAACAGACACTGTGCACAGCCTGATTCTTCACATCTGTTAGTCTATCTACTACTAGGAGAGGTCTATTCATTCACTTTGGGAGTGGAAGCTAAACACAAGCATTCATACTTTACATTGGGTTGTTGCTACTTGTAGTTCCACGGATTTAAAGTCAGAGATCACTGTGAAGCTTTTATTGTTCTTTTGCAGAAAGAGTGCTTTTACAATCACATTACACTTCCCTGGAGTCTGTTTTGTTATAGCAGCCTTTCTTTGGCATATACCATTTAATCTACAAAAGCAAGCTGAAGATCAACTGAGCCTATATTACTTTGCAAAAGTTTATTATACAGCTGCATTTACCAAAGAACTCTCTTCTTCAGAGCAGGTTGAATATTGCTATATTACTGTTTGCTGGTGTTATACTTGTTTATCTACTGTTGCTGGTGTTATACATGTTTATCTACTGTTTGCTGGTGTCATGTGAGTGAGCAGTAGAGAGAGAGAGGTCTGACACTTGCAGGAGTCATTCCCCTCTTCTTCTGTGCCTCACTCTCATGCACAGTATATATATATATATATATATATATATATATACATGTTGGTTGGATCTATAGAATAGTAATTGACCTATGGTATCGTTTACTGGTGTGTGACACTTATTCAGTTGTGAAAACTATTTGATGCGCCTAATCTTACCCCGTGGAGTCAAAGTTCTTAATTTACATATTCTTTGAGTAAACATTCTTGATTTACCTCAATCGTATGTATTCTATTGCTGTGTCTTTACTTAAAGGGGAACTAACACTATGAGTAAACCCAGTGTGTCAGAGGTGGCAGAGGACTCACAGAGTCAGGGAATCCAGAGGGATATTGCTTTATCTGGAACCCCTCACAAGGGCAGTGCTACAATTATTATATTTCAAGCAAAATATTTCTTACCTGCACATTGTGTGTATTGTGATATGCATGGTTTACTTGAAGTTTTATAGGTTATTTGGGATTCACTAGTACACATATAACTGCGGTATATATATATATATATATATATATATATATATATACACACACACACACACACACACACACACACACACACACACACACACACACAGTTGTGCTCGTAAGTTTACATACCCTGGCAGAATTTATGATTTCTTTATTTTTCAAAGAATATGATGGATAACACAAAACATTTCTTTCACTCATGGTTAGTGTTTGGCTAATTTATTATCAATCAACTGTGTTTACTCTTTTTAAATCGTAATGACAACAGAAACTACCCAAATGACCCTGATCAAAAGTTTACATACCCTGGTGATTTTGGCCTGATAACATTTAATCGGTTTGTGATTGGTACTCACTTTCTTTACAAAACACAATAGGTAGTATAAGAAACTTTTTATTTCTTTAGTATTTAAGACGGTCCCATACATTTGAATGCTCGTGTTGACACACACACACACACACACACACACACACACACACACACACACACACACATATATATATATATATATATATATATATATAT
>BLSH010402355.1:43580-53916 GCA_018402905.1 Glandirana rugosa | reverse complement strand
CCTTTTCGGGTTGAGGATGGAGTCAAGCTCAACTCCCAGTCCTACTGCCAGTTTCTGGAAGACACGTTCTTCAAGCAGTGGTACAGGAAGAAGTCTGCATCCTTCAAGAAAAACATGATTTTCATGCAGGACAATGCTCCATCACACGCGTCCAAGTACTCCACAGCGTGGCTGGCAAGAAAGGGTCTAAAAGAAGAAAAACTAATGACTTGGCCTCCTTGTTCACCTGATCTGAACCCCATAGAGAACCTGTGGTCCATCATGAAATGTGAGATTTACAAGGAGGGAAAACAGTACACCTCTCTGAACAGTGTCTGGGAGGCTGTGGTTGCTGCTGCACGCAATGTTGATGGTGAACAGATCAAAACACTGACAGAATCCATGGATGGCAGGCTTTTGAGTGTCCTTGCAAAGAAAGGTGGCTATATTGGTCACTGATTTGTTTTTGTTTTGTTTTTGAATGTCAGAAATGTATATTTGTGAATTTTGAGATGTTATATTGGTTTCACTGCTGAAAATAAATAATTGAAATGGGTATATATTTGTTTTTTGTTAAGTTGCCTAATAATTATGCACAGTAATAGTCACCTGCACACACAGATATCCTCCTAAAATAGCTACAACTAAAAACAAACTAAAAACTACTTCCAAAAATATTCAGCTTTGATATTAATGAGTTTTTGGAATCATTGAGAACATGGTTGTTGTTCAATAATAAAATTATTCCTCAAAAATACAACTTGCCTAATAATTCTGCACTCCCTGTAAATGGCTTATTTGCCTGCCCGCTGCTCCCCCACACCACTGGCTATGCAAGAAGTCATTCATTAGTGGTGGTATTACAGCCACTAAATGAATGACAGCACCCAGCTCAGGACTCATGCTTGCAGGGATGCTGGTGATCACTAGAATTTTAGTAACCAATAATGCAGCTGTGGCCCCATTCTCTGATGATAGAGAGTCCATCCCTCGTTTACAGCTGAATGGAAACAATGGGGCCAGGGACGCTGGCTAATGTAATTGGCTAAACATGGCCAGGCTGCACAGTGTCATTGGTTGCTAGGATGGTAGCAAAAACTTGTGTCCTAGCAACCAATAATGCTGTGTGACCAGAACCAAACCCAGGCACATTCAACGCAGCACTAACTAAACTATTGTACTCTGTAGGCCACGCAGAGTGTCACATACTGTGGACTGCATAATTATGTATAGCATATTTCATGTCACACACTTTGGATTGCTTTACTTTGCATGAAATCAATGATATAATCTGGACTGATTTAGTCTTGTACATAATGCGTGTACATGTACAGTACATACTCTGAGCTTTTTTACTCTGTACACCAGTATACTGGACTGCTTCACTTTGTATGCCTTGCTGTATGTCACATACTCTGGACTATTTGGCTTTGTACGCTATCTCATACATAATATACTTTGGAGTGAGAGATTTTGAATGTTACAAACTTAGCTGATGCTTGTCCTGTAATGTCATTATTTGTTAGACTGTTCCTCCTGGCTCAATAAATTATTTAGTGATTTTTTTTATGGATGCACATGCAATTTCAAATTAGACTATGAAGCTTATTTTTACTCTCTTATTTGGTTCATTTATACACTTCTATCTGAGGCATAACCCAAGGCTGAACACAAATGGATGCAACTCTGTAATCATTATTACATCATGAAATGTATTTTTTTTTTTAAACACAATCAGTATAACTACCTGAATCTGACCCAAAATCAACCTCTTGCAGTCCCTGCAACAGCATGGCTGGAGTGTGGGACAGAAAAGCAGAAAGATCCAGCTTGATGTGATGACAAGATAAGTGATAAGTGGAGAAAGCTGAGTGATTATGAGTTTATCACTATGCTGCTTCTCCATCTCCTGTCCAGTCACCGGCTGGGGGAAGAGAGGATTTCAGGGCAACCTGATCTCAGAGAATGTGCATAGAATGAACTAAAGGGAGCACAATTAATTTGTGCCCACGTGCATGGGTTTGCGGCCACTGCCTCCTCCCCTGCCTTGTTATTTAATTAAATATATAGACATATTACTGTTTGCTTGAATTTCTGGTAATGTTTCTTTAACCACTTCCCGACCGCATGCCGCCTTTTTACGGCGACAGTGTGGCTCTATTCCGCAAATCAACGGCAATTCGCGGACGCGCAGCTAGGAGGCGAGAGCGTGCCGCCCTCTGCAGGAATGTGCCCGCAGCTCGGGCGGACCCGATGTCCGCCGGCAAGCCGCGATGGCCTGCCAGAGTGAAAGAGCGGGGAACCGCCGATGTAAACATGGCGGTTCCCCGCTCTGTCAGTGGGCATGTAAGAGATCTACTGATCCCTGCCACTGAGATCAGTTAGATCTCTTATACCTAAGGTAGCCCAGCCCCCTCACAGTTAGAACACGCCTAGGGAACACAGTTAACCCCTTCCCTGCCCCCTGCAGGTTAACCCATTCACTGCCAATAGAGTAATCAGTGGATATTTAAATTTCTGATCGCTGTATAAATGTCATTGGTTCCAAAAAAGTGTCAAAAAACATGTCCGCTGCAATATCGCAGTCCCGATAAAAATCGCAGATCACCGTCATTACTAGTGAAAAAAAAATGTAAAAACGTCAGAAATGAATTCTCATGGTTCGTAAACACGGCAACTTTTGTGCAAACCAATTTTTTGATAAAATAGAACGAGTTCAGAGACGGGTAACAAAAATGGTGAAAGGTCTGGGGGATAAAACATATCAAGAGCGTCTTCAGGAACTTAATATGTACAGTCTGGAGGAAAGAAGGGAGAGGGGAGACATGATTGAAACCTTTAAATACATCAAGGGGGTGAATAAGGTTCAGGAGGGCAGTCTTTTCAATATGAAACCAAAATCAAGAACACGGGGACATGACCTCAAACTAACTGGGGGGAAGTTCAAAACTAATCTTAGAAAGTATTATTTTACTGAAAGGGTGGTTGATGATTGGAATAAACTACCAACAGAGGTTGTGAGACAGTCAACAGTAAATGGCTTCAAACATGCTTGGGATAAACATAAATCCATAGTCAGACAACAAGGTTAATGTAAAAAAAAAAATAAATAAAAAGGGGCAGACTCGATGGAATACTCAGTCTTTTTCTGTCGTCACTTTTCTATGTTTCTATGTTTCACAATCTCCGTACAGGAAAGGGTACTGTTTCGCTTATAATGAGGGTCAGTGTAAGTTGGGTACATCATGTCGTTATAAGCACGAATGTTCTATCTGCTCTGGTCTTCATCCTTTGTCTATATAAAGAAAGGGAGAAAAGAGAAAGTGGGACTTTAAATGAGGGATGTCAATGCAGACAGATATTGCATGGAATATATATGTATATTTTATTGAACAAATACAGGTACATTTGAACATTCCATAGTCTGGAGATACATCTTCTTCCCTTTTTTATATGTATAATAGGGATGGAGGTTTGTCATTGCGGTGGTGGCTAGATCACATCCTCCTTTTTTTTCATCCTTTGTCTAGGTATTTCAAAAAATCCACCTCTAATGCTCAAAAAAGATTTTTTCCAGGAGCCTGCACGCCGGCGAGGCTGGGAAGAATGCTTCACTGGCTGGTAACCTACCCAGACAAGGAGAGGGCCAGTTTGCGAATTAAAGGTTTAAGTGAGGGTTTTCCTTTACCAACAATTACCAGATTAGGTTACTTTCCAGTTAAAAATTTGAAGTCTGTGGAACGATACTATAACATTGTTAGGGAAAAGATCTTGAAAGAAGTTAGGGAAGGGCACGTGGTGGGCCCTTTTCGTTCTCCACCTTTCAACAATTTTTGAATATCTCCTTTGGGCATTGTGCCCAAAAAAGAACCCAATTCATTCAGGTTAATACACCATTTGTCCTTCCCAAAAGATGATTCCTTGAATGATAGTATTGATTCTTTTCCTTCTGAAGTTTCCTATTCATCTTTTGAGGATGCGGTCCGGATCATCAAGCGTGTTGGAAGAGGTGCTTTGCTATCCAAAGCAGACATTTAGGCTGGGTTCACACCATTGTGAATTGGATGCGGGTTCCCAGCATCCAATTCGCAACAGCGGGAGATTTTGGCCGATTCTCTATGGAGCCGGTTCACATATATCCGCTGAGGCTTCGGTGCGAATTTGCACAGGAGCCCTGTGCGTCTTTTGGTCCATTTGAGGTCCGAATTCAGCCAAAAATTCAGGCTGAAATCAGACCTGAGACGGTGAACCAGGACACACCGGACCCCTGCTGGGAGACGCATACGGCGATGGTGTGAACCCAGCCTAAATCTGCTTTCAGATTACTGCCTATTTCTCTTTTATCCTTTAACTCTCCTTGGTTTTGTTTTGAGGATCTTTATTTCTTTGATATGTGCTTCCCAATGGGGTGTTCTTTATCTTGCTCCTACTTTGAATCTTTTGCCTCCTTCTTACAATGGGTTATGGTTGTGGAAACCGGTCCTGACAGCATTATACATTATCTTGATGAATTTTTGTTTGTTGGTCCAGTAGAGTCTTCTGTTTTGCCTTGTTCTTCTAAGATCTTTTATAAGCGTCACTGATTATTTTGACATCCCTCTGGCAGTTGATAAGACTATTCTGCCATCCACATTCCTTGATTTCTTAGACATTACCATTGACAGATCAGCTATGGAGTTTAGGCTTCCCGATGCAAAAATTGTGAGGTTGAAATCTTCTATTTTTCTAGTCATTCTTCCAGGATGACACACCAGAGAGTTCAAGATGAGCACGACCCCGAAGAGGAAGGGCCCGAGCTTTCGGAACTGAGCTCTCCAGAGGAGGGGGAAGATCTCGAACAGGATAGCCAGGATAGTGAGGAGTCTAGGCCTGGCAGACACCTGTTTTCTGCGGAGGATATCTCCTGGTCCACCAGTCTCTCAGGGATATAATTCTGAGGGAAGGGAAGGAAGCAGAGAGGAAGGTTTTGAGGTTGAAGACCTGGAAACGCAGGTGCCCCTTTAGTGAGGATGATGAGGAAAAGTTCCTCAAGGTCCCCAGGCTGGATGCCTCCTTGGCGTTCTGATCTTTCCTTTGAGGATGCTGGCATCATCCCCGATCATATGGTTCAAAAGTCAGAAACATTGCTGCGTAGAGCCTGGGAGGCTAATTCAGTGGCTAGGGGGCCAGCATTAGCTTCAGTCTGTGTTACCAGGAACACAGATGCCTGGGTTGGCAGGTTGGTGAATCATGTATCTAGGGGAACCAAGACCATGGAGGTTTTGGATTCCCTGGAGGTAATTGGAAAAGCGATCGCTTTTCTGGCTGACGCAGCAGTAGAGATGGTAAGAATGACCGCCAAGTCAGCAGCCGTCCTAAATTCAGCCAGGAGGGACCTTTGGGTAAAGACGTGGGATGGAGATTTCACATCTAAATACTGACTTTGTGGGATACCTTTCAAGGGCTCCCTGCTCTTTGGGATGAGCTTAGAGCAAGTTCTGTTCTGTTCAGAAAGGAAAGAAGTTTCCTGTGAAGCCCAAGAAGGGCAAGGAAAGGAAATTTTTTGAGGCCCCCTTGCCAAGGACAGGTCCAAGTGTAAGAGGGAGGCAGGTAAAAGGTGGGGGTTCGGTAAGGGAAAACAGAAGGGAGGAATCCATTTTTCCGGCTCTGGTTCCTCCGCTAAGGAATCTAAATGACGCCAACCCTCTGGTTGGTGGGAGGCTCAGGTGGTTTCTCCCCCAGTGGAGGGAAATTACCCAGAGCCCGTACATTCTCCGCCTGGTAGAAGAGGGGTACAGGTTGGAGTTTCTGTCTACCTCTCCTCCAAACTTTGTCCTGACGCACTTGTCCTGAGATCCGCAGAAAGCAGAGGGGCTCCTGGAGAGTGTTCGGGAGTTGGTGGATCATGAAGTCATCATCCCAGTTCAAGCGGGACAGTTGGGACGTGGGTTTTACTCTCACATTTTTGTGTGGGGAAGCCCTCGGGAAAGTTCCAACCGATCATAAACTTACGGAAACTGAACAAGCACTTAAGATACAAAAGGTTCCGTATGGAAAGTATCTACACGGTCAGGAGGCACCTCTTTTTCGTGATCACACTTGGGTTTTCATGATCACACTGGATCTGAAGGACGCCTACCTTCATGTCCCCATTGCCCCAGAGGTTTCTGGGCTTTGCAATCAAGGCGGAGCGGGGTGTTCAACACTGGCAATTTAGGGCACTTCCCTTTGGGCTGGCTTCCAGCCCAAGGATCTTTACAAAGGTCCTCGCCGAGGTGCTCTCCTTTCTCTACCTCCAAGGAATTGCCCTGATTCCATACTTGGACGGCATGCTGGTCTACAACTCATTCCAGAATCAGCTCTTGCCGGATCAGAACAGAGTAATTTCCACCCTGGAAAGCCTAGGGTGGATGATCAGCTGGGAGAAGTCCTCCCTAGAGCCTTCACAGGCAAAGAGTGGATTCGGTGGAGCAGAGAATTCCCCCCGCCAGAGAAGGTAGAGAAGGTTCAGGGAGCTGTGTCGGTCCTGTGTGTCACTGAGGGCCATCATGAGAGTCCTGGGCTTCATGACATCATGTATCCCGGCGGTACCCTGGGCCCAGCTCCTCTCACAAGACCTTCAGGGGTTTTTCTCGCCTGTTGGGACAGAAAGAAGGAGTCCTTGGATGTGAAGGTGTCCCTCCCAGGGAACATGAGTGAAACACTGGGATGGTGGCTTAGTCCAGGGTGGGGATCAAACGGTCATCCTTGGACCCAACAAAAGCCTCTAAGCGTTACTACCGATGTGAGCGATTAGGGGTGGGGAGCCCACCTGGAAGACCTTCAAGCCCAGGGATCCTGGGATCAGGCCCAGAGCAGGGCATCCTCCAACTTCAGAGAGCTCCTGGTGGTCGGGGAGGCACTAAAAACGTTCAAGGATCGGATCCCGGACAGGAAGGTTCAGGTATTTTTGGACAATTTAGTTGCAGTGGCCTACCTGAACCACCAAGGGGGGACCAAGTCCGGGAAGCTAGCCAAGCTGGCGCAGGAGATCCTCGAGTGGGCAGAAAGAAGGATTCCTTAAATCTCTGTGTTCCACATAAGGGGTGATCACAATGTGGAAGCAGACTATCTGAGCAGACAGCCCATTCAGCAAGGGGAATGGGAACTCTGCAATGAGGTCTTTGCTCTTGTAAGTTGACAGTTTGGCAATTCAGAGGTGGACCTGTTTGCCTCCAGAGAGAACAGGAAGGTTCCAAGGTTTTTCTCTCTCGCCAGGGAGTTAGAGTCTGGAGGGTAAATGGCCTAGCCCACAGGTGGGACTTCGGCCTGGCGTATGCATTCCCTCCCCTTGCTCTCATCCCCAGGGTACTGCAAAAGCTAAGCCGGACAGGCGTCTGTCTCGTTCTGATCACACCTTGGTGGCCGAGGAAGGCGTTATTTCCCACTCTGAAGAGGTGGTTGGTCGCCCCTCCTTTTCATCTTTCAGGCAGGATCTCCTCTGTCAGGGACCGGTTCTTCATCCTGATCCAAGGTTCCTGTCCCTGATGGCCTGGTGCTTGAGAGGGAGCTCCTTAGAGGAAAAGGGTGCTCAGAAAAGCTAATTGATACCCTCCTGCTGAGCAGGAAGCCGGTCACCAGGTGCATATATGCCAAGGTCTAGAGTGTCTTCTCTCGCTGGTGTTTGGCGAGAGAGGTCTCAGAACAGGCTATTCCATCCATTCTGGATTTTCTCCAGGATGGGGTGGATCTGGGTCTACCAGTCAAGACCCTCAGGGTCCAGTTGGCGGCCCTATCAGTATTTTTAGATAGGAGGCTAGCCCTAGACCCGCTCATAAAAAGATTTTTGATGGCCAGAGAAAGGGTAACCCCAGTGAGATCAAAGAATTTCCCACCGTGGGATTTATCCTTGGTACTTGCCCTGACTAGGGAACCATTTGAGCTGGTAGCTCAGATGTCATTTAAGTTACTCTCTCTCAAAATGGTCTTCCTTTTGGCAATTACGTTGGCCAGAAGGATAGGTGACTTACAGGCTCTGACAATTAAAGATTTGATTTTAGAGGGCAGGGTGATACTTAGACAGGACCCCCTATACCTCCCAAAGGTGGCTTCACAGTTCCATAGGGACCAGGAGATTGTTCTCCCCTCATTTTGCGCAAGTCCCCGGAATGAGAGGAAAACAAGCTTCCACACTTTGGATGTTAGACGTTGTCTGTTAATTTACTTAGACCGAGTAAGAGGTTTTAGAAGGTCTAACCATCTTCTGATTAATTTCTGGGGTCTGAAAAAAGGTCTCCAGGCATCTAAGTCGACCGTGACAAGGTGGATAAGGCAGGCAATATCAGTGGCTTATGAGCAGGCGGATAAACCAGCCCCTGCTCGATTGAAAGCTCATTCCATTAGGTCTCTGGCAACCTCCTGGGCAGAGAAGGTGAGCGCCACGATTGACCAAATATGTAAAGCGGTCACGTGGACAAGCCAGAACACATTCCTGAGGCACCTCAGGATCTGGCATTCGGCAGAAGAGTCCTGCAGGCAGTGGTCCCGCCCTAAAGATAGGCCTGAGCTCCTCGCTCATCATCTCAGGTATGCCGTCCTGGAAGAATGACTAGAGAAAATTACCAGTTACACTTACCGGGAATACTTCCAGGACAGCAGGCCTACTTCCCACCCTTTTATAAGTTGGTGGTGTCTGTTTGCACAGAGGATACACTCTTGCACAGGTGTGGGCTAATACTTTGTCTCAACTGAGGGGCTTAGGGAGGGTGGGGCCTTTTAAACTCTGTTCTTGATTGTGTTTCCTGTCCAGGTGAGACCAGTCGTCATCTCTCAGGTGTGCCGTCCTGGAAGAATTCCCAGAAACACAGTTACCGGTTAGTGTAACTGGTAATTCTCCATCATGCTTCAGAGGCGAAACATTTTGCTTAGGGATCTTCAATTCCTGCTGAAACTCTTAGCTTTAGCTTCGAGAGTTATGCCGGTTGTTCGAATATTTTTTCAATGCCTATCCTTAGCGACAACTGGGCTAAAATCGCCTTTCTTGCATATCCGATTTATATAAGGATCTGCAAGAAGACCTGTCTACGTGATTCCAATTCTTTGACCAATACATTGGTAGATCATTTTTTCAAGACGATTTCATCTTTGCTACAGACTTGTAACTCTTCACCGATGCTGCTGGCTCGAAAGGGTTTGTGGCCATATGGCGCACTCATTGGCTTTGCGGTTCTTGGCCTAAATCTGGGATTTCCAAAAACGGGACAAAAAACATTGTCTTATTAGAACTATTTCCTATTGTGCCAGCTCTTGAGCTCTGGAGTTCGCACTTTGCTAACCTGAGAACTATGGTGCAAACTGATAATAGAGGCGTGTTTTTCGCCATAAAAGGATTGTTGTCAAAGTCCCTTCTTGTTATTAAATTTAATTTGTTATTTTGCATTGCTTTGTTTAAAAAATAATATTTAGGTTAAAGTTCAATATATCCCTGGTAAGTTTAACTCCATGGCAGACGCTTTATTCCATTTTCAGATTTCGCTTTTTCGTCAGCTCCTTCCCCAAGTGGACTGCGAGTGTTGCGTTTGCCGGGAACATCTCTGAAATCGAATCTAGACACTTTAACCCCGGCTATTGAGAATTCTCTGGCGCCTCATACATGGTCAGATTATTTGGCAGCCTGGAATAGGTGGTTGCTGTCCTCCATGACCTTTAATTTTCATTGTTACTTGCACTTGGAGAGTGCAATTTTGTCCTTTTTATGCCTATTGATGCATGATCATTTGTTCCCATAGCCAAATAGTCAAAATTCTTGCTGGGATATCTTTCTTTTTTTTTTTTTTTTTTTGATTTGAATCATTTTTTATTTGAAAGAGTATAAGAAAGTACAAAACAGAGCCGCTGGGCATTCCCTGGCTCGGAAGACAATAAACATAGCATAGGAACGTGAGGATTGCACAACTCGAACACATGAGTAAGTTTGGGTTTAACCAGGGATGACAATTCAGAGTCTGAAACGCAATCCACAAAAGCACACTAAAGAGTACATGGTATTCTAAGTTAAAGTTGAGTAGCCATCCTAGTGAGTAAATACCCTGGATTAGGTAGGAATACCAATTGTCCAGTGCTCCATTATCTGGTTTGCTTTCTTAACCTTATTGGGTGCCTCTCCCTCCCGGATGCCCCTCTGGGACCATGCTGTCACCCGGGAGTGAAGAAGCTTATGATGGTGTGTGCAAGCCAGAGTTAAACATTATCTATTTCCAAAAATGGTGGTGCTGCCTGAGTATGCCCAGTGGATTCATGTGGGCTAATGCGTTGAGGGGGACAGAGTAGCGGATAATTAGTGCGGGGAAGAAGAGGGGGGTGGGAGGGAGGGGGGAGGGGGGGGTTGGGAAGTACGAAG
>BLSH010402355.1:27035-41852 GCA_018402905.1 Glandirana rugosa | reverse complement strand
GTTGTGATATCATTTCATCTATGAAGACTTTTGCTGACGGGGAAGTGTAGAGGGCCATAATACTGGCCAGGATTTGTTCCCTGAACCCAAATCTGATCAAGACCTCCCTCATGTACCCCCAATGGACACGGTCGAACGCCTTCTCTGCGTCCAGGGAGAGGAGCAGAGAAGGCGTTCTTGTGACGTTTATTTCATGAATAAGGTTGATCAGTCTTCTGGTAGCATCCGTGGACTGTCTACCCTTCACGAATCCCGTTTGGTCCATGTTAATCAGATTAGGTAGAAATTTGGCTATTCTGTTAGCTAATAGTTTGGCATATATTTTAATGTCCGAATTTAAAAGCGAAATTGGCCTAAAGTTCTGGGGGGTATCCGGGGGTTTGCCCGGTTTCGGGAGCGCTATAATCACAGCTGATAACATCTCTGGAGGAAAACTGGAGGAGGAGGCAGCGTCATTGAATACATTACAAAGATAGGGTCTTAGTATGGTGCAGTATTTTTTATAGTAATCTCCAGGTAGGCCGTCAGGGCCTGGGGCTTTATTGGAAGGTATGTTTTTTATTATTTGTTCAATTTCTTGGACTGTGAATGGTGAATTCAGTTCTTCCAGTTGGGAAGCGGTCAAAGTGGGCAGCGTAATTTTATCTAGGAATTTGCCTATTTTTTCTCGGTCCGGCTGAGGTGAGTTGGGGTCTGCTTTAATGTTATAGAGGGAGCTATAATATTCGCTAAATGCGTTGGCTATGTCTTGTGGGTTGACTAGTTTCTGTTTAGAGCTGTGGTGGTACAAGTGGGGTATTTGGTGTTTGGACCTTAGGCCCCTGATTTTGTTCGCCATGGTTTTCCCTGCTTTGTTTGAATTTGCGTACATGGTGGCTTTCAATTTTCTATATTTGTTTTCGTGGGCTTCAAGCAATAGATTTCTTAGTTCTTGGCGTTTAGCAATTAGTTGTGAATTTAGGGCTGGTGATGGGGCATGCTTATTTTGGTTGTCAAGATGGGATATATCTTTCGTTATTTCGTCTAGAGGCTGCGTCCTCCTCCTATTGGCTCTACTGTTCTGTTGGAGCATGATGCCTCTAACATGGGCCTTATGCGCCAGCCACAGTGTAGCCGCTGATGGCACAGAGCCTTCATTTATGCGGAAATATTCCTCAAGTTGACTTCTAATATGTTCACAATAGGGTGAAGTTTGCACGATGTATGGGTTGGCCCTCCACAGTCTGGTAGGATTTCGATAGGAATTCAATAACAATTGGATTTTCACCGGAGCGTGGTCTGACCATGTGATTGTTCCTATGTCTGCTGTGGGGATTTTTTGGAGGGTCCACTTGTCTACTAGGTAGTAGTCTAATCTTGAATAAGAGTTGTGTGGGGGGGAATGGTAAGTGAAATCTCTTTCCGTGGTGTGTAGGCACCGCCACACATCGTGCAAACCGTGAGACCTCATAAACTCTAGCATATGTGATTTGTTCCTTGGGGTGGAATTGGAAGAGTCCATGGCTGGATCAGGTACTATGTTAAAGTCCCCACAGATAATTAGGGCGCCTTTTCTGATGCTGGTTATCTTCTTCATCAGATTGTTTAGGAATCTGATTTGATGCGTATTTGGTGAATAAATGCACGCTATTGTATACATTGCTGAATTAATAGTTCCTTGCAGTATAATGTACCTGCCCTTGGAGTCCGTTACATGGTTCTGGTATTTGAAGTTGACTGTCCTGCTTATTGCTATCATGACTCCTCGTTTTTTAGAGGTTCGGTCTGAAGACCAGTATATGTGAGGGAAATTTGTGTTTCGGCAGAGGTTGGTATCCTTTGCGATAAGGTGTGTCTCTTGGGCACAAACTATATCACTTTTGTTCTGTTTGGCCAGATTCCATAAGGAACCTCTCTTGGAGGGGTGGTTAAGACCTTTTACATTTATAGAGAGAAAATTAACCGCCATAGTGTCTGTTGATGTACACGCTGGTTTTACTCACATGACCTAGAGAGAGGAGGCATCCGTTGGTTATGTGAAGTTTCTCGTCCATCTTGGCTGAGGGCTGAGTAAGTGCTTGGCGAGCATGATCGTCATCTGCATGTCGATTCTTCCCATGGGTTTGTAGGGAGAGGAAGGGGGAGGAAAAGAGAAAAAGAGAGGAACAAACAAATCTGGAAATATAACTCTTAAACAGTAACTGTAGCATCACAGCTCGGAAGCAATATGCTGCGACTTGAGTATCGGGGGGAAACAGTTCTCTCACTGAGGAGGGATGGAGGGGCGAGAGCTGCACCCCGAGACCGTCGTAGATTCCGGCTATCAATCATTCCAATTAAGACTCCTGCCTCTGTTTCCTGCTTGTGTGGTGCCCCACTGTTTGTGCATGCACTGGGGTTTGGGGCCCGGTTCTTGTTGTGGGGGAATCATAGGGATAATGCTCCATTTCTTCAAAAGGGAGAGGCCTTCCTCTACTGAAGAGACAAGGTGAGATGTTCCATTATGCTCAATGAGGATTTTGGATGGGTGCTTCCACTTATATGGAATGTTATTGTTTCGTAGGGTTTTGGTAATGTTATTAAGCTGCTTTCTTTGATCTAGCGTAAATTTGGACAGGTCTGCGGACATTTGTATGTTACCATACGGATCGGGGAGCTTTCCTAGTGTTCGGGCCTTTCTTAGCACTTGTTCTTTAGTATTGTAGAAATGCACCCGCATCAGGATGTCCCTGGGGATATCTGCTGATAGGAAGGAGGGCTTCGGTAACCTGTGGATTCGGTCTATGGTTAGTTGTATGGGGGTTAGTTCCGGGATCAGTGACAAGAACAGATCTTCTGTGAATTTAGTGAGCTCCTGCTGTGTTACTGATTCTGGGACCCCTCTTAGTTTGATATTCTGCCTGCGGGAGCGATCTTCTAGGTCAGCTAGTTTTGATCTTATCCACAGCCTGTCTTCTTCCCCCTCCTCCTGTTGGTCTATCATGGCGTTAACTGTAGTTGAAATGTCTGTGACTGCCCGCTCAACCTGATCCACTCTGTCTCCTAAGGAATGCAGTTCTTTAGTGAATTTGTGGGATATGTAGTTTATCTCCTCATGAAGGGATCGGTGGAGGGTCATTAACATCTCCTTCATTTGGGTGTCTAACACCGGCTGGTCTGAAGTGGGGAAGGCCGCAATGGGGGATGTGTGAGCTTTGCCCATATGTAGTGCTGAATGCATTCCACTTACCCCCTGAGACGGGTCTCCAGCGTCCAGCCTCATCCGAGCCTTGGCCGGGCTTGAGCATGGAGGGCTTGGAGGGAGTGAAGATTGCTGTGGGTCGGTGCCGCTGCCAGCTTCATCCTCGTCGGGGAGATCTGAATAGTGATTCCTCTGAGCCTCGCGGCTGCGCTCCTCGGCGCCATTTTGGCTGCTCTCCGGCCGGAGAAAGTATGCTGTTAACTTCGTGGGTTTACTGTCTCCCTGCCTTTTCCTCGACATAGCGGGCCTGTAGTAGGGTCTCTCTGGGTGTCGGGTGTAAACAGGGCTTACAGATTTTTGTGCCTTGTCGCTTGTTATCGTCGCTTTAGGTCTCACGGGCACCGGAGCAAGTCCCTCACACCACCATCCGCCTTGCGCGCCAGCCACGCCCCTCCGATATCTTTCTTTTTTAAACTCCATGGTTTACGTTTTCTTTTCAGTAAAGCATGCATTGAAAGGATACAGAAAATGCACGTATGCTCCGGATAAGTGTAGACCTATATCTTTTGAAATACTGAAACAACTTTGTTTGTCCACCCAGGGGGTGTGCCACGACCACTTTGAAGAGTTACTTTTTCAGGCAGCCTTCTGTTTAGCCTTTTTTGGTGTACTCAGGGTGTCGGAGCTGGTCCCTTTTAACAAGTTGGGTACTGAGATGGCAAGATGTTATTACCTCTGATACCAGTGTCCGCATATTTATCCGTTACTCGAAGACAGATCCGTTGGGCAGGGGTTGTTGGATTCAACTCTATTCTTGTGGTGATCCCTTTATTTGCCCTACAGTAGTGATTTTAAGGTATATGACTATAAGGGCCAGATTGGTAACTTCTTGAACCATTTTGAAAGTCTGTCTCTTGCTAAGTTCCAGTTTTCCTCTGTGTTTAAAAAATCTTTACGGGTTATTCGTTTGTCTGATGCCCAGTTCTTGACCCATGCTTTCCTAATTGGCGCTGCCACTGAGGCAGCCAGAATGGGTCTAGATGATACAATAATTAAAAGATTGGGTAGGCGGGAATTGGATAGATTTAATATTTATGTTCGTCCTAACCTTTCTGTTTGATTTCCTCGGGCATTAAAATGGTCGTTTGGAGTATTGGCCATTCTTTTATTTTCTGGGCACAAAGGAGAGCATCTCAGCGTTGCTATACCGAAAACCTTTTACTTCCTACTGAATCAATATCAATCTTTTGGAAAGGCATTAGAGGTTTGCGTTGGAGTCAACTATCTTTTCATATGTCTGAACTATGTACGCAATGGCCTCCACTTTCAGTAATTATTGTACATGCCGGAGGTAATAATATCAGCCATATGAAATCGCTAGATTTATTGTTTATGACCAAGCGTGATTTTCAACTCTTTTAAACTTTCTTTCCCGTTTTGCACTTTTGTTTTTTTTGGAGATAGTTCCCCATCTTCTTTGGTTCTCCTCCCCCCAGTTGAAGCCTCTGGAGAAGGTAAAAAGGCAGATCAACAGGTCTCTTGAAAAATTCATGCCATCGGTGGCATGTTCTATCGTCATATTGACCTGGAGGGAGGTATACCTGGTTTTTATAGATATGACTCCATTCACCTGTCTGAAGTGGGTCTTGATCTATTCAACCTGGGTCTCCAGTCCAGTGTGGAAATGGCCGTGGCTGTTGGGTAGGCCACTCCTGTTTTACAACAGGATTGGCTGGTGGGGGGACTACAGTTTTTCAGATTTGCTTGGGTCCTAAGACTGAGCATGTTTTTTACTGAAAATGTATTCATATTCAATGTGGGGTTAAGATGTTTGATGATTAAATTGTTTGTATATTATTACCAATAAAAGTGCTGCGGACATTATTCAAGCCATATGTTTGTTCCCAATTGTTTTTATTTGGGGTAAGCCTTGGGGAGGAGGGTTTATGCGGCCTGCGGTCCCATGATGCTGGCAATCAGACGAAGGATACATTATCTAGCAGGAGGAAAAAGTCCTGGAGGGATCTCTAGAATGAAAGTGAGTATTGCAGCAAAAGCTAATTTTGTTATTTTTTTAAGGGGCTATTCATTTTATCTAGTTGTTGTTAAATGGAGTTCTGCTTTAAATTTGACTGATCACAGTTAAAGCACCTTTGTGTGGTTTTCAGTTATGTGTACTTTTATCAGGCAAGTTATTGACAGAAGCTGGTGCAAGTAAGGATGTGTTTTATTAAACAATTTGCTACAGTTTCTGTAGGTATTTATGGCCCCTGTGACACATGTAAAGTATTTCAGCGCACAAAGCCTGACTTATACAGTATTTTTTTTTATCTAAAACTGGCTCTGACCCAAAATCACAGTCAGGACAGAAATTAAAAATAAAATGTACAGTTTGAACAAATGACTGAGATAAATTCTTTCAAATACAACTTTATTCACTCAGCAACTGAAGTTTTGACAGGGTTCAGCTATGGCCAAGTCCTATGCCAACTTATACCTGTGAATGATGAAGCTACTACGTTTCTGGAACATGAATAAGCATGGAATCAAGACATCAGTATATTTATAAATTATTTATTGTTTTGACTAGCTCCAATATAGTTACAGTGTATTTTTTTAATTTATGTTCTTTTTATTCAAGTGCTGTGAATCTAAGCTTTAGGAGCGGCAGAGAAAATGTCCAGGGTGCAGGGTGGATAAAAATCAATGATTTTTAAAAAAAATCAGATTTTTTAGATTTAAATTGATTTTTTTGATTTTTATCAAATTTATTTTAATAAAATGCTTTTGAAGTAAAAATCTATCCAAAGATAGTTTTCTATTTAGGATACATTAATAATTGAGTTTATTCAGCATGAAATTGAGCTTAGTTATGTAGCTTGGGGCTGTATAGTCTACAATATTTACATTTTTGGTAAACTCATTCAATGAATCCAAGCTCTGCAAGCTGAGATAACATGCACTGCATTGATGCATTCACACAATTTCACAGTAACCATGACATAAAACAAAGTTCAGGAATATTCATTTATCCCATTGTTTTGCAAATCTATGTACACTACAAACTGTATGATTGAGTCAGTTTTGATATCACTGTTTTACTAACCTGACAGCTTATTATTCTAAATAGGGAACCTTAATTTTGTTTGCAAATATTAAAGATTCTAACTACCAGCAAGAATAAGCCCTTACATTTAAAGAGCACCTGTCATTTCAGATCCATCATGGCAGCGCCTGTTAGCGGGCATCCACTCACCTGCTGCCGCCACGTCCTGCACCTTGTTGTGTCACTGCCGCAGCACCAGCCGTCCCATTAAAGTGAATAGGTCTGTCGGTGAGTCAACAGCGGGTCAGAGGAGGAGTCGCTGCGGGTCAGAGATGACAGTTGCTCTTTAAAAATTTTGATTTAAATTGAGTTGATTTAAATCAAGCCTTTTTACTAGTGATTTAAATCGTGATTTAAATCGACTTGATTTAAATGAAATCCACCCTGCCAGGGTGCATAAAGCCTTACGCTTGACTATCATAAGCAGTCTATCTTTTTTGGACCTGAAAGTTTCAGTGGAGGAGAATTGAAAATCGCCTCGTTATTTTGCAGAAAACCACCACAAATCTTTTTTTACAAGCACATAGTGGTCAACATAAAATTATTACTAGGGGATCCCTATAGATCAATATTTAAGGTCAAGACGCAATTGCATTATCAATAGTGATTTTGAATATGAAGCAGGACTATTCAGAGACTGGTTTCTGAATCAGGGACATACATTTGTAGTTTAAATAAGGCACATAAAATTCTCTTGGAATTTCTGGCACACAGTAAGAAATACGAAGGTGACAAAGAACAGATAACTCAAATATGTTGGAGGTATAGCAGACAACATATGGTAATTATTAGGATTATCAAGAAAAACTGGTACTCCTGAAACCAAACAGGTAATTCCAGAAGTACCAAAGGTAATTTATAGAAGTAGTAAGTCACAGGTTATTGTGAAATAAAAAAAGAACAGAAATCATTGTGCGAATACAGGTACTTACAAATGTGTACATTGTGGTTATTGCCAATATATACTTGAAGGTTCAGAAATGACTCTTACCAACTTATACGTATGTTAACTTCTATCACCACATTGATTGTGGTACTGAGGGGTGGTTTATGTAGTGCTTTGCCAGTGTGACAACTTCTATATTGGTAGGACGAAAAGATAATTTTAGAAAAGGATATATGATCATTTGCATGCTATCCGCTCATAGAATTTACAATCAATGACAGTGAGACATTTTATATTAACATTTGGAAATAAATATCCATCACCCCTCTTTTTGGGACTAGAATATAAGGATGTTAGAGGAGGACACCTTACTGGAAAGCCACTCAACCACCTGATATGAGTTTTTGTAGCACAAGTTAATTTTGGATGAGGTAATTAGGAATACTGGATTTTTTTTGTTTTACATATTTTTACAATCATATACAGCACAGCTTTTTATGCCAACATGACAATAGGGTTATAATGTAAAAGTATTTATTTAGATATGGGTACCAGTAAACGACAACACATAGCTTGGATGTATGTATGTTGTTAGATGATTTTTGTTAAAATCCATACCCTTGTTATATAAAGTTTGTTGCAAAGAATTGATGTGATGTGCTTCCCAGGGTGAAACATACTGCAGTATTATGTGGGAAATGTGTGATGTGCTTTCCAGGGCATGGCATGTGTAATATTATGGAAGACATAGTATGTACTTTACTGACAGGTATATTTGACAAAAGTCATTTGAGCCTTTGTTGAAAGGAATTGACTTGTTTCGTCAACTAAATTAACACCTTTTTAGTCAACTAAAACACAACTAAAACTAAAACAATTCAGATGACAAAAATATAACTAAAACTAAAATGCAATTTTAGTCAAAAGACCATGACTAAAACTAAATCGAAATTTGATGTCAAAATTAACACTGCTGGCAGGACCATACACTGCTTGGATGTTAGCCGAGCCAGCAGGAATGTGTGAGCTTTCTATTACCCTCTTAGGCTGATGACACACAAGTGACTCTGCTGCTAGCAATCCTGCTGCTGACAATTTGTCAAAATCAACAGTGACAGGATCAAGAGGCTGTCAGCTTTGTCCCTACCAAAACTCTCTCTCTGTAGTTGGGGCAGCGAAATTTCTCGCTCCCATAACTAGCTACTGAAACTCAGCAATGTTTGGGTTAGTGACAGAGTCACAGCTATGTGTGGCAACAGAGGCAGCAATTCATATGTACACTAGCAGCCTTTTTAGCCATCCTGGCTAGTGGCAGAATCACCTGTGTGCTAAGTTCACATTTGGGCAGCTTCTGAAAAGCTATCAGTGGTGGATTGCTTTTAAGAAGACGGTTAAGCAGCCACTATTAAGCATTCAGAAGGATGCCTTTTTTTTAATTGGCGATTTTTAGTGGGCTGATGCTTAACTGAGAGGATAGTGTTTGGCTTGCAGTTGTGGTGTGGCCCCAGTAATTGATTGGGTGAATATGGCAGACAGTGACACCTGTCAACTTGACACAGCGCAAAACATTGCTGCGTAGTATTTGTATGGCCCTCTACAGCTGTATGCTAGCTTTTAGGAATGTGCAAACCCAGTGGCGGCCTGTCCATATGGGGCACAGGGGCACCTCCCCCCTAACCCATGCTCCCGGCCCCTGATCCACATGCAGGGTGCTGGACGCATGGATTCCAATTTTTTTTTGTTTGTTTTTTTGTTTTAGAAGGACGTGATTAAAGCCTGAGGCTCTAATTAGCTTCAAAAAGGGTGGGCTTGAGGTGCAGAGCACTGCGCCCTGACCCCACCCAGTTGTGTGGCAATAGTAAATTAATATTTGCTATTGTCGTCCGGATTCTCCTCCTGGCCAATCAGGAAGCAAGCCCTGAGACCTGATTGGCCAAGAGGAGAAGCAATCCTATTGGTCGCTGAGGAGGAGACGCAGGCAAAGCCGCAGTGAAGCAGAGGAGGAGGAGGCACAGGTTGAAGCCGCCACCCGCAGGAAGCGCTGCCTGCGACCTAGATGGGGTAAGTGCGGAGCTATGACCGACTGACCGACCCACGAGGGGGGGGGGGGGCAGGTATAGCACCAGCTGCCACTTGCAAACCATCACACAAACCGATCCTTAAAGTGGTTCTAAAGGCAGAAGGTTTTTTTTATCTTAATGCTTTCTATGCATTAAGATAAAAAAAATTCTGTGTGCAGCAGCCCACCTCAGCCCCCCTAATACTTACCTGAGCCAATCTCGATCCAGCGATGTTGCAGGAGACTCGGCTGCCTGGGGCTCTCCCTCCTCATTGGCTGAGACAGCAGCGGAGCGCTATTGGCTTCTGCTGCTGTCAATTAAAGGTAGTGAGTCAATGAGAGAGAGGGGTGGGGCTTAGCTGCGGCTCTGTTTCTGAATGGACACAGGGAGCTGTAGCTTGGCTTGGGTGCCCCCATAACAAGCTGTTTGCTATGGGGGCACTTAATAGGAGGGAGGAGCCAGGAGCACCAAAGAGGGACCTGAGTAGAGGAGGTTTGGGGCTGCTCTGTGCATAACCACTGCTCAGAGCAGGTAACATGTTTGTTATTTTTAAACACAAAAACCGAGACTTTACAATCACTTTAACATATCTGGCAAGTTTATTGTGGATTTTGCATCTAGTAATTTGTTTATATTAAGGTGCTCTTTATACTAATCAAAGTGATACATATGTTTCTATGTAACTAAAATGAGACTATACTTTGTTATAGGAGTAGTAGTATGGGCACAGTAAAGAAACAAACATTCATACTCAACTCTGCTGCAACATGAGTCTGATGCTACAGCTATCCCCCATTGGCTCTAAGCCCAGGCTTATTTGGTGGTCACCCCAAATATTGATTTGATTTGGACTTCTCTTCTTTTCATTTACTTTCCATTTTGTTGATAAAAATAAACTATTAAAACATATATTTTTGAAAGAATTCTCACACACCTGCCTCAAACTTCTGCATGGTACCGCCGTAAACGGCCTCCACCTATAGCAAGGACACATTTGGTTTTATGTACAGACTCCCCTCCCCTGCACAGGCAGTTTCTTTTAGTAAAGGTTTTTTTTGCAGGAGGATGAGTCTAGTTGTTAAACACAAACCATGTTCATGTGTTTTTGATACATTTTGATGCAGTTCTATTAAAGTCTATGGAGCCAAAAACACCCGACCTGCATGTAAAACAGTAACTGCACCTTTTCCAAAAACTCATTACAGGAAACTGCATAGATGTGAATGGGACCCATAGGAAATAATGTTAAATGTCTGATATAGATAAGATATAGAACAAGATATGAACCTAGCCTTAAAGTATAACTAAAAGCAAAACTTTTTTTTTTTTTGGACAGAGTGGAGAGGGATTAGAGCCCCTGTCAATGTTTATTGCTGTTTATTGCTGTTTGTGCCCGTTAGAGAGATTCACCCTCTCAATTTGTCCTGTTTATCATTATCATTGAAAGTAAAAAGAAACCCTCAAATTTTGGGTTGTCCCAGAAAAGTAATAGATGGGAAATCTTCCAATGGGCACAGTTCTGGTGAGCTGGGGGTCCCTAAGAAACTCCTTTAATTTGCAGAGATTTCCGTTTGGCTATGGGACAGGAAGTGAAGGGAAATCTATGCAATGGGACAAAGATGGTGAAAAAAAAAAATCTGACCATGGTTACATAGCTGCCAACAGTCGATATTTTGCCGGGGGAACTTCGCTGGCCGCAGTTCCCGGCTGTGAAGTGGCATGACCGCCGCTCACAGTGGATCTCCATGCGAACAGACACAGGTCTGTTCTGTGTGTACAGTGCAGAGGGGAGGGGCCTCCGACCTGACTAATCAGCTGCACTTTAGTACAAGCAGAGCAATTCGCTTGTACACTGCAGCCTATTACCTGCCCGGGTTGGAGGCCCCTCCCCTCTGCACTGTATACAGAAGAGAGTCCTGCTAGCTGCATGGAGATCCCACGGGCGACAGAGCTGCCATCTGCCCCCCTCCTGCAGGCACCAGGAGGATCATGAAATTCCAGGTGAGTGCCTCCTGAACATTCTAACCTGGCACTATATACACCCCTATCCTGGCTCTTTATTCAACCCTAACCTGGCACTATATACAATCCTAACCTGGCTCTATATACACCCCTAACCTGGGACTATATACACCCCTAACCTGGCACTATATACACCCCTAACCTGGCACTTTATTCACCCCTAACCTGGCACTTTATACAACCCTAACCTGGCACTTTATACAACCCTAACCTGGCACTATATACACCCCTAACCTGGCACTTTATACAACCCTAACCTGGCATTATATACAACCCTAATCTGGCTCTATATACACACCTAACCTGGCACTATATAAAACCCTCACCTGGCACTTTATACAACCCTAACCTGGCACTATATAGACCCCTAACCTGGCATTTTATATGCCCCTAACCTGGCACTTTATACAACCCTAACCTGGCACTATATACAACCCTAACCTGGTACTATATACAACCCTAACTTGGCACTTTATACAACCCTAACCTGGCATCATATACAACCCTAATCTGGCACTATATACACCCCTAACCTGGCACTATATACAACACTAACCTGGCAATTTATACAAACCTAACCTGGCACTATATACATCCCTAACCTGGCATTATATACACCGCTAACCTGGCACTATATATACCTCTAACCTGTCACTTTATACACCCCTAACCTGTCTCTTTATACAATCCTAACCTGGCTCTATATACAACCCTAACTTGGCTCTATATGTCACCTATCTCTGCACACTCTCTGTCCCTCTCCCTTTCTCTCTTTTTCTCCCTCCATCCCTCTTTCATCTCAGACTCTAATCACACCCCAGTTAAGCCACGCCCAATATTTAATTTAAGCCATGCCCATTTTTCGTGTGGCGCCCTCTGCATTTCCCTCACTACTAAGCCACACCTACAAATGAATGCCCCGTCCCTAATTAAAATAAGACTCTGCCCACATACAAAAAAGTGTCCCTATTAGTTTTTTTTCAAATGTTGGCAATTATGTGGTTATAACCCTCCCTTACTCTATCCAAAATGAAAAAAAAAAGTTTTGCCTATAGTTCTACTTTAAGCTGGAAAATTACAGTCAGGTCCATAAATATTGGGACATCAACACAATTCTAATATTTTTGGCTCTATACACCATCACAATGGATTTGAAATGAAACAAACAAGATGTGCTTTAACTGCAGACTTTCAGCTTTAATTTGAGGGTATTTACATCCAAATCAGGTGAACGGTGTAGGAATTACAACAGTTTGTATATGTGCCTCCCACTTTTTAAGGGACCAAAAGTAATGGGACAATTGGCTGCTCAGCTGTTCTATGGCCAGGTGCATGTTATTCCCTCATTATCCTATTTACAAGGAGCAGATAAAAGGTCCAGAGTTAATTTCAAGTGTGCTATTTGCATTTGGAATCTGTTGCTGTCAACTCTCAATATGAGATCCAAAGAGCTGTCACTATCAGTGAAGCAAGCCATCATTAGGCTGAAAAAACAAAATAAACCCATCAGAGAGATAGCAAAAACATTAGGTGTGGCCAAATAAACTGTTTGGAACATCCTTAAAAAGAAAGAACGCACCGGTGAGCTCAGCAACACCAAAAGACCCGGAAGACCACGGAAAACAACTGTGGTGGATGACCAAAGAATTCTTTCCCTGGTGAAGAAAACACCCTTCACAACAGTTGGCCAGATCAAGAACACTCTCCAGGAGGTAGGTGTATGTGTGTCAAAGTCAACAATCAAGAGAAGACTTCACCAGAGTGAATACAGAGGGTTCACCACAAGATGTAAACCATTGGTGAGCCTCAAAAACAGGAAGGCCAGATTAGATTTTGCCAAACAACATCTAAAAAAGCCTTCACAGTTCTGGAACAACATCCTATGGACAGATGAGACCAAGATCAACTTATACCAGAGTGATGGGAAGAGAAGAGTATGGAGAAGGAAAGGAACTGCTCATGATCCAAAGCATACCACCTCATCAGTGAAGCATGGTGGTGGTAGTGGCATGGCGTGGGCATGTATGGCTGCCAAAGGAACTGGTTCTCTTGTATTTATTGATGATGTGACTGCTGACAAAAGCAGCAGGATGAATTCTGAAGTGTTTCGGGCAATATTATCTGCTCATATTCAGCTAAATGCTTCAGAACTCATTGGACGGCGCTTCACAGTGCAGATGGACAATGACCCAAAGCATACTGCGAAAGCAACCAAAGAGTTTTTCAAGGGAAAGAAGTGGAATGTTATGCAATGTCCAAGTCAATCACCTGACCTGAATCCGATTGAGCATGCATTTCACTTGCTGAAGACAAAACTGAAGGGAAAATGCCCCAAGAACAAGCAGGAACGGAAGACAGTTGCAGTAGAGGCCTGGCAAAGCATCACCAGGGATGAAACCCAGCATCTGGTGATGTCTATGCATTCCAGATTTCAGGCTGTAATTGACTGCAAAGGATTTGCAACCAAGTATTAAAAAGTGAAAGTTTGATTTATGATTGTTAATCTGTCCCATTACTTTTTGTCCCTTAAAAAGTGGGAGGCACATATACAAGCTGTTGTAATTCCTACACCTTTCACCTGATTTGGATGTAAATACCCTCAAATTAAAGCTGAAAGTCTGCAGTTAAAGCACATCTTGTTTGTTTCATTTCAAATCTATTGTAGTGGTGTATAGAGCCAAAAAGATTAGAATTCTGTCTATGTCCCAATATTTATGGACCTGACTATGTGAATTTTGGGTGAAAGTTGTGTGAAGCTTGTAAATGAGAAATCTAAATGTTTATTTGCAAAAAAAAATAACGTGTACTGTATATACAAAACAAAAACAAAAAAAAACAAACAGAAGCAGAAAAAACGGATACAAAACATCAGTTTAAAAAGGTAACATAGAAACAAAGAAACATAGAAGAGTGATGGCAGAAAAAAGACCAAATGTTCCTCCATCAAGTCTGCCTCATTTTTTATTTATACTGTATATGCTTTGTATGTATTTATTTATATTTAATATTCCATTAAAATAAACTACAAGCCATTATACAGTTTCAAATCCCCCCGGACTGTTTACCTACATATGATGTACTTTATATCAGGACAAAGCTAGGTGAAAGCAGGTGCTGTTTGGTAATATCCCTATAATTACAGTCCTCCCGGTGCCCCGTCCTCTGCCAGCTCTGTGCCATTGTCTTTGGCTGACAGCGACTTCCCCAAGCACTGGGCATTGTGGAGCACGTGACCCCTCCTCCTTACCTTTCCCTGGAGCAGGAAGTGGAGGTCGGTTTCTGTTACCGTGTCTCGACCGTCTCCTGCCCCGTGGCCCTCCTGACATTAATATCCCTATAATGGTTTGTCGTGGACGAAAGTGGATCGAAACAGGACTATATTTCATGTAGTATACATCCATTTGTCAGGCCCCCCTAAACTTTGACATATTACCGAACATCAAATAAAATTACCTTATAATTTATATTTATTTATGTATGTTTCGTATATGTCATATTTATTTTTTACTCCGTCTGAACTACCTCCTTGTAAACCAGAAAAAAGACGGTAGTGAGAAGATACAAAGAAACAAAGATACAATGG
>BLSH010402355.1:10374-23372 GCA_018402905.1 Glandirana rugosa | reverse complement strand
TAATTTTTTTTTTTTTTTTTTTTTTTTGGTACGATTTTAACAAATATAAATGCTGTAAGGAAGTTGTGATAATGAGAAAACTGAAGATGCGATAAAGAGTAAAGGTATAGAAAAAGGATGTAAATATGATCAGCTCCATAGATTTCTATGGCAATGGCAGGGATTGCAGCAGGGGCTGTGAAGATGGTTACCCGAAGGGAAGACTTTGCAGCTTATCTGAGCAAGCATCTCTGTTAGCTGGCTGCCTGCTGCAAACTCTGCTGCTATATCTTGCGGGGTCACCTAGAAGTGCCTGTCTTCCTTATCCCAAGGCACCATTCCCATCAAGTTGTCTCCATGAATTTTTCTCTAGGGCGGTTGTGGATGCAGCAAGAGGAAAAGGTCCTATCGGGGGGGATGGAAATGTCCAATGTGAGCAATCTGAGCCTCCCATTTTTTATTTTTTTTATTATATTTTTCAGTGAGAGAGGGTGGTGGCTATGGTGCCGGGTGTAGCTCTCCCATAGGAATGCCTATTCATTGAGCTTCAGTATGGGGTGGAGCCCTAAGCATAGCGCAGATCTGAATGGAGCCAAGTACCCAGCAAGGTTTTTTACATTTGTTGTAATAACCCAACTCCACTGAAAATAATTCTGAATTCCGGAGAACTGATGCATTGAATTAACTTTCTGGCTCTGGTGATTGTCTACCCGATAGTCATTAGTGTCTATCCTACAAGACCATAACGGTGTCACTCTTTCGTAGCTTTTACTCTCTATGGCAGAGGTATTTGGATGTATCTGCACATTCAGTTGGGTAATTCCGAACCTTGGAATCTTTGACCGATATTAGAGGCCAACATGCAATTGATTGTTTGCCATCAATCATGCTCAGCGGATTTGTTGGATGTCCTTCAGCTTATTTGGTTAAGAAATGTATGTTTGTATTTGGTAAAGTCTTAAGCCTCGTACACATGGTTCGACGGTCGTACGACCGAATGGACCAAATCATATGTTGGCTGTTGTATCTAGCATACTGACATGCACTACACAATCGTACGACCAAGCTGAACGTAGTGTCGTGTTCTAAACGTATAAAGAGAACGTTCAGGTGCATGTAATTTGTGTCTGGCCGTTCCTGACTTCCGAGCATGCGTGTTTTGCACAATACAACTTGTTGGACCAACTTCTCTGTACACACCATACAACGGTCGTATGACCGCTTGTTGGTACTACCAAAGTTTTCTAGTTTTCTCATACAACTCCTGTTGTACGACTGTCGTACGTCGGATTAGCATACAACGGTCGTTCGTATGACCTGTTGTATGTGATCGTTGAACCGTGTGTACAAGGCATTAGTCTTAAGGCCCATACACACTGTGTGAATTTTGGATGGAAGTTGTCGTTCGACAGAAATTCTTACTGTTCGTATGCTCCTTTCGACAGCTGATTGACATTTTTCATCAGACAAAAGCTGGATGTGCAGACTAGTAAATTTATGTTGTACGACAATGCCACATCCGATTTTCATTCCGTTTGCACGGTTTTCATATGAAAAAAATAGTGCGACAGATACTATGCATGCAAAAATATTCAAAACAATACGTCACTTCTGATGTTGAGTTCGGTCGATCGAAAATTTTCGGATAGTCAGTCAGTATGCTTTACAAATTATGGACACGCACTTTTGACAAAAATCTGAAGCGTGGTCTGTGTGTACGAGGCTTTAGTATCTCCTCTTCAGATTTCTTGCATTGTTTAATCTTTCTTTATACAGATATCCTGTTGGCCAAGACAGTCTTGTAGGTTAACATTTTTGTTTCGACATTTTGCTGGTTGATTCCCAAATAATTTTTGATAGTTACATGCATATATTGACTTTTTCAGTGTTCCACTTCCTTTGGAGACCAGATTTGTGTGTGCTTTGTTTTCATAGCAACTGTTGTCATTCAGACTGCATGTATAGGAAAACTGTGGCAGCATGCAAACAAGGTTGTTGCTGTTAGGTACAACTTCAAAAAGAAAGGGATATGTGATGTATTTGGGGCCCTTCATTTGTGTCTGTCTCTTGGCATCTTCTAATGCATGTATTTAAAAAAAAAAAAAAAACTTGCAGTGCACTGGGAAGTAAATGAGGCAGGTGCATTTATTTTGCCTGTTGATGGAATATTGAAAGTGAGCAAACGTGTGTAGACTGGTACGATTTCAGCCTATTTAAATGAATGGGCTACAAATGCTCTGCACTTGAATTGCACAGGAACACAAGCATTTTCCTGTGCAATTCCTAGTTTTAATCAACCCAAAGACAGTTCATAAAAACATTTGTTAAATAAGGGGTGGTTTAGCCACGCTATATTTTATGAACACACTCGCCGGGATCAATGACATCCGAAAGGCAAGGCCATACAGTTATTTAGTTAACTCCACCCTGGTCAGTGACATCACAGTCCTCATCATGTGGCCCTGCCCTTTGTGATGTAATTGACCCCCACCTTCATGGTTCACTTATGCAGTGAAGGGAATCAGCATGTTGGTAGGCAGGAGCCGAGTGGCAGGTTATCTTTCTTTTTTTTTTTTTTTTTTTTTTTTTTGTGCGGGCGGTGTTTATCATGATTGACTGTAGATCTACTTTTTTTTTTTTTTTGTTGATGAATGAGTAGGGGTACTATGTACGCCATACTCATTCTTATATATATGTGGGGGGGGGCAGGATCTAGAGCTGCAGAATTCTGGCCAAAACGAGAATCACAAATTTTTTTTTTTTTTGCTTGGAATAAAGATCACAATTCTTGCTGCGTAACATCTTACATATACAAAAAATTGGGCTAACAGCACTGTTTATTTTTTTTTTTTTTTTTTGAAAGTGTAATTTTTCCCAAAAAAATTGCATTTGAAAGACCACTGCGCAAACACAGTGTGACATAAAATATTGTAACAACCGCCATTTTATTCTCTAGGGTCTCTGCTAAAAAATATTTAATGTTTGGGGGTTCTAAGTAATTTTCTAGCAGACATACTGGATTTTTACTTTTAAGCAACAAATGTCAGAAAAGATTTAGTCTTTAAACTCTACTATACACTGTGAAGTAGTTACATTGTATCTCTTCTAGCTTCTTTTCATCAGCAGTGATCTCAGACTTGGCTCTCTGCCCAGACTTGCCAGTCTGCCCAGATAGGAGAGACTCAAGTAGCTCCCAACTTAGAAAAAGATTCCTGGGGAGACTTCAGGCGACTTGCCCAGACTCACCCCGCAAGTCGGACTCCATTAACTGAACTGAAAATCGCAGTAATGCTTGATGGAGATCGCAGGAGGTGGGGGTGAATCAAGATCGCAATTTTATTACGATTAATTGTGCAGCTCTACCGGGATCTGGGGGCCCCCTTGTTAAAGGGGCTTCTAGATCCTGAAAGATTACCCCCCCCCTGCACACCTACAACCACTGGCACTGGGCCAGGAAAACTGGTTCATATTCAAAAGGTTAAGCTGAACAGAGGAAAACCAGATTACATTTGTTTTTCTATGCAGCTTTAAAGCCTCATACACACGGACGTTTCTAAAAAAATAAACAAAACGTAGGGCCTGACGTCAAGGAAAAAAAGTCAGCGTTATGCATCAGCGTTTTTGAGCGTTAGTGAGCGTTGGCGTCAATAGGCGTTTTTAAAAAAAAATCATCCCTCTGCTATTTTTCAACCTAAAAACGTTGGCGTCAAAAAACGCTGGAAAACGCCAGTATGATATTAGGTGGCGTTTGTTGGCATATTGTGGCGTCGGCGTCAAAAAATGCCAAAACGTTACAGCCTCAGAACGCGATGGCTGTGGGTTCTAGTTTCAGCTCACTAACCCCGACGTCATCTACAGCTCAAACGCTGACGTTTTTATGGGGCCATTGACTAACATGGAGAGCTGCAAAAAACGCCAGAAAACGCCGGCGTCAAAAAAACGTCCGTGTGTATGAGGCCTAAAGTGATACTAAGCCCTCACCTTTTTTCGCCTATATCTGTTACTAAATAATAGCATTACATGAGAAGTCTAACCTTTTGTGTCATTTTTGCTTCTAAGTTTTATTCAGGCTCCATTTTTTCCCATTTCCGGTTGTCCTGTTTGCTGGGTGACCCGTGTATTGCCGATCTCATAGTGCCAAAGCACATGGGAGGCTGAGCTACAGCGTCCTCCGTGTCCGGGGACACAGTGAGTGCAGGGCTGTATTCACATAGGTGTGAGCACGCACGCTTGGGTGACACCATGAGATCGGCAATACACGGGTCATCCAGCAAACAGGACAACCGGAAATGGGGAAAAATGGAGCCTGTATAAAACAACTTGGAAGCGAAAATGACACAAAAGGTTAGACTTCTTATGTAATGCTATTATTTAGGAACAGATCTAGGCGAAAAAATGTGAGGGTTTAGTATCACTTTAAGTCATTGGTGCCGTGGTTAAATCTCAACGTCCAGTCCCCAGGGCAGGAAACTAGTTTGGCTCTGAGGAAATTATGACTTTGATCAATTACACTGCAGGATGGCTTAGGCAGAGATGTTTGGAATCAAGACTGAGGAGTAAGATAATTGATGTAGTATGCACTATTTATTTTTCATTTATTTTGCCTGTAGTTGGGCTTTAAAGCTTTGCTATCATTTTAAATTTTTGGTGTGGACTAAGCTGGCCCAAGCAAACTAGATTTCCTTTAGGTCCCTTTCACACTGCTGCGACTTGAAAGTCACACAATTTTGCAGCGATTTGTACCTCGATTTCAGGAAATGCTTGTGTAAACCTGAGGTCTATGGACCTCAACTTTCATCAAAGTCTGAACAAAGTACCACAGGGACTACTTTGAAGTCGGTGCAACTTGAAGTCGCACAGATATGAACGGTACTCATTGGAAATCATGGGGTACGACTTGTCATGCAACTTTGCAGTCCTAAATCGCAGGACAAGTCGCACAAGTGTGAAAGGGACCTTACTAGGGCCGAAAAAACTAATCGATTACTCGATTACTATTTTCTTAATCGGTTAATCGGCCAGCCGATTAGTTGACCTGCATACAGAGTGCATTATTTGTTTACATATCAAAGTACAGTGCAGCTCACACATGCCAGAAGACACAGTGCAGCACACATATAGCTCAGTACACCAGTCATACATGTCAGTAAGTGCCTGAGAACTTGTGAATGTGAGAGGAGCAATGCCTCATGGGACATGTAGTCCTGGGCAGGAAGTAAGTGGTTCTAAAGTCAGAAGGTTTTTTACCTCGCTATAGGGGCTCTCTATACTATACTTTGCAGCTTGCTATTGGGGCACTCTAAATGCCGGATGAGCCAGAAGCATTGGTGGGGGCCCCAGAAGAGGAGGATCGGGGCTGCTTTGTGCAAAACCATTACACAGAGCAGGTAAGTATAATATGTTTGTTTAAAAAAAAAAGATACTTTAAAGACTCGGGAATATCAGCATTTGAGCCCAGAGAAGGCGGAGGCTGATAGAAGGCATTCCAACTAAATTTATACACCAATGTATTTTTACGATTATCTCATTAATTGAAACAATAATTGGCCAAATAATCGATTATGAAAATAATTGTTAGTTTCAGCCCTAGACCTTACTCGCCCCATTCACAGTGAGTCGCTTTACAGGCGTTATTTAGCTAAAAATAGCGCCTGTAAAGCGCCTCTTAATTAGTCAGTGTGTCCTTGCACACTGGGGCGGCACGCTTGCAGAAGAGGAAACAAACTCCTGCAAGCAGCATTTTTGGGATGTTGTGGGAGTGGTGCATACACTGTTCCTGCACTGCCCCTGCCAATGGAATGAATGGGGAGCGCCGGCAAACTGCTTCGAAAGCATGGCGCGCCAACGCATTTAAACCATTCTTAGGGGTTAAAAGCAGCCCGCTGCCGCCGAAATAGCGACGGCAAATTGCCGCTATAACGCGGTAAATCGCTGCTAAACTAGCAGCGTTCTGACGCTCGGGCGGCCCAGTGTGAAAGGGCTCTTGTACATGCAGCTGCTGTCAGTGCTGTATGAACTGTGTATAGCATCAGCTACATACAGTATATTATTCAGTGCTGTGTTCTGCAGTATGGGGACTTCCTGTCTGCTGCCTGGACAAAACTGGGTTGAGCACTACTCGGCCATTCACAGGAAGTCTTGTATTTTATCAATTAATACATTGCTTCCTCTGACTGGCTAAGGTGGGGGTAGTGATGTCATCTGCCTGTCCTCTCCACTTCAGCCATTCAGAGGAAGCCCTGTGCTGATAAAATGCAAGTCCTGTGAATTGAATTCCCCCATACTGCTTCAAGAACACAGCGCTGTATACTGTGTGTAGCTTATGATGCATGCAGTTGGCATAGCACTGACAGCAGCTGCATATATAAGTAAAGGGGATCATTTTGTTTGGGCCAGCTTGGCCCAAACAAACTATTTTACAGTGATAGAAAAGCTGGAGTAAAGCCTTGTACACACAATGCGAATTTCAAACGACAGAACGTTCGTTTTTTGTTGGATGCTTGTCTCATGTCAAAAGTGAAGAGCGTGCTAACAATACGAAAATGTTCAAACAACCGAATTCAAGGTCAGAGGTGACATAATGTGTTAAAGTTTTGTTATGGAACAAAAAAAAAAAAAAAGTTTTGCATGCATTTTTTAGTTTCTGAGCATGCGTAGTCCTGATCGTGCAATTTTTTTTTTTTTTTGTCTTATGAAAAATTTAAAATCGGCCGTCAAAAGGACCGTACTAACGGTAAGAATTTCAAACGATCGACCGTCGAATGAAAATCCCCAGCTGAAATTTGCATCGTGTGTGTGTGTGTGTGTGTGTGCGGGGCTTTAGTTTTTTTAACCTGTTATTACTGCTGGTAGCTCTGAAGCTAGCTGTAAAAAGGTCAAGCTACAAAGTGCTGCATCAATTCTGGAATGACTTCAGTTTAGTATTTCTAATACAAAAGGACTAATGCCGCGTACACGCGGTGCAACGGTCTACAACTGCACGTTCAACTTTTGTCCAAAATTGGCTGTTGGCGGTTGTGTCTTGCATACTGACATGAGTCAAGTAGTTTACAACAAAGCCGAACGTAGTGACGTGTTACGAGCCTATAACGAGGAAGTTCAGGTGAATGTGATTTGTGAATTAGGAATGTAGGTTTACATGATCGAACACTTCCTGGATTCCCAGCATACGTGTTTAGCACTTACAACTTTGTTGGGCCGACTTCTGTACACACGAGTCAACAGTCGTACAACAGCTTATTGTACAACAAAAGTTTTCTAGTTTGTTCAGCCAATTTCTGTTGTACGACTGTTGAACGTCAACTGTTGTAATCACACATACTAACGGTCGAATTATCGTACAACAAGCTGTTGTAACACCTTTTTTTACGACCCCTGCACTTTGTGTACAAGGCTTTAGGCTAGGTTTACACCTATGCCTTTTGCAGTGGGTTTGCAGATACACACTACAGTTCATTTAACTCTAGGTCTTATGGGTCATGTTCAATTCTATGTAATTTCTACCAGTGCATTTTTGGAAAGGTGCAGGGCCTTTTTTATTTTTTTTATTTTTTTTTATTTTTTTTCCCCTCAGCTTGGTGCATTTTTGGCTCCATAGACTTATAAAACGCATGTATGTGCATTTTTGGTGTGTTTTTCTTGCATGACAACAGACACCTCAATATTAACACACAGACAATATTACCACATCCCAAAAATGTAACAAAACTCTTTGTGAAAAAACAGCACGGCTTGCAAACGACTTCTGTAATAGAAGTCAATGCAAGTCACCCTAAAGGACGGTACCATTGCACTGCATGGAGTGCGACGTGTCAGGTGACTAATCGTCGGACAAGTTGCCCCTGTGTGAACTGGGTTTAAGCATCTTGGTGAACTTTAATTTGTTCGTTTTAGCGCGGGTTGATGAGGCTTTGTGCATTTACATATGATTTCAGTGGAAATGCATGTACATTAACCACTTGCCGACGGCTGATCGGCAAAAGATGGCGACAGAGTGGCTCTGTAACGCGAAACGCCGTCACATGAGGGCGGCCGCGAGACAGAGCCTTGTGAACGCGCGCCGCCGGAGGCACGCCCGCGCGCTCACTGTTTTCGGGGGGGCCAGGGAGCGGGTGTGGCGGCTTCGATTGCCGTCAGCTACCCGCGATGCCCCCCCCCCCCCCGGAGTGAAGGAACGGAGGTCCGTGTATGTAAACACTGACCTCCATTCTGTGAAGGGGGAAGGGCTGTGATCACAGCCTTCCTGTATACGAAGGCTGTGACCACGTCCCTTCTCCTGTTAGGGCAGTCCCCACACAGTTAGAACACGCCCAGGGAACATAGTTAACCCTTAGAGCGCCCCCTGCAGGTTAACCCCTTCACTGCCAATGGCATTTACACAGTAATCGGTGCATTTTTATAGCACTGATCGCTGTATTAATGCCAATGGTCCCAAAAAAGTGTCAAAATGTTCCGACATGTCCGCTGAAATATCGCAGTACCGCTAAAAATCGCAGATCGCCGCCATTACTAGTAAAAAATGAAAAAAAAAATAAAAACCCCAAAAATGAATTCTCATCATCCGTAAATGCGACCACTTTTGCGCAAACCAATCAATAAACGCCGATTGCAATTTTTTTTTTTTTTATCGCAAATATGAGGAAGAATATAAATCGGCCAAAAACGGTGAAAAAAATGTTTTTTTTATATATTTTTTTTTGGATTTGTATTTTATCAAAAAGTAAGAAATTTGGGTTTTTTTTGCAAAATTGTCGCTCTTCTTTTGTTTATAGCGGCGATCAGAAATGACGCAGAGGTGATCAAATACCACCAAAAGAAAGCTCTATTTGTGGGGAAAAAAAGGACGCAAATTTCGTTTGGGTGCAACGTCGCACGACCGCGCAATTGTCAGTTAAAGCGACGCAGCGCCGAATCGCAAAAAGGGCTCCGGTCCTAAAGCTGGAAATCCTTCCGGGGCTGAAGTGGTTAAAGCTCAGAGGTGTGGATCCAACCTAAGAACTATGTGTCTCACTAGCAACCTTGTAGCAGATACAGATCTCTCATTCTCTATGGCAATTTGTAGCTAGCCAGGAAATTGCTGTTGTAATGGAGTACTAGACTTCCCCATGCAGCTATAAGTGACTAGTGTGCCCATGGGCATCAGGAGCCGTATTAAAAGAACATAAGTAGCTGATGTTGAACACTGCAAAAATTCAATTAGTCTGTGACTGACCTAGAAATTGCAGAAACTTGTATGACAGACTTTTCATTGACTGCAGTTCTGTTTTTTCCTAAGTAAAATAGAATAGATTTTGCGAACTATTCTGTAGTTGCAACTAAATTTCTTGGATGAAATAATCCATAAATCCCCATTTACTGCTCATTTTCCTATGTCTGACTATGCGGAATCTCATTCTTTCTATTTGTCCCTGTTCACACTTCTATGCTTGGTTATTCTATGCTCCAAAAAGTGCATGATCTGCTTATTTATTTTTTTTTGAGTGAGTACTTTTGAGTTTGCAGGAGCACCTGCCTGTATTCACACCTGAGCAGAGCCTAAGAAGAGTCCATTCCTGGTCATTTTGAAGCGTTTTTACCAGGTGTTTTTGGGTGTAAAAACGCTCATAACACACATTTACAGGCTTTCCCATTGAAGTCTGTTTAGCCAAAAATGCCTGACTAAGCTCCTATACTTTTTCTGGCATAGAGCGCACAGGTGTGAACAGACAATTATAAAGAATTGGATTCTGCATTGACAGGCATAGGATAACGAGCAGAAAAATGCTCAGGCTACAATCGCACTGGAGCAGAGTTTTTCAAGAATTTTATTCTCCCTGTCTCTGTCTCTGTCTCTGTGACGTAGCAATATTGTGACCCAGGGGAGGTATAATAAATTGCGTTTGGTCGAATCCCCTGCGCTACCCAATTATGCTACAGAGAAAATGTATGTGTGTATCACTTCAAATGGTTATTTGTACATAAAACCGGCTGCTGCAATACTGGTACTAAACACACTAGTAATCAAACAATGGTATAATGGGGTACTGCGTAGTCAGTATAGCGGAGGTTGATACTCTATTCACACAAGTTAAGGTATATTGTGCCCACAGTATGTGATATAGTAAAGTGACTTCAGTGCCTAAATAAATATATGGCAAACATAACCTAAAAATATATAATAAAGTGCATACATAGAAAAGTGACTAAGTGCATTAAACTGTGCAACAAATGTGAGTATTTAAATAAATAGGAACACATCAATGCGATAGTGACACATCAAAAGTGACGTCATTTGAATATCTAATATAGCGAGTCCATAAACCACTCTATTATTTCTTCAAATAGCTCATAGAGCCATTCCATATAATAACAGCAGGTGTCTCCGTGCTCAAATCAGTGCTCAAAATAACTCCATTCAGTGCTTGGACTTGTGCAACCAAAATCGATTAGAGTTAATCTGGTGGGTACCATGGAACACCACCAGGGGGACTCTCATGAAGGTGCTCTCCTAAACGTGCTCTCAGAACTCTCACCTCCAAAGCACAGTGCTTGCGCCTTTAGCTAGAACACAGCTAGCTATACTGCTATGTCCTCCCCCCTAGGGAGCGTTCTTCAGTCGGCTCCTAGTCTCCTCTTAGCCTCTATGGTAGGGAGGTATCAAGTGTCGAATCTTCCCCTCATAAACAGAAAGGACAAGTTCCCATAGTGCAGTATCGTTGATAAACAATTTATTAACTAAAAAGTGGCTGCTTGCATTAGAATTAAAAAAAGAGCGCTTTTCAATAATAAAACATTGGCGTTTACCGCCTCTCACTATGCTTCCGGCTACGGGTACGTCCGGTCCTATGCGTTGCGTCACGTGACTTCCTCAGGGTCCTTTTTTGGTTGCACAAGTCCAAGCACTGAATGGAGTTATTTTGAGCATGGAGATACCTGTTGTTATTATATGGAACTGCTCTATGAAATATTTGAAGAAATAATAGAGTGGCTTATGGACTCGCTATATTAGATATTCAAATGACGTCACTTTTGATGTGTCACTATCCTATTGATGTGTTCCTATTTATTTAAATACTCACATTTGTTGCACAGTTTAATGCACTAAGTCACTTTTCTATGTGTGCACTTTATTATATATTTTTAGGTTATGTTTGCCATATATTTATTTAGGCACTGAAGTCGCTTTACTATATCACATACTGTGGGCACAATATACCTTAACTTGTGCGAATAGAGTATCAACCTCCGCTATACTGACTGCGCAGTACCCAATTATAACAAAGGGGAGGTGTTCTATAGTTCACAAAAATAGCCAAGAACTGACCACAGAGCAGGACAAGAAGTAATCAGCTTACAGGCTGTTGCACACAGGCCGGCTGAGTGGGGACAACCAAGGTGCAGTATACAGCCTGCCATTGACACAGATGGGTGTGTGTGTGTGTGTGTGTGTGTGTGTGTGTGTGTGTGTGTGTGTGTGTGTGTGTATAAAAAAAAAAAGTACATATTACAGCACGCACTGCACTTACTCCTGCAAAGCTGTTTAAAAGCATTTAAAACCTATATAGCAAAAAATGCAACAATATGGGGATTTGGGCACAATAAATGACCATGAAGTGCTTAAGCCCACTGACTGCTTCAAACTACCCCAATTTTCCAGTGGGTTCCTACACTGACCTTGGAGTGAATGATCCTATCACTTAAACCATGGAAACAAACACTTCTTTTTATGGAAGACCAGAGGACTCATCCCATGGATCAGGAGGTAATGAGGGAGGATGGGGTTCACCAGCCCAAAAGGTCTGGTCAGGACCACAACATACAAAAAATATATATTTGGGGGGGGGGGGGGGGACAGGGTGGATTTGATTTAAATCACTAGTAAAAAGGCTTGATTTAAATCAACTCGATTTAAATCACAAATTTTAAAGAGCAACTGTCATCTCTGACCTGCAGCGGCTCCTCCTCTGACCCGCTGTTGACTCACCGACAGTCCCATTCACTTTAATGGGACGGCTGGTGCTGCGGCAGTGACACAACAAGGTGAAGGACGTGGCGGCAGCAGGTGAGTGGATGCCTGCTAACAGGCGCTGCCATGATGGATCTGAAATGCAGGTGCTCTTTAAATGTAAGGACTTATTCTTGCTGGTAGTTAGAATCTTTAATATGTGCAAACAAAATGAAGGTTCCCTATTTAGAATAATAAGCTGTCAGGTTAGTAAAATAGCGATATCAGAACCGATTCGATCATACAGTTTGTAGTGTTCATAGATTTGCAAAACAATGGGATAAAGGAATATCCCTGAACTTTGTTTTATCTCATGGTTACTGTGAAATTGTGTGAATGCATCAATGCAGTGCATGTTATCTCAGCTTGCAGAGCTTGGATTCATTGAATGGGTTTACCAAAAATGTAAATATTGTAGACTATACAGCCCCATGCTACATAACTAAGCTCAATTCCATGCTGAATAAACAAAATTATTAATGTATCCCAAATAGAAAACTATCTTTGGGTAGATTTTTACTTCAAAAGCATTTTATTTAAATAAATTTGATAAAAATCAAAGAAATCGAATTTAACCACTTCCCGACCGCCGTTTGCAGAATGACGGCCGGGAAGTGGCTGAGTTATCCTGACTGGACGTCATATGACGTCCTCAGGATAACAAGCCGCCGCGCGCCCGGGGGGGGGGGGGGCGCGCATCGCGGCGATCTGTGGTGTGGGGGGTCAGTCTGACCCCCCCTGCAATGCCGATCTCGGTAAAGTGCTTCCGAAGCACTTTACCATGTGACCAGCCGTGACCAATCATGGCTGGTCACAGTGTAATACAGGAAAGCCGTTTATCGGCTTTCCTGCACTCAGGTCTGCAGACCTGATGAGAGGAGAGCCGATCGGCTGCATCCCTGACAGGGAGGGTTTGTGCTGATGATTTATCAGCACAGCCCTCCCTCGGATTGCCACCCTAGACCACCAGGGAGCCTGCCCAGGGATGCTGGGGGGTGTGGTGTCTAGCGGCGCTACGCGCGGGGGGGGGGGGGGG
>BLSH010402268.1:2496-14552 GCA_018402905.1 Glandirana rugosa | reverse complement strand
CTGACCTCAAGTCTGCACACGAGAAGATCTGCAAACTGTGTGTGAAAAGCCTATTGCAGGCGCATGGAGCCATATTAGCCTTATTAGTGTTCTAAAATTTAGATTAGAACAATAATATGGCTCTCTATGCAGCTGGAAGAACAGTAATATGGCTCTATCCCCCTGCAATAGGCTTTTCCTATACACTTTGAAGTTGATTTTAGAACAGTGATATGGCTTCTCCCGGCTAATTTTTAAGTTTCACACACAGTTTGCAGATGACTTTAGAACACTCATATGGCTTCTCCCGGATAATTTATAGTTTTCTCACACAGTTTGAAGATGATTGTAGAACAGTGATATGGCTTCTCCCGCTAATTTATACTTTTCACACACAGTTTGAAGATAATTGTAGAACACTCATATGGCTTCTCCCGGCTAATTTATGGTTTTCACACATAGTTTGCAGATGATTTTAGAACAGTGATATGGCTTCTCCTGGCTAGTTTATAGTTTTCTCACACAGTTTGCAGATGATTTTAGAACAGTGATATGGCTTCTCCCGCTAATTTAGACTTTTCTCACACAGTTTTAAGATGGTCCACATCCACCTCCATTTTTGATTTTTTTATGTGATTTTTGTTTAAAAATGCTTTTAAGTTATTTCCCTATCCCCATTTCTTTGTAGGGCACTTGTCCGACCCTTACCCCCATTTTCCTTCATTTTGCAGACCTCTAGGACTTTTCAGGACTTTTTTACAGCCATTTTAGTGCCTAAAAGTTCGGGTCCCCTTTGATTTCAATGGGGTTCGAGGTCCGGGTAAAAGTTCGGGTTCTGTCCGGACCCGAACCCGGACTTTGTCCCAAAGTTCGGCCGAACCAGCAGAACCCGAACTTCCAGAGGTTCGATCAACTCTACTCCCAATGAATAAACTGACAGCGTCCTCTGATATACTTACATGATTAAATTGCAGCCCATCATAACTCATTTTGTTCCTAGGTATCAGCTCAGAGATTCGTAAGGCTCCAAAAAAGGCCAGAGTAAATGCTGCTTGAAAAAGAAATGCTTCATATGCCGAAAAACAACCCGAATTGGTAGCAGCACACAGATCCTCCAATAGGCCTAAAGAAATAGGCCGTCTATCATCTTGGGTAAAAGTGACTCTCCTATACCCTTTCAAAGCCTGATGAACCTTAAAAAATTTGTTACACGCCGGAAAGTCCAGCAGCTTAAAGAAAAAAGAAACCCCAGCTAGCGTTTTTGCTATATGGCTATAAGATAATTACCGTGCCATCAAAAAACGCAAAAAGGCTACAGCGGTGCCCTCCGACGGATGCTGGAATGATGAGTTGATCGACCTGTTAAAAAAGACCCATGCATGCCATGCCTTTACATATTGAACCCAAGTTCCAGGGGCCAGGAAATTTATGATTGCGGACGTCATGTGGCTTAAATCAAATCCCAAAGGTGATTCGGACAAAGGTGGCCGATTTGGTCTGCACCCGGAAGGAGGCTCCTGAAACAGGACATCTGTAAGCGAGATAAAACATCCATAATATCTTCAAGTTTACCAGGTAAATATTGGGCCTTAAAACAAACATTGAATTTCAGAAAGAGAAAAACAAAATGTCTCAAAAGCTTCACAACAAAGAGTAATTTGGAGGATAGGCAGTTTACTGCAAACAAGACCCCTTTGTTGTCAGTATGACACTAACCACTTATTCCTAAAAGATTCACCCCAAATCTCCAAAGCCACCACTACTGGGAAAAGCTCCAATAGTACTATATTCCTAGTGGCCTTGATACTTACCCACCTATGGGGCCACACATCACAGCACCAATGGGTGCGCTATACAGCAGCAAACTCTCTTGATCCTGCTGCGTCCATATATAATTCGTAATTACTAGCAAAAATAAATTCTTCCTGGAAAAAAGCCTGCCCATTGAAACTATCTAAAAAACAAGACCACACTAATAAATCCTCCTTCAGGTCTGAGGTGAGCCTAATATGTGCGAAAGGGGATTTAAGACCCGACAACGCCATGTACAGCCTCCTAGAAAAAATCCTGCCTACGGGCATAATTCTAGTAGCGAAGGCAAGAAGCCCCAATAGAGATTGGAGGTCCTTAACCACTTCAGCCCCGGAAGGTTTTCCAGCTTTAGGACCAGAGCACTTTTTTTCAATTTGGCACTGCGAAGCTTTAACTGGTAAATGCGCGGTCATGCAATGCAGTACCCAAACAAAATTTGTGTCCTTTTTTCCCCACAAATGGAGCTTTCTTTTGTGGTATTTGTTCATTGCTGCGCTTTTTATTTTTTGCGATTATAAACAAAAAAAGAAAGAAAATTTTGAAAAAAAATGATATTGTCAACTTTATGTTATTACAAAAATACAATAAACTAAATTTTAGTCATAAATTTTTGCCAAAATGCATTTAGCCACATGTCTCGGGTAAAAAAAAAGTTAATTACCATATATTTATTGGTTTGCGCAAAAGTTATAGCGTCTACAAACTAGGGTACAGTTTCTGGAAATTCTGCAGCTTTCATTTTATGACCGCCTATCTCATTTCTTGAGGTGCTAAAATGGAGGGGCAGTACAACACCCCCCCCCCCCAAATGACACAATTTTGGAAAGTAAACACCCCAAGGAATTTGCTGAGAGGCATGTTGAGCCCATTGAATATTTTATTTTTTTGTCATAAGTGGTTGAAAGATGACTAGAGTTGAGCGAACCCGAACTGTAAAGTTCGGGTCCGTACTGTACTTTGGGGTGTCCGTGACCCGAACCCGGACATTTGAAAAAAGTTTGGGTTCGGGTTCTGGGTTCGGGTATTTGATCCCGCCTGTTGAATAGCTACAGGGCAGCCAATCAACAAGCGTTTCACTGGTTTGCCCTTAGAAGCCATCACAGCCATGCCTACTAATGGCATGGCTGTGATTGGCCAGTGCATCATGTGACCCAGCCTCTTTATAAGCTGGAGTCACTTAGTGCTGCATGTCACATGCTCTCTGGCTAGTGTAGGGAGAGGATGCTGCCGGCTCTGTGAGGGACAGATTGCAGATATAATAACATCTCATCCTGCATTACAGAACGACCTGATTGTGGACTAGGTAGAGATTACTACTACTACTGCTTTGAGGGACAGATTGCAGATCTCATCCTGCATTACAGAACAATCGGATTGTGGACTAGGTAGAGATTACTACTACCACTGCTTTTAGGGACAGATTGCAGATCAAATAACATCTCATCCTGCATTACAGAATGATCTGACTGGACTAGGTAGAGTGTACTGCTTAGAGGGACAGATTATTGTTCTAAAATCATTGCCTACTCCTATAGGGTCAGGTTCCTGCTGTTGCTGTAAGGGACAGATTATTGTTCTAAAATCATCGCCTACTCCTATAGGGTCAGGTTCCTGCTGTTGCTGTAAGGAACAGATTATTGTTCTAAAATCATCGCCTACTCCTATATGGTACATCCACCCCCTTCCCATTTTTATTTTTTTTGATTTTAAGTTATTTTCCCTATCCCCATTGTTTTGTAGGGCACTTGTCCTACCCATTTGACTTCCTTTTGCAGCCCTCTAGCACTTGCCAGGACTTTTTTACAGCCATTTTTGTGCCCAAAAGTTCGGGTCCCCATTGACTTCAATGGGGTTCGGGGTCCAGGATCAAGTTCGGGTCAAGTTCAGTACCGAACCCGAACTTTTTCGCGAAGTTCGGCCGGACCCACCGAACCCGAACATCCAGGTGTTCGCTCAACCCTAAAGATGACCAAAAAAAAAAATGTACACAAAGTTGTTACTGAAATGATATATTGCTCACACATGCCATGGGTATATGTGGAATTACACCCCAAAAATACATTCTGCTGCTTCTCCTGAGTACGGGGATACCCCATATGTGAGACTTTTTGGGAGTCTATACGCATACGGGACCCCAAAACCCAATCACTGCCTTCAGGATTTCTAAGGGTAAAAATGTATGCCTTCATCCCACACTACCTATCTCAGTTACGGAGGCCATGAACTGCCCAGATAGCACAAGCCCCTCCCCCCAAATGACCCCATTTTGGAAAGTAGACACCCCAAGCTATTTGCTGAGAGGCATGTTGAGTCGATGGAATATTTTATATTTTGCCACAAGTTTCAGGGAAATGACAATTTTTTTTTCTCACAAAGTTGTCACTAAATGATATGTTGCTTGAACATGCCATGGGTATATGTGAAATTACACCCCAAAATACATTCTGCTGCTTCTTCTGAATACGGGGATACCACATATGTGAGACTTTCTGTCAGTCTAGCCGCATAGGGGACCCCAAAAACCAATCACCACCTTCAGGCTTTCTAAGTGTGTAAAAAGCTGATTTTACTCCTCACTCCCTATCACAGTTTCAGAGGCCATGGAATGCCCAGATAGCAGAAACCCACCCCCCCAAATGACCCCATTTTGGAAAGTAGACACTCCAAGCTATTTGCTGAGAGGCATGTTAAATATTTTGCAGATCTCACATTTTGTCACAAAGTTTTGAAATTTGAAAAAAGTAAAAAAAAAATTCAGTTTATTTCTTAATTTTCCAAAACAAATGAGAGCTGCAAAATACTCACCATGCCTTTTAGCAAATACCTTGGGGTGTCTACCAAAATGGGATCATTTGGGGAGGGGGGGGGTTGTGCTACCTTGATATTTCAGGGCCTCCAAAAACGTGACGGGTACTGAGGAGTAAAGTCACCATTTTATGCCCTTAGAAAGCCTGAAGGCGGTGATTGGTTTTCGGGGTCCCGTACGCGGATAGGCTCCCAAAAAGTCTCACACATGGGGTATCCCCATACTCAGGAGAAGCGACAGAATGCATTTTGGTGTGTAATTCCACATATACCCATGGCATGTGTGAGCAATATATAATTTCAGTGACAACTTTGTGTAAAAAAAAATAAATAAATACAAATTGTCATTTCCCCGAAACTTGTGGCAAAATATAAAATATTCCATGGACTCAACATGCCTCTCAGCAGATAGCTTGGGGTGTCTACTTTCCAAAATGGGGTCATTTGTTTTTTTTTTTTGCTATCTGGGCATTTCATGGCCTCCGAAACCTGGATAGGTAGTATGGGGTGAAGGCATAAATTTTCACCCTTAGAAATCCTGAAGAAGGTGATTGGTTTTCGGGGTACCGTACAGGGATAGACTCACAAAAAGTCTCACACATGGGGTATCCTCATACACAGGAGAAGCAGCAGAATGTATTTTGGGGTGTAATTCCACATATACCCATGGCATGGCTGAGCAATATATCATTTCAGTGACAACTTTGTGTAAAAAATTTTTTTTGTCACTTTTCAATCATTTATGACAAACAAATAATATATTCCATAGACTCAACATGCCAGAAAATAGCTTGGGGTGTCTACTTTCCAAAACAGTGTCATTTGGGGGGTTTTGAATTGTCCTGGCATTTTATGCCCAACATTACCCACTCTTCTAACCACTTGAACCACCAAGTCTTTTCTGACAATTTTTATTTACATGAAAAAAATCCTTTTTTTTGCTAGAAAATGACTTTGAACCCCCAAACATTATATATTTTTTTAAGCAGAGGCCCTATAGATTTAAATAGTGGGTGTTACAATTTTTTTTCACAAAGTATTTGCGCAGCGATTTTTCAAACGCAATTTTTGGGAAAAAAAACACTTTTTTGAATTTTAATGCACAAAAGCATACTATTTTGCCCAAATGTTTGGTGAAATATAAAAGTTGAACTCATGCCAAGTGCATAGACACCAAACATGATATGCTTTAAAAATTACGCACACCCGTGAAGTGGCAACAAACTATATACATTTTTAAAAGCCTTTAAAAGCCTTTACAGGTTACCACTTTAGATCTGCAGAGGAGCTCTACTACTAGAATTACTGCCCTCAATCTGACGTTCGCGGTGATGCCTCACATGCATGGTGAAATTGTTGTTTACATACGACACGAGACTGACGCTTGCGTCCACCTTTGCGCGCGTGCACGGGGGGGGGGGCAGGGATGCATTTTTTTTATTATTATTCATTTTGCTTTTTATTTTATTCTTACATTGTCCTTTTCATCTTTTTCTTTTTTATTATCATTTTTATTTTTATCACAGGGATTTTAAATATCCCCTATGATAAAAATAGGTATTGTCGCATATAATTTTTTTTAAATTTGGGGTCTACTAAAACTACTCTAGATCTTTCCCCAGCCCTTAAAGCATCTGACCACACCAAAATCGGTTTGATAAGATGCTTCCCCAATTTCCCAATGGCGCTGTTTATATCTGACGAAAGTCACAAAATGCTTGTAACCTCCAGTTTCTTAGGCCATGGAGATGATTGGAGCCATTCTAGTCTCCAATCAGCTCTATGGTAAGCTGGCGGAACCACCAGCTGCATTCTCACTTTCCCTGGTGGGACAGGAGAGCCTGAGAAGACCAACAACATACTAGTATAGGGCATATATTGTAATGTTCTTTTTTTCATGAAAAAAAGAATCAATCGGTGGGTATGCCCACAATTAGAAAACCTCCCTTCATCCTCCCACTTCTAATGGTGGGCATAGCCACTTTTTAAAAAAAAATATACCGCCCCAATTTCCACCCACTGCCCCTATGATCACCTCCAACAGCGCTGGAGTCACTGCTTTATATATGGTGGGAGCAAACGCTATTGCTGTTACATAAATCAGCTCTGCAGCTGGCATACCTGAATATTAAATAAAGATTAATAAAAATAATAACACATAAAAAAATAATATTCCTGCCAAGAATAAAAAAAATAATTAAATGTTACATAAAAACATTGCATACCTGCAAAAAAAAACCCCACTATAATAAACCGCAACAAAACATTACAGATATGCATAAACAACAATAGAGAGAGCAATAGAAAGAGAATAGAGAGAAAATGGAGATAGAAAAACAAGAAACGTACAACTGTTTTTGGTTTTTATTTTTTAAAATTTTTTTGGTTTTTATAACTTTTTTTTTTGGTACGCTTTTTTTTTATAACGAACAATGAACAGTAAAGGTTAGGGTCTCCAAAAATGCTGTGACATCTTTGGAGACCCTGTGAAAGTGTGTCCTATTTCTGTGTAGTGCTGTTCCCTACGCTAATACTCAACTAATGAATGGTAGCGCTTGGAACAGTGACCGATGCAGAGACCAGGCTGGTCCAAACAGGCGGGGCAATAATATCGGGTGTCACGCCTGTATCCGTTTCATTGGCAGACACAACATCTTTTTTGGGGGTATCGTCCATGCAGCCGGCTTACTGCATGTGGATTGGGAACTTGGGGTGCAGAACCATCTGGATACAGAAGGGCTCTGATGATCTCTTCCTGGAATTGCAGGAGAGGTCCAGTCCATCCTGATACTTTGTGTAGCACCAAATCGTTCAGCAAAGCCAATTGAAATAAGTAAATAGACACTTTTTTGTACCAGCGTCTGGACTTATGGGCAATAAGTACGGCGCCAATAACTGGTCATTGAGGTTCACGCCTCCCATATTAAGGTTATATTGGTGGACACAGAGGGGATTCTCCACAACACCAGTCACCGTTCTAATTTGGACAGCCGTGTCTGCATGAAGGGAGGAAAGAATGAAAACATTCTTTGTATCCCTCCACTGCATCGCAAGCAAATTACCATATCTCAAGCAGGCTCTCTCCCCCCGACTAAGTCGGGAATCTACCAGCTGTTGGGGGAAGCCCTGGCGATTAGGTCGCACAGTGCCACATGCGCCAATTTGGTGATCATGTAAGTGACTAAAAAGTGGCACGCTTGTGTAGTAATTGCCCACGTACAAATGGTACCCCTTTCCGAATAAGGGTGACACCAGGCTCCACACAATTTTGCCAGCACTCCCCATGTAGTCTGGGCATCCTTCCGGCTCTACGTGGCTATCTTGGCCCTCATAAACCATAAAACTACATGTATAGCCTGTGGCCCTGTCACAGAGCTTATACATCTTGACCCCGTATCTGGCACGCTTGTTGGGGACGTACTGTTAGAAAACAAGATGGCCATCAAACTTAATCAGGTAGGGAATAAAATGTGCTGCGAGCGTCTGGTAGAAGTGGCTTATGAGGTGCCGAATTTTGTAGAGCCGGTCAAATTCAGGGTCTCCATATGGACTATCGAGTTGATTGTCACTGAAGTGCATGAACCGCAGAATCTGCTTGTATCGTGTCCTGGCCATGGAAGCAGAGTAGACATACATGTGATGAATTGAGTCAGTGGACCAATATAACCGTAATTCAGGTAGTTTATGTATGCCCATGTTGAGGGTAAGGCCCAGAAAGGTCTTAAATTCAGAAACCGTAATCGGTTTCCAATTTCTGGCAAGTGACAAATGGGGATTAGCGGCGATGTATTGACCAGCATATAAATTGCTTTGGTCCACAATAGATCTATAGAGATCTTCTGTGAAATACAGATAAAAAAAATCAATGGCCCTAAAATCAACTGTATTCACCTGAATTCCGGGTTGGGCAGTGAATGGGGGAAGTACAGGCACTGCATCAGTGGTGGGTTGCCAATCAGGGTTTGCAAGCGCGTCAGGAAGGGCACTATGGGCTCTGCGGGCCTGTGTTCTTCATCTTCGTGGCTGCGGGGCTTTACTTGTGCTAGCCACACCAGCTTGAACTGCACTTATGGGACTCGCCATGTCACCAAGTGTTACTGCAGTGCTGGTTGTTTGATCAGGATGTACTAGGCTGCTGGTGCTTGCCAGGTACCCAGAAGGAGTAGCGGCGCTAGTACTGGCTCCATACGAGAGCCCTGCGGTTCTTGCACCTCAGCGACAGCTAAACGGGATTTGGTACGCATGACCTTAGCAGGGACCACTCAATCGTCAGAGCTATCTGTCATGGAGCCACTGTCGAATACTAACTCGATTGGTGAGTTTGAATCTGACAGTGAGTCTTCCCCATCGCTATCATCTGTCATACTCACAATTGCATAGGCCTCATCACTAGTGTACCTCGGATTAGACACGGCCTCTAAATTTATAGGTACACTAGTGAGACTCCCAGGCAAAAAAGTGCACCTGGTTGTCAGAGCCTGTGTCAAGTCACTACCAAAATCACTGTCAGAATTTGCAGGGATCAGGCGTGATCTCTGCGAAAGCTGCAGATATGTGTGTTGTGTTTTGTAAGTGACAGCGATCTATTGATCCTGCACTTGGGTGGGCTGGGCTTGGCAGAGAGGCTAAACGCAGGTGCTAGCAGTTATCTGGGCTGATCCCACTAACGCTGCGTTTTTTTAGAACACTAATCTAAGGGGAACGCTAATATATATCTGATCAGATCGCAGATATTGATCTGATACTGCAATAGTATCTAACACCTACCTACTGTGTGTGTGCGTGTCAGAGTACCTAACTAACTGGCCCTGCCTGGGGTTTACGCTGACCCTAACGCACGCTAAACCTAACTGGGGTCACCACCAGGCAATCGGGGGTTAAAACCTATAAAAGGTATATAAAATAATATACGGAGGGTAATCAGATGGGAGAAAAAAAACTATCTAGCTAGCTAGCATCACCTGTGACACTTATACGGTGTTCACAGGTGACAGGGGGCAATCAAGGGGTTAAAACCTTTATTGGGGGGGGCAAGGGGGGTATTTATACCTACCTAGGCCCTAGGCCTACTAGTAACCTAACTTAACACAGATTTAGTGTCACAAGGGTCACAAGTACAGCGATCGGTAAAAATCAGATCACTGCACTATATGACACTGTGACAGGGAGTGAAGGGGTTAAGGGGGGGGGGGCGATCAGGGGGCGATCAAAGGGTTAAATGTGCCTATGTGAACTGAACTGGTGTCAGTGTGCTGTTGGTGCAACTCACGTTTCTAGATGTCTCTCCCTCCTCTCTGCAACGGAAAAGAAAGCAGAGAGGGGAGATGACATCCCTTCCCCTGCTTGTGTTTACATTTCAAAGGCAGAGGAAGGAATCCCATTCGCCGGACGATCAACAGGAATAGGCCAAAATCCATTGGTCAATTCCTGTTGACTGAATGGTCCGGCAACAAATGGGACCGCCGCGACCGCTCTGGGGGCACGCAGGTGCGCCTCCTAGCTGTGTCCGTGATCGCTGCCTATTTACGGCTATTCGCGGTAAGCGTCCACACGGCTGCAGTAAATATACTGCGTGTGGTGTTGAACCGGTTAACCAAAACCTTCTTTTCCTGATGAAGCAACAAATAAACTTTTTTAAATGCTCCAATTTTCCCGTCAGCAATCCAAATTCCATCAATGACGTGTCAATTTGAATGCCCAGAAATTCGATAATAGGCGTCGGCAAAATTGTCTTCTCATGAGCAAGCGGAACACCAAACAATTCCGAAATAGAAAAAAAATGAAACGCAATAAACTATGACAGTGGGGGGAATCTGCCGAACCAATAAACAAAAAAAATTAAAAAATCGTCTAAATAATAAATAACGCTATCATGTCCAGATTCCACTTCAATGACCCACTGCAAAAAAGATGAAAACATTTCAAAATACACACACGACAAAGAGCATCCAATCGGGAGATACATATCATAATAATAGGAGTTTTCAAAAAAAAAGAGAAAAAAAAAAACCCCAAAAAACTAAAAGCTTCAGGGGCGATTGGCAGGAGCCTAAATGCTGCCTTAATATCCGCTTTGGCCATAAGGGCCCCAACACCAAACTGCCTAATTTTCACTATGGCATCTTCAAATGAGCTGTAAGAGATGGATGCAGAAGCCTCACCAATACGATCATTTAAATAATCCCCCTTGGGAAATGAGAGGTGATGTATCAGCCTAAAGGAATTTGGTTCTTTCTTACGTACCACTCCTAGAGGCGAAATTCTAAAATTCTAAAATCACCAATTCCTCCCGAACTACCTGGGGGTACTCATCCACAGACTTCAAATTCCCTACAACCTTACAACCCACTCCTTCAAATTTAGGTAAAACAAAACCATTGGTAAACCCATCAACTAAGAGGAGAGCTATCTCCCTGTCTGGATACCCGTCCAGCCACGGGCGCATGTTTGCTATTTTCACCGGCGTTAAAGCTTATGGAAAAATTTTCCCTCTTCGCTTGTCTGGCGGCACTCGCCTTTTTAAAGCATTTTACCACTGGGTGCATCCCTGAACAGTGAGAACACTCATGTCTATACTACATGACGCATTCCATTTACATTGGCTCTCATTACAAGCAAAACAGAAACCTTTCCTGTAGGGGGAGACTGAAGAAGTGGACAGCAATTGCTTACTGCATAATTCAGGCTGTTTTTCACCCAAAACGCTGGAAAAAATACAATATGCCTGAAGCCAATTATTGAAAGATCTATTTACCACCCTAAACCTGTCCTCCTCCAGGCTTGCCTCCGCTCTCTTATTCGAGCGAGCAGTAAAATCTTTATAAAATGGCAACAGTGTTAATATATCCACAAATTTTCCCCTCCAAATTTTCTCCTTCACTGCCATGGGTAAATGAAACCCCAAAGGAGAAATGTCACAGGGGAGAACCTCCTTAAAACAGGACTCAGGGACAGCATGGGTATTAACTGAAGGACTGCCAGATACAATATTGTATCCAGGAGCTCCAGCAGGGGAAGGGTTACATATACCAGCAGCAGCCCCTTGTTGTCCAGTTGACACAGGAAAAGAGTTCCCATCAGAGGAGTTACCAGAGAAAACATTAGCTATTTTAAACAGGGTACCAACTAAATCATGTAACATTTATACATTAGAAAACTCACCCTGAAAACCAGCCTGGACCTATGTTATAACATAGACCGTCAGGAAGTCAATTATGGGTACGACAGGGACTCAGGACAAAATTCCTCCAAGAGGGGACACTGTAAAGAGGAAACCCCAAAGTAAATGGGTACCGTCACTTCCTCTTTTAAACCTCCCCTTTTAAACACCTATATAATTGTGACAACGGTAAAATATTTCTAAAATGACGAGCGAGCTTATTCTCTCGCCTCCGTTCGGACCTCCTCCTGTCCAAATCCCACCATTTATCTAGAAAGTTATTAACCGAAGTCCGTATATC
>BLSH010402260.1:731901-743119 GCA_018402905.1 Glandirana rugosa | reverse complement strand
CCGTCTCCAGGTACTGCTGTCCTTTTATGCTCTGTTAAAGGGATGTCCTATACGGGGTCAAGGGGGCGGGGTTGACCCGAGGTGTGCTGCCATGGGGCTGAGCCAGGAAAATAAAATATTTTTAAAAATGTGAGGGGTGTACTCACTTTTGTGAAATACTGTATCTGCTTTGACACCTAAGGATATTATATACAGCAGCTTGCAGGTGTTGGGAAAGGGATTAGCGCAGGTTCAGTATTATTTTATATAATATTTTTTAAATGGTCAGGAGCTGGGAGTGGGATGCCCCATGGCTCTGTCCTGGGACCGATTCTATTTAGCTTGTTCATATATGATATAGAGATTGGAATATAGCAACTTTACAAGAAGACATAGGTAGCACTACACATGAAGGAGCCGCTGGTAATGACTGGTTTTCTGTTCTTTTGCACCAACTTTCACAGGTGCAGATTTGGTACCCCTTCGTTCAACTTTTACTTCCGTTTATTTGACTTATGTTCTGACTGTATGCTTCTACTCATCTGATATCAGTACTTTAATGCTCAAATTCGCTGCTCCAACTCCTTAGCACCTGCTCCCTTCCACTGCCTTAGCAGTCCCTGTCTCCACTCCCAGGCATGCTTGGACTGGAATTGTGCAAGAGGTGACCCTTGTTATCTTGAACTCTACGTGACAACACTCCTTTTTTGTCTTTCCAAAACAATATTCTTATGCTTTTGAAACTGTCTTCCTAGATTTTGATGATGATGATCAGAATTGGAAACAACTGAACTGAACATATATTCCCATATGTTATGTTGTTTCCAGCATGTGAATATGGCGATTTTAGGCCTGAAATTTACATTTATAATCATCTGGAAAAATATTCTAAAACTGACAAGATAATGTGGTGAAAGCTAAAAGACCTATAAGAGATTGCAAATCTTTAAAAGAGAATTGCAGGATATGAAAAAATTAACATTTCTACTCAACTAGGTGGATGCAGTATTGATCCAATGCCACATCTATTCCGCGCAGCCTCTACACAGAGAACTGAGGTATCCAAGACTACTCAGTTCTCAGTTTTCAGTGAGCAGAGGGCTGTTAGTCACTGGTTCTCTGCTCTGCCCCTACAGAGCTCAATGGAGTGCTGGACTGTGGTGGGGGCAGGAGCAACTGTCTCAGACTCACAGCCATATGCTTAGAGGCTGAGCCTTCTGCCAGTCAGGCATCTGGGTGTATCTCCACATTAAAGTCAGGATCTCTCCAGAGCCTGGACTGGCTAAGTGATGTCAGCCGACAGCGGGCTTCAGTCGCTATCGGCTGAATATGAGTTACAGGAGTGCAAAATGAAGTGCGCTCTTGTGATCCCCAGGAGGAGTAGGGCCAAAAAAGCTTTGGCTCTACTTCTCCTTTAAGTGTTATCTTCCTGCTTCTAATAAAAGAATGGAGTGATAATTTATTATTTACCATTTCAAAAGGGAGTCCAAACTCCAAATTAGTAGTATCAATGTTGCCACATTAGCAGTGCCTAAAAAAGCGAGTAGTGGGAAAGACTGTTTTATCGTTAGCTAGGAAGATACAAACAATTACACATTAAAAAATATATATTTAAAAAAAGGTAAACGGTTATAAGAATCAGCTGGAAACATGAAAATAAAGGCATCTAAATAATGAATGATAAAAGGGGAACCTGATTCTACTCATTCAACAAAAGTGGCAAATGCTTCAAAATAAAAGAGACTTTTCATCAAAGCAAAAGCTCAAAGAATTAAAGCACTGAAGATTAATTGGGAGTGACCTGAAGTCTGACTTTAGCTGTTAACGCATCATTCCATAGAAGCCTAATTTTTTCTAAGGTTTCTTCAAAGGGGGTACTGTATATGACATGACAACCAGTCATCTATTTGTTCAATTAAAGAACCACCCTAGGGGAATGTCAGATGATGGATAATTCTATAGGCATTATTCTAGGGTAGTTTTCTGAATGCAGTGTATCCCCTTCCTTAAAACTCTGTTACACCACTCTATGTTCTGGTTGCATACACACTGGGCGAATTAGCAGTGTCCAGTGTGTATATGGCCAGAGCTGGCCACACTAGATTCAAATAACTGTGTTCAGGCTCGGTCAGAAGTACTCATTGTATGTAACCACTTATATGAGTGGTTATATGTGATCAGTGCCAACGCTGGCCATTTATTTGTCCCCAATAAACTCCTATGCCCTTATAGCTAATGGCCCCCTAAGAGGTGGCTGATTGTTGTGGTTCACCTGATCACATTGCCCTCAATCACACTTTGTCAGCGCATTCAGAGACACAGAACAAGCTGGTTCTTTGTTTTGGTTTGCTTTTTATTAAAGGAATTGAACTTGGATGGGGTAGGGGTGATTATGGGATGCCCAACAATTGAACAGTTCTGTACATGGGACCACTATATACACTTCTCCATCTTCCTCCAGCACTTGCTGCACACTATATACAACTCCATATATACACTTCTCCTTCTTCACTCCAGGACTGACTCTTACTGCATGTCCCTCTCCTTGTTCCTCACTCCTGCACAATACTTGCTCAGCACAGATGAGACCTGAAAGGATATTTATCAGGAATTACAAGTGTCAAGACACACTGAAGATCTCTCTCGAATAGGGCACTCTCCTGCTGTTCTTTCTGCTCTGCCTTGTGCCTGCCACCAAGATCTCACTCCTCTTGGCTGCACCCGAGCACTCCAGGCCAGGGGTCACCCCCCAGACTGAGGGCTTCCCCTGGGCCACACAGCCCATACTACTCCATCTCCAGATTTCCACCCAAATTTCTCCTCCCAGATTGGGCTGACCCTAAGTATTTAAGGAGGCCTGGCCCTTGCCAATCCAGATTGGGGATTGGTCAGGGCTCCTTATAACACCCCAAATGGCTACCCCTCCCCTCCCAACTCTTCTTCCAGAAAATACCAGAAGCCTCTGGAAATAAATGGGAGGCTCTGATGACACCATCTGTCAATTACCCAGTCCTGCCTGAGCCACTTCCAGCCCAGAATCAAAACAATCAGGCCTGCACTTAAGTCAGGCCTGACTAAATTTTGCCTCACCTATCAAAAATATACACTAAACACCTACCTAGCGTAGAGGGTGCTACACTCACCCCCCACCAAACTGGGGGGTCCCTAACTGAGAAATTGAAAAAAAAATGGCCCCCGGGCCCAGGAGCAGGGCATCCCATGATCTAAAAATTGAGAAGGGGGAAAAAGAGAACAAACTTGGAATGGGACTGTACAAGTAAATAAGTACAAAAATATAGGTCAATCTATGTGTCCTAACTACTGTCCCTACTACTAACAGCATATAAATACATTCAATATACATCTCCAGAGCCAGAGCACTTCTCCTGAGAGAAAAGCGCTCCGCTCAGACAGTTGTAGAAGGAGTTTTTGACTCTTGTCGGATGTGGATGAGCAGCCGCTCCATCCCAGGGATCCCAAGAGAAGATAGAACAACTAAACTACAAATAACTAAATAACAAAAAGGTCTATTGGGAGGGGGTTATGAGCCTCCCAATAGAACAACACATTGCACACAATAACCGTTTTTTTCTCTTCTTCCTGCCTGCCTTGTCAGTGAGGGGTTAAGATCCCACTTACCGTAGCAGAAAAAGGGTAAAAAGGCATCAGAAAAAGAACAGTTCCTGATGGGAGGGGCCCCTCCACGGGCAACCTGCATAAAAAAGGAAAATGGGCTGGACAAGCCTCATCCCAGTGTTCTTCCAATGGGCAAGTCTCTTCCACTGGGCACAGGGTGGCAGGCTGGCTTGTCCTGCAATTTAGGAGGACTTTGTAGACTCTGCTACTCCACCAGCAGTCTCTGGAGTGTACCTACATTGGCTGTAGCTCCAACAGTCCCTCAAAAGTAGTAATGGGGATCAGGCAACCTCTTCTGGCCTCCCCTGTCCTCCCAAATAGAAATAGAAAAGCTCTTTGCTGGTTGGCCTGTTTTAATCACTATTACACAGTCCCCCCGGTTTGCACGCCCAAGGCTCCACTCTTTCTTCAGATCCTTGACTCTCTCCCATCTGCTGCTCTCCAGTGCCCGAAAAGGCTTAGGTACATGCAGATACTCCCACGCCATCTCATCCTCCCAACCCTCCCTGGAGTTCTCCACAATGTCCAAGACATAGAGTGGGATGTATGAATAATACAGGCCCCACTCTAGTGCAACTCGTTGCTGTACCTCCTGTTGGTGCTGGGAGTGCCTAGGCAGACTCTTGAGCTTCTCTCTCCCCGGAAAAATATGGGTGTCTGGCGATTTAACTATTATTTGACAGTAGGTTGCTGCCCTAGTCTGGGTGGTGGAGGGCCTGTTTAGAAAGGTTTGGCTGCTGGTACTGGGGATGCCTGCCACATCGTTTGAGTCCTGTAAAGACCCCGATTCATCCTCCTCTGAGGGGGCATCAAAGGTGTGTGAACCCCCCGTCACCCACTCTTCATCTGAGCCTTCACTTGAAGACGACCACTCGCTAGGAGCTCCATGGAGCCAAACTCCGCCAGCAGTCTGAGTGACCCCCAGTCTATGACCCTGTCCTCAACATCCCCACAAGGCTCAACAAGGGACTCATCCCCCTTCACAACTAGCTCCGTGCCCCACTGGGATTGTTATAGGGTGGAACTTTCAGGGACCCCGGACTCCCGCATGGTAGTACTTATGGTACCCAGGTCCCCAGCTAGGCCACAGGCCACAACATCCTCCTCTCTTCCTCCGTCCTCTGTGTTCACGGGGGGAGCTGCCAGGCTGCAACTCTACCCCGCCTTTGGGTGGTGACACCAGGCCCATTCCAGCTTTCCGGGCCTTCCACAGCTGCGGATGAGAAAATTCCATGCACAGGTCCAATGTGTAGTATGATGGCTCCTGCTGAGTTTATGTCATCTAGGTCAGTGACTCACAACAATGGCCAAACCAAGCCCAGGCGGTAACTCCCCGGGTAGGCATCTGGCACAGCCGTTCTGTTCCTTCTATCACCCCCAGGCGAGTCCCCCGTGAGGCTCCAATCGGACCCCAGTGTCCACCAGGGTCCGTTCCAGCTTATCCAGCAGCCTGGCACAAGTCGACCACCTTCTGCCATCTTCCGCTGCCTCGTGGTGTCTTAGGCTAGCTGCAAGTGCTGAAACTGGCACCGCTCCCTCATAACCAGGCAGGCTGGCGCCAAAAGTCCTAATAAGCAGGCTTGCTGCAGGTAACCCCTTGTGTGAAGGATGGAAGCTTGCAGACATGCTGATGCTAGCAAGACTTGTCCAGACATGCTGACCTTGCTGTTGATTGCCGGTAGCAACAGTAATTGTAGTAGCCACTGTTTTGCTGGAAAGTACTCCTCTAACTCAGTCTCTCCCTCTATAAACAGAAAACATTTCCTGGCATACTTTACTGTAAGCAGGAATTTGGAGCCAAAGTTCAAGATGCCCAGCTTTTGCAGAGCGCTGGACATATTTCTAATCCATGGGCATGATCACTCTGCTGTGATTGCTACGGGTAACAGCACATGTTTTACAAGTCACTGAATTGCAGGCAATAATTTACAAATCACCGCCCCAGTGCTGGCTGGAGTGACTGGGCAAACAGGAACAGCAATTGGCAACTGCTCTTGCAGGTTACTACGTGCAGCGGCACTTGTATTAAAACACAGTTTGGTGGGCAGAGCACATAAGTCCTTTCCCGTGTTCAATCCTTGCTAATAGCAAAACAGTCACATTTCCTTGACTCAGTTTACTTCTGTTGCTCGGGGTAATGACTGACAGAATTACGTGAAAATGGGTGAATTCCGGAATACGAACCCACAAATTTAGCCAATGGCCCCCTTAGGGGTGGCTGGTTGTTGTGGTTTACCTGATCACACTACCCTCACTCACACTTTTCTGCACATCCGGAGACACAGAACAAGCTGGTACTTTGTTTTCTTTTTGTTTTTATTAGGGGAATTGAACTTGGATGGGGTAGGGATGATTATGGGATGCCCAAGAACTGAACAGTTCTGTACATCGGACCACTATATACAACTCCCTATATATACTTCTCCTTCTTCACTCCAGCACTGACTCTTGCTGCATGTTCATCTCCTTGTTCCTCACTCCTGCACAATACTTGCTCAGCACAGGTGAGACCTGAAAGGATATTTATCAGGTTTCCAAACGTCTTTGTGGGCCTAGCTAGAACAAGGTGAGGCTTGCTGTAGTTGAAGCAGGGCCTCCGGACCGCCCATTACAGGCAGAGGCTAATAGTCTCCAAGGTGTAGCAAAGTACTGTGTGCTAGCTGGCTTGATGGACTACTACTCCCAGCCCATCTTCTTGCAGGCCTGGCCAGCTACTCCAGCTGCAACGGCCTTCTCCACTACCACGCAACATAGGAATCCCAAATTGGCTTCTGCATCCTTCCCAGACTGTCTCTCACCCCAATCCGCTCCGGAAATGCCTCTAACAGTATCCCAGGGTATGTTACTCACCAACTCCTGACACTTGTAATTCCACACTGAAGATCTCTCCCGAATAGTGCTCTCGCCCGCTGTTCTTTCTGCTCGCTCTGCCTTGTACCTGCCACCAAGATCTCACTCTTCCTGGCTGCACCCAAGCACTCCAGGCCGTGGGTCACCCCCCCCCCCCCCGCCCACCCCCAGACTGGGGGCTTTCCCTGGGCCACCACAGCCCACACTACTCCATCTCCAGACTTCCACTCGAACTTCTCCTCCCAGTTTGGGTTGACCCTAGGTATTTAAGGAGGTCTGCACCCTGTCAATCTTAATTGGGGATTGGTCAGGGCTCCTTAGAACACCCCAAATGGCTACGCCTCCCCTCCCACCTCTATTTTCAGAAAACACCAGAAGCCTCTGGAAAGAAGTGGGAGGTTCTGATGGCACCATCTGTGAATCACCCAGTCCTACCTGAGCCACTCCCAGCCCAGAATCAAAACAGTCAGGCCTGCACTTAAGTCAAGCCTGACTAAATTTTGCCTCACCTAGCAAAAATCTACACTAAACACCTACCTAGCATAGAGGACACTACACCCCTAATTTCCTTCATACCTTTAGACTGCATACTATTTCTTGGTTTTACTAGGTTTCGTGAATGCCTTTTGATGGTTTGTAATTGTTTGTAGGGTCTGATGTTGGAAAGTCCGGTTATCCTTCACATCTTTTCCACACTAATCTCCACAAACTATTCCAAATAATAAAATATATTTATTAAGCCATATAATGTGCATACTTAATCAGCTAATTGTTGGCAACGCGCCTTCAGAAAGTGGGTTCAGTGCCAGCATATGCAGATCTAATTTGAGCTGCAACCACAAGTGACATGCATGGTGCAGGTCAAAGGACAGCGTTGCAGCGAGGAGAGTTTTTCAAATCAGATCTCCAATATGTGCACAGTAAGCCTCAGGGGCATAACCAGAAAGCACAGTGCCCAAAAAGTGTCTCTCTGCGCAGACGTTGCTCTGCTCTATCTGGGGAATTCTGCAACCTCCCTACAGACACTGATGGAGACTATCATTACCTTTGGTAGGTTCTCAGGCTTTACCATCAATTGGTCCAAATCTATTATTTTGCCACTAGATCCCATAGTAAAACCCTTGCCTGTGGAGGCCAGCCAAATAGCCATCACAAACTCCTTTTGGTATCTAGGGGTGGTAGTATCACCAGACCCCTACAGCTATCTTCAGTTAAACATGGGCTCATGATTAGATAAACAAAGAGAAAAGTGCCGTAGCTGGTCTCAGTGGTGGGCAGGGTAAATGTAATAAAAATGATATGGGCCCCACAGCTTCTCTACATTTTTCAAAACGCACCCATCTGGATATTTTATAAATGGTTTAAGCGAGTCGACTCTCAGCTGCGAGATCTCATCTGGAAGCAGAAAAGAGCTCAGATCAGTTTGTATACCCTGCAGTTTGGGAAGGACAAAGGAGGGCTAGCTGTACCTCATCCTAGGATGTATTTTTTAGCATCAGAAATGCAGCAATTGGCAGGATTGTGATTAATGACAATATGGATCCCACTGCACAATTGGTGACTTTGTCCAATCCTACTCTTGCAGCTGGCTCCCATATGGAGGTGGATCTCCTGAGTTTACCTGTCTCTTCCCCGACGGCGGATCTCCTTAAAAGGGAATGGGGGCTTTTCGGAGGGCTTTGTCTATTGAGGGCCCAATTGGGTTCACCCCATGTGGAATAATCCAAACTACCCGGAATAACACACACTACAGGGGTTTTCCACATGGACACAAAAAGGGGTATGGTTCTTTTCAGAAATATATAGGGGAACAATTCTAAAATCTTATGAACAACTATGTTCTGAATTCCAGCTACCCCCGAGAGGCTTCTACCGATATCTTCAACTCAGGCATGCTATGCTGTCTCCATCTCGGCCTCCCATAGGCTCTCGCAGTTTTTCATAATGCATAGAGCTTACCAGATGCCCGGGCAACTGCATAAATGGGGCCAGAGAGACTCCCCTTTGTGCCCAAAATGCAACGCGATGACCTTATGCATTTCCTATGGCGCTGCCCATAACTCCACCTCTATTGGACAGAAGTCCTCCAATACATTAATAATCTAGCTCAAGTGCCTATACCTCAGACTCCTCTGGTCTGCTTCCTGGGGGCAATAGACAAAGAAATGTACCCGAAGAGAATGTACCCTATGATAACCAGGCTTCTATATTTGGTCAGAAAACTCATAGCCAGATACTGGATAGCATCTGCAGTGCCCACTGGGAAATAGTGGATTACCTATGTCAATACACTTCTACTCAGGGAACAGCTGGCTTATCGCAGAAGGAATGCCACACAGAAGTTCGATCTCATTTGGCAGCCATGTTTATCGGGTCCTAGCCTAGCCCCACCACAACTGGTGATAGACGGACTCCTGCTACTTTAACCCCCTGTGGAATTTATTTGGGATGGGGGGCAGTTTCTTTCTTTTTTTAGTGTTGTAGGGTGCTCGGCTCCTCCAAATCAGCCAGTAGACAACAGTGTTTTCTCCTGAATCAATATACTTAGTGTGATGATATCACGTGTGAGACACACACGCTGTAATGATATCACGTACGAGACGCATGACGAGCTGTCTCCATTTTGTCAGATGACTCCATACTAGTTTTTAAACTAACAATTGCCTAGTACAAATACCTCACACACACCCTCCTTCCCTGTTCCATGTGGAAATTCTAAAAAAGCCACCTGGAATTGTTATCCTAAGCCAGGAAGAGGATGTTTATTTGTAATTATGTTAGCCAACCATAAAAACCTTGCTATCAGGCATCAAAAGGAGCTCAGAATTTACGAGGATTGTAAATAGGGACATAAAACAATATGACTTTGCAATGACCCCACCCCATGCCTGAAACTTACAAGAAAATACTCACAGCTTATAACTCCAGTTAGGAACATGACATATTAATAACACAATTCTGGGGTGTTTAGACTCATATTAATGCACTGCACATGCTGAGCTTAAATTCCTTAATGTGAGGTTTGCCCGGCGATCCAATCCTGAGATAGGATTTTTATACAGAAATTGTGAATTAGGGAAGATTGTATTTCAGTCCACCCTAGATAGCCCATGTGAGTGGTCAGAGGCATACGGCCCCACCCCTTTTCACCAAGAGAAAAAGTGAATGCTAAGTACAATTTCCAGTTCTCATTTTACCATCAATGAACGAACCTCTGAGAACCTGTGGAATCATCCTTGAATCACTGATTGATCATGGACATTTTAAAAGCAAGTACTTGCATTCTGTTTCTTTGCTACTGTATATTTTATGTCTCTTATTGTTCTGTAACATTCTTTTTAATTTTCTGTACATATTTTACTGCACCCAAAACTTGACCTTTTCATTATTAAACCTTATTCTTAAAAGTGTTAATCTTGTCCCTAAAGCTCTTAATGCAAGCTATCACAAATCTGTTCCTTTGAAGAGTGCTACTGTTTTAAAATAACTCATCTGAATAGCCCTGTCTGTGGGGACAGCGTGTGTTACAGGTGGTTATTCTAAAATCATAATTGGTATTGCTAAAATCCCGAGCTCCTCTCGCTCCAAAGAAGAGGTGGTGGCTTTGAAAGGGTTAATTGTTTGAATTAGCCAGTAACAATCGCTCTCAGGTGGCTGGCATTTAGACAGTGATCCCGCAAACTGGGAATTCTTTGTGCTGAGAGCAGCTGAGGGTGGTATTGTTGCTGAGCGACAAGCGCAGTGTTAGATCAGGAGGGTCCTCAGTCACCCATCGGTGGGGAGGGCAGCGATTTGATACCCGCATTTGTCACACTTAGTACTTCTTTGTTTTCTATAAAATGGTGTTCATGGCATGTACTATTGGACTTAATGTGACGTATAGTTATACAATTCTTAAGGATAAGCTATTAGATGATTCACACAGCTGTCTTTATTCGCTGAATGGCTATGTAGTCGTATTGTCCATGGAAAACAATAAAAAACTTTTTTGATTAAAAAAAAAGCACAGTGCCCCATAGTGTTGTTGCAGAATAGGAATGTACAGCATGGTATATAAAAATTAGGTGGAGGAAAACATACAGTATTCTGATTGAGGCTGTGCAAAAAAAGGTATGTACATCATAGCATATATATTGAAGCAATGCAGAATAAGCACTTCTTTGCACAAGCACACATGCTTAAAGTGTAAAACTTAATAGCTGCTTAACCACTTAAGGACCGGAAGGATTTCCAGCTTTAGGACCGGAGCCCTTTTTTTCAATTTGGCACTGCGCCGCTTCAAATGGTAATTGCGCGGTCATGCAATGCAGTACCCAAACGAAATTTGTGTCCTTTTTTTCCCACAAATAGAGCTTTCTTTTGGTGGTATTTGTTCACCACTGCGCTTTTTAATTTTTGCGATATAAACAAAAATAGAACAGAAATTTTGAAAAAAAATGATATTTTCAACTTTATGTTATTACAAAAATACAATAAACTAAATTTTAGTCATAAATTTTTGCCAAAATGCATTCAGCCACATGTCTCGGGTAAAAAAAAAGCCAAATCGCGTATATTTATTGCTTTGCGCAAAAGTTATAGTGTCTACAAACTAGGGTACATTTTCTGGAATTTCCGCAGCTTTTATTTTATGACTGCCTATCTCATTTCTTGAGGTGCTAAAATGGAGGGGCAGTACAAACACCCCCCCCCCCCCAAATGACCCCATTTTGGATAGTAGACACCCCAAGGAATTTGCTGAGAGGCATGTTGA
>BLSH010402260.1:684253-725393 GCA_018402905.1 Glandirana rugosa | reverse complement strand
TCCACCCCCCCCCCCCCAAAAGAAGTAAAAGTAAGTAGCTACAAATACTGTAGCTACTGACTTTTAATATAAGGAAACTTACTTTCCCTTGGATCTAGCACTGTCCTCACCCGAGCCAATTCTTCAATCAGCTTTGCGTTCAGGCAAAGCCTGCGGCGAAGTAGCCAACTTCCGAATGCGCATGTATAAGCCGCGCTGTGCTTTGTGAATGGTCCTGCAGTCTTCTGGAGTCTGTGATGTGTCCCAGAAGGCTGCGGGGAAGGAGGGGGGCCGAACGTCTGCTCAGATCGCTGCAGTGATGCGGCTGTCAAAATCAGGTAAAAAAGTGACAAATGTAAAGGAGGGAGGAGGAGTTAGAGCAGAACTTACCCTTTTGGGTGAAGTTCCGCTTTAAGCCAAATAATATTTATAGAACTTTTTGATCTCAAGACTTTATTTTACTTTATTCTCTGTAGCTTTTCAGCATTGCTTTATTTGGTACATTTCATTTTCTAAAAGACATTTGTCAACCAATTACATGTCTTCTTAACACTAATATATTCTAACATTAAGGCTTGGTTCACACTGCTGCGAACTCTACTGCGAATTTAAGCCTTTGCGATAAATTAAATTCGCAAGTCATCTCCAATAACATAGGGTTCTATCTGGGCAGTTCACACTGATGCGTTGCGAATCTAATCTGTGATAAAAAAGGGTCCCGTGCGAGTTTGATCCGTGTGTGATGCTGTGCGTTGCGAATTCAGCTCCATAGACTACAATAGAACACGGATTGAAAACGCGATCTCCCGTTCACATCACTGCGATAGCTTCCCTCTCCAACTCCAGCTACAGCTTTGCAGTAGATTCACACCAACACATGTAGAAATCGCACTTGTGTCTGAACTGAAAAAAACTCATATCGCAATCGTATTAAATTTGCAGAAAATTTGTACCGCGGCAGTGTGAACCAAGCCTAATACATGCTGGTTTAGCATGATGGAAGAATCTTTGTCACTAAGGAGTTAATGCCAATATCTGAGCAAGAGACATTATTAAATAAGCTTGATAAATAGCTCAGATATATTTGAACAAAATTAACAACAGCATGGTCAATTCACCAAAGCAATGCATTGGATAAGATGAAAAGGCAGGGGAAAACAATTCAAAGGACAGACAGCCTGGCCAAAAAACAGTATTTGATAGCTCACCTAAACATTGGTTGAACAGTCATACTTAGCCACCATACCCAATCAATACCTAAATCAGCGTAGCCCGGCAGGGTTTGGCAGCTCACCCAATTGCTGATGTAATTTGTAAACACAGAAACTAACAGAGGAAGTCCTCCACTACTTACTTCCTTGCCACGCTCTGCAATAACTGTCATCTGTCAGAGCCAATGGAGGAATGGAAAATTTCCTCTGTTGACGTCTATGTTTACATGTGACATTGATGATCAGGTGAGATGTCAAATTTTGTGCGGACCCCACGCTGATGGAAGTCTGAATAAGGTTGTGTAATTGTAATTTTAGTTGTTTAGTGGGCAAGTATTGTATATACTAGTTTTTGTCGTAAATTGTCAAAATAGTTCTCATTAAGAAAAAATATCTGATTTAAGGTTGGGTCATACAGTGTAACTGTTCATTGCAGCCCTGGAGCCCCAATCAGGCTCACTCTGGCTCGGACACTGTGGCAGCTGTGTGGGCTGCAATTGGGGCAGTTCCACTAGTGGTTGGCCCAAACAGTGTACACATTAAGGATATGACACAAGCATTAAAGAATTAAATACACAACAGTGCATCATTCTCTTTTTTTGAAACTGTCCTTAAAAAATTCTGAATTCATCAAAAGAAGCTCAGTAGCATAAAACCTTCATCAAACCCATTAAATAAATGCTGCACCAGCTGGTTGATGTGGTTCACCTGCTCACAACTGCCCTCAATCACACTCCTACTGGCATCCGGAGTCAGAAAACAGGCTTGCTCTTTGATTTTGTTATTTTATTTGGGGATTGAACTTGGATAGGGATTGGGGTAGTTATGGGATGTCCAAAAGATCAAACAGTTCTGTAAATGGGACTGGTATATACATCATCCAGTATATACAACTCCTTCACTTCACTCCAGCACACTTCTTACTTTGCTGCACTCTCCTGGTCCCTCTCTCCAGCACACTTCTTACTTTGCTGCACTCTCCTGGTCCCTCTCTCCAGCACACTTCTTACTTTGCTGCACTCTCCTGGTCCCTCTCTCCAGCACACTTCTTACTTTGTTGCAATCTCCTGGTTCCTCTCTCCTGCACACTTCTTCCAGTTTCACTGGTGAGGCCAGGAAGGAAATTTACCAGCCTGCTACTTGCTCGGCCTAGCTAGCACATGTGAGATCTGATGTGGGTTTAGGGGTTGAGGTTTCCCTGTGTAGCAAAGTCATTTAGTTGGTGCTAGCTAGCCAGTGATGGTCTACAACTCCCAGCCCATCCGCACACTGTCCATGACACCAGACCCCAATCTCCTCTTGCACACTTTTCCAGACTGTCCTCTTCCCAGTCTGTACTGTGCATCTCACTCCCTTGGGCTGTGTCACTCACTGTTACTTGTAGTTCTTCCCAGAGATCTCTCTGTAGTGCTCACACTCCTGCTGTTCTCTTCCACTCCCCTTGTGCCTCTCCTCCAGGATCTCTTTCTCCTCCTGGCCGCACCCGAGCTCTCCAAGGCCGAGGTCACCACCCCAGACTAGGGGCTCCCTCAGGCCCAAACAACCTCCACACTACATCTCTGTCTCTTCCACCCAAACTTCTCCCCCCCCCCCTCTGGGCAGACCACAGTATTTAAGGAGGCCTGCCCCCTGCCAATCCAGGTTGGGGATTGGTCAAGGCTCTTTAATATACTTCAAAAAGCCTCACCTCCTTCCCCATCCCCTTTTCCAGAACTTTCTCAGAGAAGAAGGGTGGGGTTACCAAGGGATGTTGCTTCCTGCAGTCTCCAGCTCTCCCTGGGCCACTCCCCTGCCAAGAATCAAAACAATCAGGCCTAACTAAATTTATCTACTTTCAAACAATAACCTACCTCTAAGCCCCTACCTACGGCGCTACACTGGTATTCCAGAAGCCAAAGTAGCATTTTTTCCAACTTACCCAGAGTTGAAACTTTTAATAAAAATCTCAATTCCCTGCTGCTGATTTATTGCAGCCATCTTTTTAAGGGCATGTTACCACCAGCCGCTAGACATCTCTTTAACTGCAATCTGCACAGTGCAAGCCAGTGGATTGCCTCGCATGCAGTACTTTTTTCACTGCTCGATACCCACACACCACTGTAATGCAGTGGTGTACACCAGGCAGATAGGGTGACAAGGCATTTTGTCTTGTCATGAAGCGGGAATGCAATGTAATAGCCACCAAACACAGTCCCAAGGCATGTGGTCCGAACATACCCTAAAAAATTTTGAAACTGAATGAGCTTCCACCCAAAAGGTCCATTCTCGCTTTTTTTTCCTCTTTTTTCCCCTCTCTTTACTATGCCCTGTTTGGCTGCTGTTACTCCATTGTTTGTTGAGTTTGACACATCTTATTGATAAAATGAGGACTCTTGGTTCACAGTCCTCTCTCTGCCTTCACCCTCATTAATAGCAGCCTTTGGACTTTGTGTATTAAGCTTAGACTTCTCTTTGGTTCTGTATCTGAGAGTTGCCTTGCAATAAAGAGCATAATTTAAAAAAAAAATAGGATGATTGGCTAATTCCTGCCTGAAAGAACCATACAATCCCTTATTTTGTACACCTCTAAGACTATATTAATATGTTGAAACTGAAAGACTGGAGCTATTTTCCAGGATATTTTCATACATCATGCTTGAATAAATGCAAAAGTGACAAGTTATTGAAAGACCTGGTTACAGGCTTGCACCTATCGTCATCACATTTTTCATTCTTTTTATATTTTAAAAAATAAATTGCTTTATGATATGGAGAATTGACAGTAATTATAAAAGCTACCCCAGCCATTTTTTTTTTTAATTAAATGAAAGGTGAAATCCTAATGGTGACAATTCACAGGACATAACTGGAATGCTCTGAGATCTAATATAGCCCTGCAATTTTGCTCCTGGGGATGCTGCAATGCAAGTAAAACACCAGCATGATAAACGATTCTGTAATTTATAACTTAAGCGGAATGTAATTTAAAGCGTTTGTTAACCCAAAAAAAAAAAAACCAGATCCTGTTCCCTTAAAGCATGTTATACAGTACATTTGCCCCCTGTATCACCTGTAATACCTGTCTGATCCTGCCAGTTTCTAAGTTCCACCTGTACGCTGACTCCGATATATCAGGGCAGCTGAGTTCTGATACTGGAGTCAGTAACTGCTATATGTCTTCTGTGTCCTCTCATCCCTTCCTCTCCCCCCTCTCCTCTCTGAGTGTCTGCTTGTGTCAGAAAACACATCTTCTTCCAGTAAATCTTCTACCACCTCCTGGCGCTGGCATTCAACGAGGCAGTCTTCTCCCAAGCAACTTTCATAGCAGCAGCAGTGTTCTGACAGGTGTAGTTCTTCTCCATCTAGCAGGTAGTGCCTTGCTGCTCAGAGATGGAGTTGAGACCTAGGGGGATGATGTTCCCCTCCAGTCTCCATAGGTGCCACAGGAGAGGCACCTGTCCGATTGGACGTTGCCCTTCCAGTGGCCTTCCGTGGATATCTTGGTTGAGGGCAGTGCAAATAAATAGCAGTGCCCTACTGGATTTGGCATGCATTTTGCAAGTGGTTAGTGTAGGGAGAGGAACCCTGTCTGATGGGGACATAGTACTAGAGACAGGAAAAGGTTCCACTGCAAGGAGGGCCAGAGTAGGGGAACACCATTGTATTCTGCAGTCAGGACCAATCTTCAGTACCGCTGCTGCAAGTCACTCCAGGCCTGTTTTGAACCGCCACCTTGTCAGCTGCCTGTCAGTCTTCCTCCCCTCCACTAAATGCCAACCTGATAAGTACAATTCAGTCAGTGTTGAGCCCACTGTGCCTGAGGATACACCACTGCACAATTGCACTAGACTACACCCTCCCATTATCAACCTGTCCAGCTATACTGCTGTGCCACTCCTATGCTTTAAAGTGGATGTAAACCTGATTCATGAAATTTGAGCTGGGCACATATATCTGCAGTGTTTTCTTATCTCTATTCAAAGCACTTCAAAGTCCTGTGGCTTTCTCCTGCTCCGTAGTTCTGTTATCAGCCTGATAACTTCTGATAAGTTCTCCAACGCAGGAGATAAAACCAGGCTGAAATTTGTGTCATGGGAGGCTACTATAAATAGAGCTTGCCATCTCAGAGCACAGCTCTGGACATTCCTTCCTTCCTTTGCCAATGTGGAGAGGGAGTCTGTAACACAATGTGCACTTCCTAAAGAATATATAAAGCCGAAGACAGAAGATATACATGTAAAACTTATGTAGAGAGATTTGTTTCATCTCTGTGTATCATCTGAGGCCGTTCACTTCACTGGGTATATATGAGGGTTTACATAAACTTTAAGGACGGTGTAAGCTTTTGACTGGGACCCATGTTGTGCCTGTGTGGAGTGATCACTTTACTAGTTCCTGAGAGTTACTGAACCTGTTACTGAGAGTTCCTGAGCCTGTTGCTGAATGTTACTGAACATGTCACCAAGTACTAATGAACTTGCCACCACAAGGGATATTGCATCTGTGTAAGTTAAAGCTGCTAGTGCTCACTTCTTTGCTCTGCTAGTGTAAGTGTTATTAGTGTAATTGCATTCGACTAAATACAATACTGTGAACCTCCCTTGTACTCTATGAAACTTCTTCATGAAAGGTACCATACCTACTGCTTGCCCCACCCACAACCACTGCATGGGAAATCTGACCCAAGGTCTGGAGTAGGTCAAGGCACCTCTTTTGGCAATTTTCACACCCTTTTCACTCGATGATGCACTGCAGGCAAATCTTCATGCCTCCAGAAAAAAAAACACCCCTGTGAGATCGTACATCTTTTAGCCCAGCTATAGCTCTGAGTTCAAAGGTGGTCCTGGCTCCTGCACCCATGCACACTCGCCACACCTATATATAGGGTCCAAAGACCCTTCCAGAACATTCTGTCCTATCACCTGACCTGCCACAAGCCCCTTCAGGGGTTACAGAGGAGAATAGAAACCTGACACTTTCATGATCCCATGAGAGTCGGGGGCACAAAAATGCTATTCCCTTTCCCTTTAATCCTTGCTTGGCTTTTGCACTGATTCCATTCACCTCCTCTCAGGTAATGCATGTCGCAGGTAAGCAATTGAGCACATTTTGACAATGACCACCAATTGACAATGACCACCAAGATGATTAATGTATGTTTTGTTGGCACTAAAGACGTTTGAAATGGGACTTTGCATTTTACATGGGGGACTACATTGCCTATAGGTTTAGTTACTGCATTCTCAATACATGTAGTAGATACCATGTAACAAAAATTGCAAATCATTACATTTTACATTTTATTTATTTCTCTGCTCCAAAAGAACAGAACTGCCCTAAAAGGTGTTTCTTTTAACAAGATAGTAAAGAACGTAGCTTGCGATTATTTCCCAATGTAACTAACCCATATAGTAGATATACTGTAGGGTAACCCTGCAAAGCCCTGTAAATATGCATGTCAGGCGAGAAAATTCTAATTGTAAGTGCTTTGTTCAAAATCTTACTAGCAACATCTTTTGATATGCTAAAGTGTCAGACAAGGCTGTGTTCTAGCCTCCCTTTACCGTGTACAAAAAGTCTTATGATCCAGATATCATACACACCTGATGCTGCACAATATTGCCTGCAGCCACTGTAAACAACTGACATTTATCAGCGTTTCTGTGCTGTAGCCCACAGATTTCATTTCTTTATCCTCATTTAAGCAACCTTTGGACTGTGCTGTCTGGACAGTAGAGGAGATCCCCTGATACTCAAAGATTTCAAACAAATTGGAGGAGGAGAGATGCACTGTGCACATTTAATAAATAGCTAGTGTTGAGCCTCAGCCAAGTGTTGGGACATTAAAAGAAAAGAATACACCTGCAACTCCTTTCCCAGTCTCCGAAGGATACAACCTCCACTCCATCATCACCCTACATCCTGACCACCATGGGTATGTAACCCTGTCCTCTTATTACCAGTATGATAGCAGCTGTTAGAGTATATGCCAGAGAAATAATGAACGCTGATTACTGGGAACAATGTATAGTAATGACAAATGGAAACTGCTGTAATGTACTGAGATCATATCTAATACTGGCTGCTAAAAGGTAGATGCTGAGCATGCTTTGTTGTTGCATACAGTCTAATATTACATCATGTTTATTAGAACCCTGTGTGCTTGGACTTGTGTTAATGGTATCAATTTGACATCAGTTTGAGACAATTCAGAATCCATTGACAGATGCAGTTGACCTTCTTCTGACCGGCACTTGACCTGATTCAAGCGGGCTTTGCAGGTCTATAGACTTGTATAGGAATGCAAAACCCATCTAGAAAAGAAGCCTGTCGATACAGGCCCTTACAATGATTGTTAACAATAGTAGGTTTGGTACAGAATACTTTTATTTTTAAATATATATATATTTATTTTATTTATTTCAGGTACTTATATAGTGCCGTCAATTTATGCAGTGCTTTACATATACATTGTACATTCACATCAGTCCCTCCCTTCAAGGAGCTTCAAATCTAAGGTCCCTAACTCACATTCATACATACATACTAGGGCCAATTTAGACAGGATCCAATTAACCTACCAGCATGTCTTTGGAGTGTTGGAGGAAACCGGAGTACCTGGAGGAAACCCACGCAGGCACAGGGAGAACATGCAAACTGCAGGCAAGTAGTGTCGTGGTTGGGATTTGAACCAGCGACCCCTTTGCTGCCAGGCAAAAGTGCTATCCACTACACTACTGTGCTTATATAAAAGCTCAGCACTGCGCTATTTTAACTGGTAATTGCGCGGTCAAGCAACGCTGTACCCAAGCAAAATCATTTTCTTTTCACACAAATAGAGCTTTCTGTTGGTGGTATTTGATCACCACTATTTTTTAGGGCTTTTGCGATATGAACAAAAAAGGTGGAAACTTTTGGTAAAAAAACATTTTTTACTTTCTTCCATAAAACATATCCAATAAAAAAAAATCTAATTTCTTCATAGATTTTGGCCAAAATGTATTATGCTACATGTTTTTAATTAAAAAAAAATTCCAATAAGTGTTTATTGATTGGTTTACGTGAAAGTTATAGCCTCTACAAACTATGGGGTATATACACTGGATTTTTTTTATATACTACTAATGGTGACTAACACTGCCTTATAATGAGACTGCGATACTGCAATGGTCAATCTGACACTAACTGACGCTGGGGGGGAACTGACTAATTGCCACTGACATTAATACAGTTATTAGTGATAATACTATACGCTGCCACTGTACTAATTACATAATAGCTAGGAAGGAGTTAACATCTAGGGCTATCAAGGGGTAAAAAGCGTGTCTAACTGTGTAATGTGTGTGTGCTGCTTTTCACTAAGGATCTCCCAGTTTCTTATCCCTGCTTTGCAGGGATGAGTACTGACAGATTGCACCCTTCATTCAGACCTTGGTGATCTGGGCTGTGATTGCACACAGCCGATCAGCAGGTCCTGGCCATGAATTATTGACCGAGACTTGCTGACAGAGTCTCGCTGTGTACAATCACAGCGTGGGGCGCGTGTGCACGCGCCTTAAACCCTAAAGAAGGCAGCGAAATACGGGTATGTCACTTTGCCTTGTAGCCGCCACTTGCCCACAGTAAATTGCATATATATATATATATATATATATATATATATATATACACACACACACACACACACTCACCGGCCACTTTATTACACCTTGCTAGTACCGTGTTGGACCCCCCTTTGCCTTCAGAACTGCCTTAATTCTTTGTGGCATGGATTCAACAAGGTGTTGGAAACATTCCTCAGAGATTTTGGTCCATATTAACATGATAGCATCTCGCAGTTGCTGCAGGTTTGTTGGCTGCACATCCATAATGCGAATCTCCTATTCCACCACATCCAAAGGTGCTCTATTGGATTGAGATCTGGTGATTGTGGAGGCCATTGGAGTACAGTGCATTCATTGTCATGTTCAAGAAACCAGTGGTGAGATGATTTGAGCTTTGTGACATGGTGCATTATCCTGCTGGAAGAAGCCATCAGAAGATGGGTACACTGTAGTCATAAAGGGATGGACATGGTCAGCAACAATACTCAGGTAGACTGCGGTGTTTAAACCATGCTCAATTGGTAGTAAGGGGCCCAAAGTGTGCCAAGAAAATATCCCTAACACCATTACACCACCACCACCAGCCTGACCCATTTATACAAGGCAGGTTGGATTCATGCTTTCATGTTGTTTACTCCAAATTCTGACCCTACCATCTGAATGTCACAGCTGAAATCGAGACTCCTCAGACCAGACAATGTTTTTTACAATCTTCTATTGTCCAATTTTGGTGAGCCTGTGCTAATTGTAGCCTCAGTTTCCTGAGGGGAGCTGTGACAGGAGTGGCACCCGGTTTGGTCTTCAGCTGCTGCAGCCCATCTGCTTCAAAGTTCAATGTGTTGTGCATTCAAAGATAGCATTTTGCATTACTTGGTTGTAATGAGTGGTTATTTGAGATTCTGTTGCCTTTCTATCATGTCAAACCAGTCTGCCCATTTCTTTCTGACATCAAGATGGCATTTTTGTCCACACAACTGCCACTCACTGAACATTTTCTCTTTTTCGACCATTCTCAGTAATCCCTAGAGATAATTGTGTGCAAAAATCCCAGTAGATCAGCAGTTTTTTAAATACTCAGACCAGCCTGTCTGGCAGCAACAATCATGCTATGTTCAAAGTCACTTAAATCCCCTTTCTGATGCTTGGTTTGAACTTCAGCAAGTCATCTTCACCATGTCTAGATGCCTAAATACATTTAGTTACTGCCATGTGATTGGCTGATTAGCAATTTGTGTTACCAAGCAATTGAACAGGTATGCCTAATAAAGTGGCCGGTGAGTATATATACAGTATATATATATTATATACATTTATATGTCTTTTTGTCTAAGAACGCGGTACCTTAATTAATAGACAAATGTACTTTTGTGCGCAACAAAAATGTAGCATGCTTATAAGCAACTGATTTGCTACAAGACTATAAATATAAATGAATTACTCCTTGGAGCAGATACTTTTCTTCTAACGGCCTGGCCTAATGGTGCTTCAGTGTTAATCTCCAATTGTCCTGGTACAGAAAAACACAGGGAGGTGGTGAAATTGTTAGTGTTCATTGATCACTATAAGTTTGACTGATATAAACCCCGCCCTTCTTCCTGCTGAATATATGGTGATCCAGTGTATATGGGTAGTGCAGGACACCCCCAGCTGACAAAAGAATTGTGGTTTCCCCCTTGATAAGTCAGAAGCCCAGTATGCATATACTGTATATGGGGTACTCCGTCAATGAACATGTCTGTCGCCAGTTGCTGATAGTTGACTGCTCTTAAATGTCTATGATTGGCCTTATTCATGTTAATAGTGCAACAAAAAGTCATTAACCTCCCATCCCCGTAATCTTGGTGCACTAGGCCCCAGTCTCAAGGCCTTTCCAAACCAGTATGTGGCTGCCTTGCCTCCTAACAACGTTCCCCTGATGTTTGTGAGATATAGCTGGAAAATGAATTATATGCAGAAATAATTTCAGTATAAAGAGAAAGTAAAGAGTAATCCAAAGTCCAAACATATAAAGATGTAGGAACCAAATGGTTATGTAAAATAAATATAAATCAGTGAAAAGAATATAATGAAAACTATTTATCAAAAGTATTAGGATGCCTGCCTTTACATGCACATGAACTTTAATGGCATCCCAGGGTTCAATATTGAGTTGGCTGCCCTTTGCAGCTATAACAGCTTCAACTCTTCTGGGAAGACTGTTCACAAGGTTTAGGAGTGTGTCTATGGGAATGTTTGACCAGTCTTCCAGAAGCACATTTGTGGAATCCTGCACTAATATTACTGAGAAGGCCTGGCTCGCAGTCTCTGCACTAATTAATCCCAAAGGTGTTTTATCGTGCTGAGGTCAGGACTCTGTGCAGGCCAGTCAAGTTCCTCCACCCCAAACTCACTCATCCATGCCATTATGGACCCTTGCTTTGTGCAGTGGTGCGCAATCTTGTTGGAACAGGAAGGGGCCATCCCCAAACTGTTCCTACAAAGTTAGGAGCATGCAATCCCTTCACTGGAACTAAGGAGCCAAGCCCAACCCCTGAAAAACAACCCCACATCATAATCCCCCCTCCACCAAAGATTTTGGACCAGTGCTCAAAGCAAAGTTCAAACATTGCCATAGACACACTCCTAAGCCTTGTGGACAGCCTTCCCAGAAGAGTTGAAGCTGTTATAGCTGCAAAGGGTGGGCCAACTCAATATTGAACCCTACGGACTAAGACTGGGATGCCATTAAAGTTCATGTGTGTGTAAAGGCAGGTGTCCCAATACTTTTGGTAATATAGTGTACTCTACAGTACTGAATTCCAAACAATTCATCTTAGCTCCTGCCTAAGAAGGAGCTTATAATGGGATGTCTCTTCCATACAGAAGCCCACTAAGACCCATGCTGGGTGAGAGCCAATAAACTGACATATTTTTACAATGCAGTAGGAAATCAGACAAAGCAATAGGAGATCATAGACTCTATGGGGTTTATTAACTAAAGCTAGAGAGGGCAAAATTAGTCACAATTCTGCGGAGAAACCAATCAACTTCTAACCTCAGCTTGTTTAATTAAGCTTTAGCAATTAAACCTGGAAGTGGATTGGTTTCTCTACAGAATTGTGACTTATTTTACCCTCTCTAGCATTAGCAAATAAACCCCTATATGTATGTAGCTTCCATAGTGGGATTTGAAACCAAGATCTAGTACTGCAAGGTCAGATTGCTAGCTACTCTCATATCTAAGACACATCTTGCCTATGGTCTATTACTATCTACATAAACAAACACTGCAAAATTTCCACTATTATTGCTAATTTTAAGACTGGGTTTTATTGGCATTATTGACAGAACAAAGATTAGATAAAATATGAGCAACTATGCTCATAAACAATCTGCAATCTGCTTAAAATGTGTTTACTGCACATAATTGAAACTCAAAGTACATTTGATTAGACTTCTAAAAGATAACACAGCTGTGATAGATAGGGAGAGTGCAGGTAAAGTGCTCACATATGAGTGCTGTGATCTCCATCTTGTGAAACTGACCAGAGATAAATGTTATGAATTTCATTGCAATGTAATGCAGCCAATGGCACTCAGTTACCCAATCTACAGTGCTCTGTTCTCTAATCACAGCTACATTTCCTATTCACATATTTACTGTCCACTTTCCAGTTTTAGGGTTCATGTACACGGACATGCAGTATATAAAAATGATATATGCCTAGCATAAATTTCCTAGTGCTTCCCTGTGCCCAGGGACCTATAGGTCCAAGACTGCCATACAAGTGAATAATTGTATGCAGACGTGCTCTTGTAAACCCTGATGCTTCTTTGCATCGGCATTGACCAATGTATGCATGTATTTCCCAATATTTCCTTGATCAGGAAATGCATTGGATGCAAATACATGGGTAAACGCTGATGCAAAGAAACATTGGGGTGTTTACATGAAAGTGGCCACATAAAGCCATTCACTTGTATGGCAGGCTACATGTGGCACCTGTAGCTCCCTAAGCACAGGAAATTTAAGCTAGGCATATAAATTGCCTATACACTGATCAGCCATAATGTAATATGACCACCCATCAAAACATTATGACCAACCACCTAATATTGAGTAGGTCCCCCATTTGCTGCCAAAACAGCCTTACCCATTAATGCATGGTCTCCACTGCTGTGGTATCTGGCACCAGGCTGTCACTAGCAGATCCGTTAAGCCTCCGCCAGCTTGCCTTTGTCCTATAGTGCATCCTGGTGCTATTTCTTCCCCAGATAAGTGATGCACACTTATCTGGCCATCCACATGATGTAAAAGTAAATGGGATCCATCAGAGCAGGTCATCTTTTTCCATTGTTCCATGATCCAGTTTTGATGTTCACATGCCCACTGCAGGCACTTTTGGCTGTGAACATAGGTCAGCATGGGCACCCTGACCAGTCTGCAGCTACAAAACCCTATACACAACAAACTGCAATGCAATGTGTGTTCTGACACCTTTCTGTTAGAACCAACATTCACTTTTTTCATCAATTTGAGCTACAGTAGCTATTTTACTGGATCGGACTACATGGGTCAGCCTTCCCTCCCCACGGGCATCACAGCAATTGAAACTCCCAATTTTAATGGTGATAACCAGTGGTATAATTTTTGTAAATAGATTTTTACATTAAAAAGGGTTGATAAACTAACACTTACAGAACTAGTAGCGGTAAAATACCAACACTTACAGAGCTGACTAATTAAAATGTATTATGCATGTTTCTGAATTGAGATGAGAGAGTTATGAGGTCGATAAGGCATGATATGCAGGAAAAAACACCATACTATAAGAAAGCCAGTTTTGTGAATTAAGCACATTTAATTAAAGTAGAGATTTGTAGTTTAGGAGCTAGAAGGAGCAGTAAAGCAGGGTACACACACTCAGTGTTTTTCATTCAGCCAGCTGGTTGAACTAAAAAAACAGATCACTGCATCAACACAAATGATGTGTAATACAGGGATCTTCCCTTCCATGCTATTGTATTCTGATAGGGGGTACTCCCCCCTCCTCCATCAGAATACACAGATCAGCGCTGCAAGTGCTGATCGAATGCTGGGTTTCTAGCATGATTGTACAACAGAAGCCAGCCATGAACAGACAGCAGTATACACGGACCAAAAGTTGGCTGGTTCCTGCTGAACTACTATACTAAGGAACTACTATAATCTGTCAACAACCAGTGACATAAAATATCAGACACACTAAAGTACATTGGTTTTAACAAGTCAGCCAACTCTTAGGCCTGAGTCACACCATGCATTTTTAGTACTTTATGCATTTTGCAGATTTGCACTACAGAACATGTCCCATAGGAAAACATGTTACATGGACTGCAGTGCAAATGTGCAAAATGCAAAAAGCACTAAAAATGCATAGGTGTGAATCAGGCCTCACACTGGGAGAATTGTGAGAAGGATCAATAAGCACAACTGTCATAAAGCACTGCAAAGCAGAAGACAGAGCTGATGCATGTAATGAGAAAATATGTCTCCCCCAAGGCTGGATTCACAGCTATGCATTTTTAGGGCTTTTTGCATTTTGCAGATTTGCACTGCAGAATGTGTTCCAATAGGAAACCATGTTACATGGACTGCAGTGCAAATCTGCAAAATGCAAAAAGCACTAAAAATGCATAGGTGTGAATCAAGCCTTATATCATTATAAACAATATTTTTTGAAAAGTTTATCCCATGTCAGTAAGATTATTTACATCTAGCTGGATTTAAATGTATATCCAAAAGAAAAGACTAACCATTCCCTTTGCAAACTCATCTCGCCTAACATTTGGTGATGCTCTATCACATGGTTTGAGCTTTATTTAATAAAAGAATGAACTATAATGTACCTTTTTTATAAATCAGATTTTGTTTATTGGTATTTTCCAAATTCGAGACAAAAACACAACATAACAAGACACAGAGAAGGAAAGATACATTATCAAACAGCTTATGATCAGTCAAAGTCAGATAAGTAATATTACTTGGATATAGCCCATAAAATACATTTTTTCGATGAGAGTAGATGAAAAAGGTGTCCAGGAAGTTAGAACCATGGAACAGTCATTATTAAACTAATCGGGTGTCTAGATTGAGTAATCAAACCAGCAGACTAGAATCAGTCAAATTTTTGCATTGTGTTTTCCAGATAATGTGTTTTTCATATGCTATACACTTTTTTAGTTCTTGTAAATATTCTTCTATAGTGGGGGAGCAGCAGGAGTGAAAGCGTAGCCCAGTCCTAGAAAGGAATTCTGGTGTACAGGTTGTTCTATGCAAGATAAAAAGCTGTGTCCGTCTGTTCAAGGTAGATAGAGATCTGAATTGGAAGACTTGTAGAATATCCTTCCAGGTTAAGAACAATGTACTTAAGCCATAAATATCCATTCACCTATATAATGAATGTATTTTGCATTTGTAAGATATTAGGAAATAAAATCAGGCCAGGGCTCACTAAGAGATGCTTGAGTAGTTGTCACCACTCATCTCTAAACTTATTATTTAACAGAAAAGCTTGCATGAAAGTTATAAGTTAATATAAACGATTACAACATATTTTTTCCAAGACGAAGAAAGGGTTCATTTTGTGCCAACTGATATTAGAATCATTGATTTAATGTTTAACCAGATTTGAACCAGAAATGAACCAGATAACCAGTGTTTGTATATACTCTTTCAGTCCTACATGAAATATCCTGGCTTTTTAATACATTGCCTGCTCTGATACTGTCCCTTAAAAAAATATTGATTGATACACAAGCTCCTTTGTAATGTATTTATTTGTGCGACAATGTTTTCAGATACTTGTCTTCAGCAGTCCTATGCTGTATGTCAACTTTTTAATTGAGAATTATGACTTTACATGTTAACCATCTAGACTATCAGTAATAGAATGTGTTTTCCTGAGGTCAGATGAGATATGAGTTGTGATATGGTTGATTGTGGATACATTTTGTCATCAGACCAACTTATGACTTCCTACTCACACCCCAAACCCAAAATCAGTGGTCGAGAGAAGATTCTACTTGTTCTCTGTCAAGCACTTGCGTTACTGAGGCTCATTTTTACAGGATGCCTTGTGGGTCTCACCCAAGGGTATTGCACTTGGTGGCATAACCAGCTGTCTAATAATTTTGGAACAGAGGCGAACCACCATGAATGTTATTCTGTAATTATATACAGGGAATGTCTATATCACATGATTTGTACCAATAGACCAACCTCCGGAGCATCGATTAAGATCAAAGCATAAATGCATCCTGCATATCACTCTGGATTGGAAAATAGTTGTGTTTCTATTCCAGACATTCTGGCTTCAACTCTCCAGGCAGACATGGTCCTGTGGTCCAAGCCAACCAAACTGGCATACCTTGTGAAATTTACAGTGCCATGGGAAGATGGTCTTGAAAAAGCATACAAGAGAAAAAGACCAGGATCTCAGAAGTGACAACTGAAGTTTCCCATAGAAGTGGAATGCAAGGGGTTTGCTTCTACTTTTACAAACAGCCTATTGAGGAAGATGAGATTAAATGGTCACTCCCTTCAACATGCAATGAAGTCTTTATCAAATTCAGCAGATTGAATTTGAATTGAAAGGGGAGACAAAAACCGTGCTGAAAGATGAGACAGGGGAGTATGGAACTGAGGGAAGTGTACCTGAGGTGCCTGGTATTACCACTGAGCCCTCTGGACATCATATAGTGGGCTTGTCAATAAAAAAGTAAAGGAGGAAGGTGCCCACCTTATGAATCTGATACTGTACCTATCCTCCCCCTTTCCACTACATCAATCCCAACATCAAGCATACCATAGTGATTGAAACATCATGTTTTTTTTAGCTCTACTGTCCTTTCTATGCAATTCAGCAGCATCCTCAGAAAAGGTATATTTTGTGTTGAAGCACTACCTGTATTTAAACCGTGTAATGCTGGGCCTTTCTCTTGAACCACGGCATTACTCAAAAAGATAGGAGAGCATTTGATATTCCACTTCCAAAACTATTGATCTTTAGAAATCCATTGCTTTCACCAGGTTTCTAGTGGTTTTTAGATAGCAAAGGTTAAAATGCATTTAACATATTGATTAAAGAGGATTCTAAGATCCCATTTCAAATTTCATCCAAAGTTAAAGTGTTTGTTAAGCCACTTTATAAAAAGTTCCCATCCGCTCTGTATTATAACAAGAAGTTGCCCTGTGTCTGTGTTATAACATATATATACTTCTCTGTATAGATATCACACCTTCTTACTAGGATCAGTTGTCATTTTTCAGCTTTTCTCTCTCAGCTCAGAGTTCCTGAGGGTGGGGCTGAGCACTGCTGCTGACGTCAGCTGGAGAGACACAGCCGTGCTGTGTTATCTATATAGATAAGAATATTTATGATATAACACTGACACAGGGAACGTATTCTTCTAATACAGAGGATATGGAAGCTTTTAGAGTTAATTATGAGAGCAGAGAGGAGAAGTTACAAGAGGAAGAGGGAGGGGGAGGAGGGGTAGTTGAAGACAGGCACACAGGAGATAGGAGAGCTGGGAGTGGCATAGCCTGCATAGGCCACGGGGCTCTCAGGATAAGCTATATACAAGGGGAGTCAGCACTCAGGGAAGAAGTCATGACCTGGCATTATCAAACAGGTATTTTAGGGGATACACAGGGGTAATTTAAAAAGCAAAAACACCATGTTGCGAATTGCACATTAAAGAGACAGGAGCAGCATTTTTTTGTGGGTTAACAAACACTTTAAGGTTGTTATTGATGTTTTATCACATTTATAAAGACATGAAGGGGTATGCGTAAGGGGGGGGGGGGGTACCTATGTCTGCATTTGCTTTAGGAGATTTTTCCTCCCTTCCTGAGGTTTCATTGGAGAAAACTCTGTAGCATGTATGCAGGCGGCACTAAAAAGCTGTCAGAGGTTCTAACCTTTCCCCAATCCCTCTCCCTTACTCCACCTTTCCCCATAAACAGTCATGACCTCTGTCATAATGTACTCTTATTAATGGCAGTAAGAAGAGTTCTCTTGGTAATAGTTATATTCATGATCTGATAATATTTCTTATCGTGCCCATACACATTTACAACAAATACTTAATGTGAGAAGATATGGCTGATTTTGCTTTCTGTAACCAATCTTCTCTTTCTTACACAGGGAAGGGTGAAAAATCAGTGGTAAGTACTTTAACAACATCTTTACCAATCACCAAATGTAATTCAGATTGCTTAATTCAGGGCAGAAACACAGTTTTGCGATCGGGTGCATTGTAGTAACGTGCACATCAATGCACTTGTAACCGTATTGTATGTTCATTTTGAATGGCACTCCAATGCACTAAGGCAACACAGCTTGGATGCACATGTACTGTAGTGCACCACAACACACAGCAATGTACTAGTGTGTTGGGAAAATGTTTTCATGCCATTTTTTTGTGCCCTTAATTCAGTGCACAGGCATCATCACAATGCACATGATCAAAAAAGTGTTAATGGGCCCTCAAACTGACAAATTCAACTTACTGAACTTGTAAACTGTTTTAATAAATGTTAGTTACTGTTTAGAGACTGTAAAGGCAAAGTGTGTCATACATTATAATTATTAATGGGGGTCTGAAATACTGATTATCTGACACTATTGTTCATCAACATTTACTACATGATTATGCTATATTATTCTGACAGTTAACACTTAAATCACTTTTTAAAGATGTCATTACACCATAGATAAGCTTTCTTTCTTTTTGCTCCAGCCGGGTTGCTTTGGCTATCCATTAAGTATCTTCTTTATTGTCGTCAATGAATTCTGCGAACGATTCTCCTACTATGGAATGCGAGGTATGTTATTTCAGATCATCAGACAAATTCATTCTTTTATATTGCACTGTATATATGTTGGCTTTAAGCATAGCTTGAGAATTCTGGAAAATAGCAGAGACTAAGATGTTTAAAAAAGATTATTTAGCAGTGCATGGTTTATCTTAGAATCATTTGTATCTTGTCAGAATGGGCCAAAGGGATTCAATAAATGAAACCAAGTCATAATGGCAGATGTTGACAGGTATTCACCCACCTCATATATTTACCAGTAAGTTGTACTGGGACCATTCAGGACAAAGTAACAAGTGCACATAATACTGTATCTCACAAAAGTGAGTACACCCCTTACATTTTTGCAAATATTTTATTATATCTTTTCATGTGACAACACTGAAGAAATGACACTTTGCTACAATGTAAAGTAGTGAGCGTACAGCTTGTATAACATTGTAAATTTGCCGTCCCCTCACTAATGTCTAAACCACTGGCAACACCTAAGTGAAAATGTCCAAATTAGCCATTTTCCCTCCCCGGTGTCATGTGACTCGTTAGTGTTACAAGGTCTCAGGTGTGAATGGGGAGCAGGTGTGTTAAATTTGGTGTTATCGCTCTCACTCCCTAATACTGGTCACTGGAAGTTCAACATGGCACCTCGTGGCAAAGAACTCTCTGAGGATCTGAAAAAAAGAATTGTTGCTCTACATAAAGATGGCCTAGGCTATAAGAAGATTGCAAAGACCCTGAAACTGAGCTGCAGCACAGTGGCCAAGACCATACAGATGTTTAACAGGACAGGTTCCACTCAGAACAGGCCTCGCCATGGTCGACCAAAGAAGTTGAGTGCACATGCTCAGCGCCATATTCAGAGGTTGTCTTTTGGAAATGGAAATAGATGTATGAGTGCTGCCAGCATTGCTGCAGAGGTTGAAGGGGTGAGGGGTCAGCCTATCATTACACAGACCATATGCCGCACACTGCATCAAATTGGTCTGCATGGCTGTTGTCCCAGAAGGAAGCCTCTTCTTAAGATGCACAAGAAAGCCCGCAAACAGTTTTCTGAAGACAAGCAGACTAACGACATGGATTACTGAAACCATGTCCTGTGGTCTGATTAGACTAAGATAAACGTATTTGGTTCAGATGGTGCCAAGCTTGTGTGGTGGCAACCAGGTGAGGAGCACAAAGACAAGTGTGTCCTGCCTACAGTCAAGCATGGTGGTGAGAGTGTCATGGTCTGGGGCTGCATGAGTGCTGCCAGCACTGGGGAGTTACAGTTGAGGGAACCATGAATGCCAACATGCACTGTGACATACTGAAGCAGAGCATGATCCCCTCCCTTCGGAGACTGGGCCTCAGGGCAGTATTACCACATGATAATTACCACAAATACACCTCCAAGATGACCACTGCCTTGCTAAAGAAGCTGAGGGTAAAGGTGATGGACAGGCCAAGCATGTCTCCAGTCCTAAACCCTATTGAGCATCTGTGGGGCATCCTCAAATGGAAGGTGGAGGTGCGTAAGATCTCTAACATCCACCAGCACCATGATGTTGTCATGGAGGAGTGGAAGAGGACTCCACTGGCAACCTGTGAAGCTCTGGGGAACTGCATGCCCAAGAGGGTTAAGGCAGTGCTGGAAAATAATGGTGGCCACAAAAAATATTGACACTTTGGGCCCAATTTGGACATTCTCAATTAGGGGTGTACTCACATTTGTTGCCAGCGGTTTAGACATTATGGCTGTGTGTTGATTTTTTTTGAGGGGACAGCAAATTTACACTGTTATACAGGCTGTACGCTCACTATTTTACGCAGTAGCAAAGTGTCATTTCTTCAGTGTTGTCACATGAAAAGATATAATAAAATATTTACAAAAATGTGAGGGGTGTATCACTTTTATGAGATATTGTACATACCCCATAAACTTCTAGAAAGAGGGTCAGCTTTTAGAACAAAGTATGTAGACAAAGGTCAAGCATGTGGCTCATAAATAATTATGTTTCCTTTATACTGGTAGTTCTGAGTATGGGGGAGCATTTCCTCCCCTCTCTTGATGGGGCACTGGGTAACTGAGAAACCAGTTGCCAGGTCCTGTCTTAAGCTGGCCATACATTATACATTTTTTGTTCAATTTCCTTTAGATTTACCTTCAACTATGTAGTACAAGGGCCTGCCTGACTGCATACAAAATTGAAAGTGTTTAGGTGTGACCTCATTATATGGTTTTGGTCAGGACTGGCCCTACCATGGGTCCATGAAACCCAGGTGGCACTTTAAGAGGGGCGGCACCAGGGGCACACTGCTGGAGGACCCAAGGCTCCCTCCTTCTAGCGTGCAGTGTCATCTTTGCATCATGCTCCACTCCGCTCCCTAGCCCTGTCCCGCCCCGCTCCCCAGCAGTACGACTTGGGGCTGGGGAGCAGAGCGGGGTGGGGGTGAAGCAGAGCATGATGCAAGGAAGACACTCTTGGGGATGTCTCTTTGCTTTATGGAAATGTCTCTTTGCTGGATGGGCATGATTTCTTTGGAGGGGGTTGGGGTGGGAGGGGGCAGCATTTTATTTTTGGACCCAGACAGCACAATGTCTTTGGCCAGCCCTGGTTTTGGTAAATCTAAAAAGAAAGTTGTAGAAGAAATTTGTATAATGTATGGCCAGCCTTATACAAAGCTGTCTTATGGCTGGTAAGGTAAGTATATAGAGTGTGGGGAGGGGGATTTATATGATCTGACACTTTGACAAAAAAATACAGGTTCCCTTCAAAGATAGTTAGGTAAAGTCAATAAAATGCACAGTTTATATTGGAATAGTGTGGTCATTTAACTTTTATATCTTACTTTCAGCGGTGTTGGTACTTTATTTTAAATACTTTCTACAATGGGACAATAACCTCGCCACTGTAATTTATCATACCTTTGTTGCTGTGTGCTACCTGACCCCTATTCTTGGTGCTATCCTTGCTGACTCTTGGCTGGGAAAATTCAAGTAAGTACTTATATAATGATATAGATGTTCGCAATTCACTATATTTATTTTACCTAAATTGATTAGTTATATTTTTAAGCTTTATTTTCTCGTTAGAAAAATATGAAATGTTAAGCCTTCATTTCATAGTCTATGAATCTATTACTGTAAGAATATTAAGCAGATCATAATATATGAATCTTTGCATTTATGGATATGTTTTCTTTACATATAGGACCATCATCTACCTGTCCATTGTTTACACTGTAGGCCAGGTCGTTTTGTCTGTAAGTGCCGTTCATGATCTAACTGATGGGAACAGAGATGGAACCCCAGACAACATAACTGTTCATGTGTAAGTTATTTGACCCTACAAGCATATAAGGTTTGTTTTTATTGCTAGTCATGTCTCTATGTGCTTTTTAAATTATTCAACCTTTTTCTTCAGTACTATAAAGAATATTATGTGTTGAAGAATAGTGCATAGTTGTTTTTTTTTCCATTTATGGTGTGGCCTAAGGTCTAGATTTTATTGGCTGAACAAATGGGCAAGTGATATGATCAAGTGAGAGATAGATAACAAATAACTGAGAATGTTACTTGGAGTGACGGCATAATGATGTCAGATACTTTAAGGCTTCATTTACACTAGCAGTATTTATGTGCTATTTTTGTAGCATGTAAAAGGAAGGTGCTTCTTTTTATCTCAGTTTTTATCTAATCCCCTATTTCAGTTTATGATAATTTTTATGTTTTTTTTTTACATCAGATTACTTCATATATTTAAATGTGCTTGCATAAGTTTACATCGGTTAACAAGTTTCCAACAAAATACAGTAACAACAAATATGCATATTGCTTCTTTGTACATTGCAGAAACAGGTTGTTAACCATGTGGATAGCATTATTCATTTATATTAGACTTATTTTGGTCCACTGCACTGTACCATAGCTACATGCTCTTAGGCTGGATTCACACCTATGCATTTTTAGTGCTTTTTGCATTTTGCAGATTTGCACTGCAGTCCATTTAACGTGGTTTCCTATGAAACATGTTCTGCAGTGCAAATCAGCAAAATGCAAAAAACACTAAAAATGCATAGGTGTGAATCCAGCCTTAGAGTTAGTTTGGCCTAAAGTAGAAGAAAGTGAACTTTCAAAGCTCCATGTCCAGATTTCTGAAATCAAAGGCAATGAGTGATAAATTAAAAGAGCAGAAAAGAATATTCAGTTAGACATTTAGGAAGCCTTGTTAACCACCGTGCCTTTTATTTGATACAGCCAAACATTATTTTATCAGGATACGTTTCTATTTGTTTTTATTATTATTTTAATGCACTGGAGGACAGGTTGGTTTGACCATGTATTGTTTACATTACAAACAGAATAGGCCACGCCGTACTGTGATAAGTTTGCAAAGCGTGAAAGCATTTTCTATTCTATGTACTTTACCAGAACAATAAAATCTTACACAATGCATGTGGTATTTATACAAGAAAAAATTATGAGCGTATTGTTTAACGGGTCCAAAGAATTACTTTTTGTATTTCTGTAGTGCATTATCAATGCTTGGCCTTATCCTGATTGCTTTTGGCACTGGAGGCATTAAGCCCTGTGTGGCAGCCTTTGGAGGAGACCAGTTTGAGGAAAATCAAGTATGTATACACTGCTGAAAAATTGATTTTAATTCCTTCTGTATATTATAAATCAATTAGAACCCTGTATTCATGTTTTCATGGGATTATACAAATATAGTAAATGGCTGGAAAGGTGAAATTATTGGGGTAACAAGAGACATGCTGGTGTTCCCTAGAATTGATTAATTTTGATGTGTTAGTATGATCCAAATGTACATGACCGTAGGTATTTTTTTTTCCTGGTGGGAGTTCAGAATTGGGCTCCCAGCAGAACTTAATTGGGCAGTGTACTTACCACTCTGTGGCAAGCTGTAGCTATGGCAGAAATGTGATAACAGCGTGAGGGGCATAAAACTTGAGCCTACTCCCTGTGTACACAGTACCATACTGTATGCTACAGTCCTTGTACCCAAATAGCTCAGTAGGTTAAATCAGAAATGAAGCTCCTCCAGAATGGTCCATCTATGTGGCCATTTTCTTTTCTCTCTGTGGTCTCCCAACAATGGCTGCTGCCTGCCATGGGTCCTGCCAATCACCTCCAGTGTCCTACACTGTCCCCTGCTTACCATGGCTAAAAGAAGCCATTAGCTAGGATGCTTTGGGGGTTTGGGGTGAGACCCCCATATCCCTCCCCCCTTCCCTTATCTACTTCCCTGTAAATGTAACAAAGAACACATTTCTGGTCATTGTTCCTGCTTAATAGCAATTTTGTCTCCATCATGGCTTATGGAGGTTGACATCGTCATTGTGTCAAAGCTGGATTCTTCATTGAGCACATGGGGCTGCAAGGCAGGTAGATATTATGTAAACCAGTAAAGAGATCCTTTAGACACCTTTTTAGTGCAGTTCAGAATTTCTATGCCATGGGAATATATTAAATTTAATTTTTCATTTACATTTTTCTCTTTGGTATCAGTGAAAGCTTCTTGTTTCACTACCTACACATGATGGTAAGCCCACAAAGCTTTGCCCCACTTTCTGAGTAACTTCACAAGAAGGGAAATATATTCTGTTGTGTGCAGAGAGACTGGTACCAGAATGCACCAGATTTCTCAAACTCTAGTTTATACTAAAAGTATAAATATAAAATACTTTTTACATGTAATACTTTTTTTTATCATAGCTAACACACTGAATAAAATATGCTTCTTTTGGCAGGATAAGCAGAGAAGTCGCTTCTTCTCCATCTTCTATTTGTCAATTAATGCTGGAAGTCTTTTGTCAACCATTATAACTCCTATTCTCAGAGGTATATTCATGAATCTTTAACATAGAGTTTTAACCTCTGCTAGTAATTGCAATAGGCAGAAAACCATGTTAAAAATTAGACACAAAATGGATGTACAAATAATATAAAAAAGTGGTCTCCAAACTGCAGCCCGGGGACCAGATTTCTTGCTTTTATCTTGCCCTGGGACACTATTTAATTGACTGACAATAATGAAGGGGCACAGTTCCTCCCAATGGCACCAACAATGGGGCCCAATGACACCAATGATGGGGCACAATTGCTCCCAATGACACCATTGATGGGGCAAAATTCCTACCAGTGACACCAATATTGGAACATTATTCCTTCCAACGATACCAATAATGGGCCACAATTCCTCCCAATGACACTTATGATGAGGCACAATTCCTCCCAATGACACTTATGATGGGGCACTATTCCTGCAATGACACAAATGATGGGGCAATATTCCTCCCACTGACCCTGATGATGGGGCACTATTCCTCCCACTGACCCTGATGATGGGGCACTATTCCTCCCACTGACACCGATGATGGGGCACTATTCCTATCAATGGCGGGGCACTATTCCTACCAATGACATCAATGATGGGGCAATGTTTACACCAACTGTTGCTGGGACATTTTCTACTCCCGATGGCCACAGTGCATCCCCCCTAAAGTCTGAAAAACAATAAACTGGCCCTCCGTTTAGAGAGTTTAGAGACCCCTGATAAAAACTGTGTCTTTAGTACAAGAAAGGGCTCCTTAAGACCAAAATACACAATATGATTATAAGGGACATTACACCTCTATATACCCAAATGCTCACTAAGTAATTGCATATAACAAATACTACACGTGTAGAAAGCCAACTTTTTTTGTAAAACTGTTCTGTACTTAACCTGCTTGATGGTATTCCCGAGTGTGGCTCGGGGTATGTTTAACTGCTTTCTAGTTATTTGAGTACCAAGTTTTGTTCCTTATTTCTCTAACATTAATGTAAACTGTATATCCCAATAGCCCTAAGAAAAATGAGAACCTATAAAGTCAAATGTAAAGCATCATTTTTCATTTAGCTCACACTAAACCACTTTGCCTCCAAGTGTCCACAAGATGATCATAATACTCTTCAGCCCTGGGGAGTCAAGGAGGGTAGTTGGTAGTGTAATATTAACTTCAGGACCCTTGGTCACTGAAGAGGTCTGGCCTTAGTCTGAACAGAATTCATCCATTTCAGAGTGGTGCTGGGAATGCATAGGTGATCCAGTGATCCTTCTCTATACGGCCCCTGCAAATTATATTATCTAGTTTCAAATTACAAAGTACAGGGGATAACATCTATGTACTGGCCTTTAAAATTGAAGTTTGGTGATTTTTTTTTTTTTAAATCAGCACCAGGGATGGTACTTACATGAATGACAAGTGTCCCATGTGCTGGTGGCTGCTCTGTTTCTTGAAATCTCTTGTCCTCTTCCCCCCGGATACCCCCACAGTTGTGATCTTTTGGTGCTGAGGGGATAATACAATCAACTGCACCTGTCACAGACACTCATCAAAAGTGCCAACTATGGTTGGCCAGCCTCTTTCCTTCTCATGCTCCATTCATAGAAGCTATATTATCAGTCCCAATGAAACGTGCTCATGCAGCTCAATGGAAGAGGTGGATCTTTCATTCATATGGCTTCCCTATTCATAAACAGCTTTTCATTGTGAGAACCAATAATACAGCTTTTATGTAAGCAGTGGGGGGGTCGGGGTGGAAAAGAAGAGCATTGTCGCCAATTTTCACTAGTGCCATGTGACAGGTGGAGCTGCTCATCATATTACCCCCGCAGCATCAGAAGGTCACAGCCACGGGTGTACCTAGGGGATAGACATTTGTCAATAATGTAAGTACCATTCCTGGTTATAAATTTGTTTTTTTAAAAAGTTCCCTGTACAGTTCTGCAATGGATGATACTCCGTGTTATGCTTTGCTTTAATAAAAATGTATTCTAAATTACAGTGGCCTGAATAATCAAGTCTATTCAGGGCACAGAAACTAACTTTCTATTTAAAACTGGCTAGATACTAGCAGGTTAAATAATACAGACCTCTCAGGGCTCAGGGTGTAACTTTCATTATGTAAAGGTAGTTCTTTGTTTCTGCCTCTGCTTTAGCCAACATGGATCTATAACTAATAAAAGTGTATTAGTGGGAAAATTTTACTTTTTAAAAATCTCAAATGCTGTAGGTTGCCTAGGAACTATGTCTGGCATAGGGCTCATGCTGGCCCAGGTCTCTAACACAACTATAAAGTTCCAAAACTACTTTGAAAGGAGATATCTGACAAAACTTGTATGACAGCATGGCCAGCTGAATATGACTCCTCACTTAAATATACAATTATTGATTGAGCTCTATTAAATGATTTATATATTTATGATTAATTCATGTGAGATGATTCAGTAGCCTTATTGAACAGGCAAACTGTTACTACTGTAGCTAGGTACACCAAATGTATATATGAAAAATACATTTTACGTCAAAAGTTTGATGGAATCCAGTTCGTGCTTAGATTTTTAACCTGTTTATTATCTTTGTTCTTAGGACAAGAATGTGGAATCCACAGTCAGCAGAAGTGCTATCCTTTAGCATTTGGTGTGCCTGCTGCTCTCATGGCGGTTGCTCTCCGTAAGTTGTGCATTAGAGTGAATAATTAAAGTGAAGACAGTTTCAAAAGTTTCACTAACTTCATAGAAATTATAATTTATTGATCAAATAGCCAATTTAGTGCAGCTATGATAATTTTATCGACGTATTAATATTCAATGATCATAATGTGATTGCAATACAACATTTGATATAACAATAATTTCAATGAAGGAATTGTTTCTATATGGAATGGTTTAAACTGAAAGACAATGGGGTTGATTTACTAAAACTTGAGCGTGCAAAATCTGTTGCAGCTCTGCATAGAAACTAATCAGCTTCTAACTTCAGCTTGTTTTTTTTTGTCAAAGCTTAATTGAAAAAGCTAAAGTTAGAAGCTGATTAGTTATGCAGAGCTGCACCAAATTTTGCATGCTCCAGTTTTAGTAAATCAACCCCAAAGTCACCAATTAATCATTTTGCTTGAGAAGACAGCTAGAGTATTACTAATTTTAATTCAACAAAATCAATCTTTGCTTTAAAGTGAATGATTATTAGACATTTCACTCAATGAAAGAGGATTTAAAATAGTTAAATCTATAATAGATCATACACACACACACATACATACACAGTAGCTCAGCTACACCCCTCACATTTTCGTAAATCGTTTACTATATCTTTTCTTGTGACAACACTGAAGAAATGACACTTTGCTACAATGTAAAGTAGTGAGTGTACAGCTTGTATAACAGGGTAAATTTGCTGTCCCCTCAAAAATAACTCAACGCACAGCCATTAATGTCTAAACCGCTGGCAACAAAAGTGAGTACATCCCTAAGTGAAAATGTCCAAATTGGGCCTAAAGTGTCAATATTTTGTGTGGCCACCATTATTTTCCAGCACTGCCTAAACCCTCTTGGGCATGGAGTTCACCAGAGCTTCACAGGTTGCCACTGGAGTCCTCTTCCACTCCTCCATGATGACATCATGGAGCTGGTGGATGTTAGAGACCTTGCGCTCCTCCACCTTCCATTTGAGGATGCCCCACACATGCTCAATAGGGTTTAGGTCTGGAGACATGCTTGGCCAGTCCATCACCTTTACCCTCAGCTCCTTTAGCAAGGAAGTGGTTGTCTTGGAGGTGTGTTTGGGATCATTATGTTGGAATTCTGCCCTGTGGCCCAACCTCCGAAGGGAGGGGATCATGCTCTGCTTCAGTATGTCACAGTATATGTTGGCATTCATGGTTCCCTCAATGAACTATAGCTCCCCAGTGCCGGCAGCACTCATGCAGCCCCAGACAATGACACTCCCTCCACCATGCTTGACTGTAGGCAAGACACACTTGTCTTTGTACTCCTCACTTGGTTGTAGCCACACATGCTTGACACTATCTCAACCAAATAAGTTTATCTTGGTCTCATCAGACCACAGGACATGATTCCAGTAATCCATATCCTTAGTCTGCTTGTCTTAAACTGTTTGCAGGCTTTCTTGTGCATCATCTTTAGAAGAGGCTTCCTTCTGGGACAACAGCCATGCAGACCAATTTGATGCAGTGTGCGGCGTATGGTCTGAGCACTGACAAGCTGAACCCACCCTCCCCTTCAACCTCTACAGCACTCATATGTTTATTTCCCAAAGACAACCTCTGGATATGATGTTGAGCATGTGCACTCAACTTCTTTGGTCGACCATGGCAAGGCCTGTTCTCAGTGGAACTTGTCCTGTTAAACCAATGTATGGTTTTGGCCACCGTGCTGCAGCTCGCTGTCACTGGGGTGTACTCACTTTTGTTGCCAGCAGTTTAGACATTAATGGCTGTGTGTTGAGTTATGTTGAGGGGAACAGCAACTTTACACTGTTATACAAGCTGTACACTCACTACTTTACATTGAAGCAAAGTATTATTTCTTCAGTGTTGCCACATGAAAATATATACAATTTGCCTTATGTCCTATTGATCTCGTTCTCGCCAATGTGCTGTGTTGCTGTGCACTGAAAAAAGGACATGATGCATTTTTGCACAGCACATTGTGATGAGTTAAATGATTGTAGTGCTACCCCTGAAATAGCCACTTAGTAGATTGCCTGGAATCCTTCCGCTAGCAGTTGCCCTACAGCCAGGCACATTGTTACAGACACCTTTTGGCTCAGTGAACTGTCCAGGGGTATTCTTTTGTTTTGTTTTGTTTTATTTTTGGGTACCTTGGATAGGTTTAGGGAATTGAGTGGGATACACCAAAACTATGTACAAATAGGAAGACAGTTCTCTTCTATAGAACTATGCCTGTAGCAACTGTGGAAAGTCCAAGCAAAGTCCCTTCACTAGGAATTAAAAAGACTAAGCTCTTCAGGACACTGGACAGTTTGTCCCCTTTACACACACTGCTCACTCTAACACATGAGGGATGGGCTCAGCCCACAGTCCCTAGGATCTCTCTCTTTGTACTCACAAATGTCCTTGGATAATTGGTTGCCTACATCCAATACCTTTGGAACACTTTCACCCCATGATAGCAGACTAGATCCTCAGATGACAATCTCTCACTCACTCCACTTTCTGCAGAATCCAGCAAAGCAAGCCTCCGAGTAGCCCACCTGTGGCCTCGACACCCCACAGGCACATGGCAGGATGGCCTAAGGGGGCAAGTAGCCCCCCCCCCCTTATGCTGTAATCTCATTCTAAGGAAAAAGACCCCACTGCTCTCTGTCTAAGAATATTTATACAGGCTCTCAGCTACCATCTGAGTGACCCTCCCCAGGGATTGGCTGGGGCTGTATGAATAATTAGCTGCTGATTAGACTCCTCCTGCCCACTAATTTCCAGAGCTTTCTGGGCAAATCAAGGGAAGCAGTCAATCCTGCAACTACTGAAACATAGAACAAACCAAAACAATCAACAAAGCCACACTGATTACAGTGAGACACAACTAAATTTGCTTAACAACAACTGCAGCTCCACTGGATACAGTGAGACAAAACTAGCTTTACCTAATCCTAGCATCTATCTAGGAGGGTGCTACATGACCGATCAAGTTGAACAAAGTAAAAAAAGAAAAAAAGCTATGCTCTCTGATGCATTGTACATTGCATCAGACATGTGTGTACAACATAAACCTGTTGGCACAGGCTATGAGTACTTAAGACACACCTGGAGACAATACTGGTTGTGTTAATTCACAAATACACAAAACAAGCTAATCTCTGAGTGCAGTAGGTCAGGTAAATGCAAATGTGCAGAATATGTGATCTGGAGGTCCATAGCTTCCTAGCATGTACACCTACAGTATAATTGTTATCACACTGCTAGGACTTTTATCTATTGGTGAAGCTTTAGAATGCAATGAGCTGTATGGCTCACAGGGGGCCTCTGGATGCCGGCAAAAAGCCACAGCACAAATCTGTTTTGTAGATGACAATGGTGAGGGAAAAAGACTAATCCCATCCTAAAGGCAAATGTAATTTTATGAAAAGGGACAGTAAAATATGTCTAAAATATTTATTGGATTATGACTAATGAAAAGAGATTGTATTTTAAATTATGCTAAAAAGCTATTTAAAAAGGTCTGAGACCCCAGGGCCCCATACATGCATATCTCATTGCCCAATTAAGATGTAACTTGACTGTACAATCATTGGGGCTTCCAGGTATTCTACTTTTTGTTTTCTTCGCTCTTTCCTACACTATCTACTTTTCTTTTCTTGTTCTCTGTATTTCACATTTTCAATCCTCCTTTAGCCCACATTGGCCTTCTCTCTTTACACAGGGACAGGAGGGGAATGGCTGCTACCAGAAAAAATATGGCATCTAATCATACAGCCATAGGCTGCCCACCCTTCCCCATAATAAAGCTTAGAACCTTGACATGCCTGGTTTTTGCTGGAACGGAAGAAAAAAAATTGTCTCCAAACCCCCACATGCCCAGCACATGTATGCCAGCTTGGAATTTTAATTGCTTCCATAATAGCAAATAGTCTGCTTACTTTGGAAGAGAATTAGCCCCAGAAGCTCTGCTGCATTTCATCATCCAACCATGTGTAAGCAAAAATGCTGTTTGTTAAATTTCTTTTGAACGTGATTGGGTATTTTTTGCAAAATGAAACGTCACCACATTAATTAAGCTCTGGAGCAAATTCCTATGCAAAGTGTCAGCCTATTTCAGGGTTTCTCAACATTTTTACCTTAAAGGAACCCTTGGCAAAAAGTTTGAGATCCCGGGGAACCCCTGAAATAACGTTCACTTCTGCAGCTCCCAGAGTGTGTGGTCAGTGAGCTGTTGATATAACAACAATTCTATTTCAGAAATGGCATTAAATGATAGAATCAATTTTAAAATGTACCTTTTTAATGTTAACCTCGTGCTTGCTTTTTTCTGCATAGGTGCTCAGTTTTGAGTCTAACTTGAGATAAACAGTGTACAGGGGTCAGTAAGATGGAGTATAGGGAGTCAGGAGGGCATAGTACATGGGGGTCAGCAGGGCATACCACATGGGGGCAGCAGGGCACATTACATGGGGGGCATATTATAGCACACAGAGCGGAACACATTACGTGAGAGCAGGGCACATTACATGGGAGCAGGGTGCATTACATGAGAACACGGTGCATTTTGTGGGAGGAGGGCACATTAAATGAGAGCGGAGTGCATTACGTGGTAGCAGCGTACACTGCATGAAAGCAGGGCACATTACTTGGGGGCAGGGCACATTACATGGGAATAGGGCACACATCACGGCACAATACATACAGCACACAGCAGTGCACAGTACATGGGACACACAGCAGGGCACAGTACATGGGGTATACAGCAAAGCACTTCACAGCTGTCACAGTTTACTTCTCATGCAGAGCTAGGCAGGGAGGTGACTGTGATCAGTCCTCTTCTGATGTGCTGTTTTCGGCTGGCCCCAGCACCCCTCCTGTCTATCCCAGGTGATGTCACATGCAAGCACCTAGGATGGACAACAGGGGAGGAGGTGCCAGCGGAGAACAGTGCACCACAGCCAAGAGTATCCCTGCAGCTTCCCTGCCTAGCTCTGCCTTTGTCTGCATCATAGATGTGATCTACCCATCAGCTGCCTGAGATTGATGGCTAGATTGCGGCAGAACCCCTGGGGACCTCTGGTGGGACACTGGAGTTCCACAGAACCCTGATTGAGAAACATTGGCCTGTTTGCATTTAGTAAATCAACCCCATTGAATATGATTTGATAATCTCAGATGCCAGAGCTTTACCATTTAAAATGATCAATCCTACAAATTGAGCAGCCTGATGGAACATATCTCCTTTCTACATTTCCCCAGTTTTCAAATTAAATATTAAACATAACCCACATGTGCAACATATGAGTTGCCTAAATCAAACATGTTCTTTGTTTAAAGAATTTAAGGCATATAAAACCAAAACGTAACTTTTAGTTTTGGGTAGAATAGGAAATGCTTGAAAGCCTTGTCACTGTTTTTTCCTTTTGTTTTGATCCATTCTGCCCTGCCTCCTGATAAAAACATGTAATTGTGATGTATGTTTGCACAGCATTAAGTCAGTTAAGGTATCATTATCTGTTATATTTGATGCTATGACAATACAATTTTATTATCTGGATTTTGTGTTTATAAAATTTGTTCATTTTCTTCTAGTTGTATTTGTGGTTGGCAGTGGAATGTACAAGAAAGTCTCTCCTCAGGGTAATATATTGGTGAAAGTTTTCAAGTGCATTTCTGTAAGTAAATTAAAGTTCATAATAATAATAGTGATCTCCAAAAACAACATAATAACATATGTATAAGTATGAATGAATTCTTTTACACCTAGCTTTTGTTACACGTGACACTGATCTATATATTTGTAACGTGTAATTTATTGTATCATTATGGTTCTTTGTGCTAAAATTCACTAAATTCCTGCTGTGTATTTTCTAAGAGACAATTAAAAGTGCTTGTCATCTGTTCTATGAAACACTAATCTATCAAACCTCTTACCAGTTTGCCATCAGTAATAGATACAGAAATCGAAGCAAGTCAATACCTAAGAGGGATCACTGGATGGACTGGGCAAAGGAAAAGTATGATGTAAGCAAATAACCTTCTGATTTTCTAGACACATTTGTAAACACACTTTCAAAGCTTGTTATAAAAGTTAGGCCTCTTGCACGCCGGTAAAAAAATGCCATTTTTTACTGATCTGAACACAGGTACTTGTTGTCCATGGAACAATGCACACGCCGCGTAATGACCATAATACAGCGACAAGTTCAGAGCATAAAATAAAACTAGAAAATGAAGTTTGTGTGCATTCATTTACACACATACACATGTATACGTTTGTATATGCATGTATACTGCAACACTGGCAACTAGAAGAGGATGAAGAAGGTTTTTTTCGCATGTATATGCATACACATGTTTACGCGCCTATATGCGGGAATGTGCAAGGTCTTTACAGAACGCTTCAATCCAGATATTTCTGCCAGCAAGATCCTATATATAAACATCAGTAAAATATTACATGTGTGTGCAGGGGGCCTTAAGCTACATTACCATGGGTGTAAAAATTTTACTGAGCTTATTACGCGTGTTTTTTCGCATGTACAGGCGGTCCCCTAGTTACACACATTCAACTTATAAACAACTCCTACTTACAAACAGAGGGAGACAACAGGAAGTGAGAGGAAATCTCCCCATAGGAAGGGAAATTCACTCCTGCAAGAGTTATGGGAAAAAGGGGTCTCCACTGATGCTTTATCACCAATCCTTGTTTCCACAAGAACCCCAAATTTTCAAAATCCAATTATCATTGGGACAGGAAGTGAGGTGAAATCTTCTGAACAGAAACAGCAAAACAAACATTACAGGGGCGTTACCCCTTCCCTATGCTATCCAAAAAGCTTAAAAATATTTTTTTGGCTGTAGCTACACTTAAAAAATATACCTGTTCCAACTTACAAACAAATTCAACTTAAGAACAAATCTACAGACCCTATCTTGTTTGTAACCCGGGGACCGCCTGTACATCTAATATTATCCTCCTCCCCCAGACTGACAATGCTACTGTCTAAATGTGTGCCCCCTGTTCTCATTCATCCAGAGTGGGGGCATTCTAATACAGTAGGAATGTTACTGGTCATATTACCAGGGGAAATCCTAAGTGAAGGAAACTAATACAGCCACCACATCTGATTGATAGGCTGCAATATATTACATTTCTGGGTTTAATAGCACTTTAAGTGTGAACCCCTCCCTCACTGTTCACCACATCTGGGTCACATTACTTACCTGGATAAACCGATCCCAGGATAGCTGTAAATGACCTTAGGATGTTGGGCCATGAGCAATAAGTGAACTCCTGATCTCTGATTTCCACTGTACAATCAGTCCCAGTTCTGGATTGTCTGTCTTAGACCCCTGATTTGTTTGTTTGTAACCCAAGGACCGCCTGTAATGCATACACACGTTTACGAGCCTATATGCTCAAGGTCTTTAGGGAATATTTTACTCCGGATCTTTCTGCCAGCAGGATTCTATATATAAACATCAGTAAAATATTACATGCGTGTGCAGGAGGCATTAGGCTACAATACCATGGTCGTAAAAATGTTACTGATCTTATTACGGATTTTTTTTTCTTTTTGCATGCATATGCATACACACGTTTACACACCTGTGTGTAAGTGCAAGGTCTTTGAGGAACAATTTAATCCAGATCTTTCTGCCAGTAAAATCCTATATATAAATATCAGTAAAATATTACATGCATGTTCAGGAGGCCTTAGGCTACATATGGGCATAGAAAGTGTACTAATCGTATTACGCATGTTTTCCTTTCTACCATAGTACAAAAGTTCCTGTGTAATGATCAGTAAATACATGTATAAAATTGTCCTGTTTCCTTTTTTTCCAGTACCGGAATTTGACGTGTGTATACATATGTCCTCATATGCAGATTTTTGGATTTTGTGTTATGGATCTGAACAGAGTGCATTTTTAGGCACCAGTATGAATGTCTCCATTGAAAAGAATGCAGCTACGTTCAGATCCGTATATAGAAAACACTTTTTTTTTTTTTACAGCCTTATAGTACGAAATTATGAGAGATGAGAAATTACTAACCATAAGAGAACCATAGGCAGCCAAAGAAAAGCAACTGGTGCAATTGTGTAATGATAGGGTCATATGAGAGGAGTACTGTAATCAGCAGGTCAGATCACTAGAATAAATCTCCTTTTGACTAACATGTGGTTACTATATTTTTGTGGCGCTTTTAGCTTGTATATGTCTATGGCTAAATCTGGAACTATTCTCTATGAAAGTCTCCTTAGTATGCAGCTCATTTAACGATGGGCAAATGGCTCAACACCCATTGTTATTGAGGAAGGGGGGGGGCATCTGCCCATATACAGCTAACCTAAAGCATGTGAACAGCATATGCAAAGTGAATCTGTTAAGAGTTCATGCTTTACTGACTTGAGATCAGATGGTTTGTTATGAGCACACATCAGGTATCTGCATCCAGTCGGATGCCAGAGGATATTGTCTTAGCACTGACTTTTACAAGGTAAACACACCAAAATAAAAAATGCAATTCATATAGGATCTTCTGTCAGCACTCCTGATACAGAGTGGGGTAACAGCAGAGCTCCGTAGATTGCATCAGGAAAGATGTAATCCTTATAAAGCAGCAGGTCCACAACCCCATACTTTTGGATATGAACATGCAACTCTGTATTCATTAATAGATTATTTACCGTAATGTATTTTTAAATGCAAGTGATATAAATACTCAAATTTGACTTCCTATCAGTCTTGCGCAGTCCTTGTACAGCAGAGACAAGACTGGAAAAGAATCAGCACAAGGATACGATCAGTTGTGCTGCAGTGCATATGTGCCAACAAGGTAGATGTTGACAGGGCGAGAAAGCAGAGTGACAAAGAGCTGAGCTTAATCAGTCTTCTGCTTTTTATTTCACTCTCTAGTCCTGTAATTGTCTGTAATTGAAATGCAGCAGAAAGAACCTTTGCCTCTTCTTCCCTGCCGGACAGGACTGTGCTGTGTAGCAATGCTGTGTAAATCTCAGGTTTGAATGGACGTAAATACAAATCCAGGTAAAACAGCCCATCTGTATATTTAGACGTTTGCCTGGAGTTTAACTTTAATAAAGTATCTTACTTTTTGAAAAGTGGAGACTGTATTGCCATACAACTGACCAATACTTTACACTTTGGTATAATGTATATATTGTTATTTTTCTCTTAGGATCTTCTTATTGCTCAGATAAAGATGGTAGTGAAGGTTTTATTCCTGTACATCCCTCTTCCAATGTTCTGGGCTCTTTTTGATCAACAGGTAATTTATCAAAGTAAATAGTAATTTGTGTCGGTTAAAGTGTGTTTAGGGAACAAATGGTTAGTGATCAGCGGAACAGTTTGGTTCATGGAACATTCAGTGAACTTTACTGGAGTTCGGCTGTTGAATCCTAATGCCATTATCATCAATGGGTATCAAAGCTTGGAAATCAGCAATGGCCATTTTCTATGCTAATTGGCAAGGGATTGTATAAGAAAGGGCATGGGTTTCTGGGCAGTGCCCTAGGAGACCTGTACTAAGTAAAGAAAATATAAAAATATTCCATGTGGTGGGGAGCAGATATTTTATTAATGTTTACAGTGAACCATTAAACATACAAAATTCCTTTAAGCCCTTGTTCACATTGGAGCCACTTGTCATGCAATTTGACAGGTCAGATCACATGACAAGTCGCACCCTATGGCAATGGAACTGTTCAAATTACTGCAATGCCGACTTTGCAATGCTGCATCGATTTGAGAAAATAGTTCCCGTACTACTTTTGGCGATTTCGTCTGTGCATTAAGCCACACCGATATCTTCAAAGTCTGACATGCAGCTTTGAAATTGTCCAATTTCAGATAAAGTCGCACAATTTCATAGCCGCATTCAATATAAATGAGGGCTTAAACTTAAGTGCAGCCAAAGTAAAATAAACTGAAAAATCATCACAAGGCAAATAACTTACTGTCAGGAGGATCTATTGCTTGTGCTGCCTCTTCTTTTAGTTGAAACCCTCCTCCAGCCACCGCCCACCTGCTTCATTCATAGAACCCATACTACAGCTTCTATAAATGAAAATGCTCTATGAATGGAGGACGAGTTAATAATTGAAAAGTCTGCCTCTCCATTCATAGATCCTACGTCATTCATAGAAGCTGTAGTAAAGCTTCCATGAATGCAGTAGCTGGGTGGGAAAGGGTACTCTTAATGAAAGCCTGTGACAGCCCCTTAGGTCTATTAATCACTGCTATGCCGGAAAATTATGGCAGCGGGGTTGGGGGGGCATGGACGAAGGAGGATTTCACCTAAAAGAAGCACAAAGGACACCTCCTACTCAGTGCAAGTTATTTTCCTTGTGCTGCTTTTTCTGCTATTTATTTTTGCTGCACTTAGGTGTTAAATAACATGTTTGGGGGATGCCCAGAACCTACCTGTAAGATGACACATGTGTATACAACTTATTGCCCAAGTGAAATTTCCAAAAACCTGTTCCCGGTTGCTTCAAATAGCCAGGTATTTGCCTCATTGATACCAGACCCTTATTGTAGATGAGGGTGTAGTATAGATGTTAATGGGGGACCCCATACAAAAAGAAAAAACATAAATAAGATTCCCCCTAAAAATATATACCAGACCCTTTTCATTGATGAGAGTCTGGTATGGATGTCAAGGGGAATCTGGTTTGGACTGTAAGGGGGAGCCCCACACAATACATTAATAAAAGCATGGGGTTTTCGCTAAAATCTATACGGACCTTTATTTGAGCATGCCGTCTGGCAAGCCAGGAAAAGGAGTGGATGAGCCCACCCCCCCCAAACCATACAACTCCACATGTGCTGGGGAGGGTACTTCCCACCCTAGCAAAGCACCCTGTCCCCATGCTAATGAGGACAAACACCTCTTCCACACAATACTGGCTTGGTGGTTGTAGGGATACCCTTAATATTGGATTTTTTCACAGTATGTGTTGTGTTTATTTACTAATTAGATATTTTTTGGTGATTAAATAGGAGTAATAATCTTTACAATAAGACCCCATCCACAATCACTGATACAGGTCTAGTATGAACTCTGGGGTGCCCCACGCATTTTTTCGTGGGGTTCCCCTTAAAATCCATAACAGACCTGAAGAGCCTGGCATAAATTTTCCCTACCCATTTGTTTACATTAAGCAATCACCTAAATGGACCAGGTGGGGAGGACTCACTGGTTATTAGAATGCTGGTGGATCCAGGCTCCCTAACGACCAGCCTGCGTGTGAAGCCGTCACATTTGGCACCCCATTTAGCCTAGCTGTTCCACAAACTCCAAACATGTAAAATTATGTTCAAACTTGTTCGGTCTGAACCCAAAACTCATACCTACAAATAATGCATTCATCAAACTTACAGTGCCATTTACATAAGGAGGGGCAATGTTTGTTATATGGAATGTATTGCTGACAGTTTTATACATTGCTCTCCAATATCTCTAACGTCTGCTCTGTTGATCTGATGTTTGAAGGGCTCAAGATGGACTCTGCAAGCTACCACTATGGATGGAAACTTTGTAAGTAACTAACATTTTGATCTCTGCCATATTTCAGTCACTGGGGGACATTTATCAAAGTGTTTGCAATATATATTATTCAGGCACAGCTTAAAAAATAATGCTAAGGAAATGCAAATTTTATACCACGTTTGTGGCAATCTTCCACAATTGCAATAGTTTAATATTTACAACCTTTTATGTACAAATAGCAACGAGGTGCCTTTTTACACACTTACACCACACCTGGCACGGCCCTTTCTTTCTGAATTTATACACAGAATAGGTGCAATGTTAAGTCCCAAGGACTTCCTAGTGTAGTGCACATCTAACACACTGTGCTGAGCTAGTTTGCATATATATATATATATATACACACACACAGTATCTCACAAAAGTGAGTACACCCCTCACATTTTGTAAATTTTTTTTATATCTTTTCATGTGACAACACTGAAGAAATTATACTTTGCTACAATGTAAAGTAGTGAGTGTACAGCTTGTATAACAGTGTAAATTTGCTGTCCCCTCAAAATAACTCAACACACAGCCATTAATGTCTAAACCACTGGCAACAAAATTGAGTACACCCCTAAGTGAAAATGTCCAAATTGGGCCCACTTAGCCATTTTCCCTCCCGGTGTCATTTGTTGTTGTGACTTGTTAGTGTCTCAGATGTGAATGGGGATCAGGTGTGTTAAATTTGGTGTTATCTCTCACTCTCTCATACTGGTCACTGGAAGTTCAACATGGCACCTCATGGCAATGAACTCTCTGAGGATCTGAAAAAAAGAATTGTTGCTCTACCTAAAGATGGCCTAGGCTATAATAAGATTGCCAAGACCTTGAAACTGAGCTGCAGCATGGCAACCAAGAACATACAATTAACAGGACAGGTTCCACTCAGAACAGGCCTCGTCATGGTCGACCAAAGAAGTTGAGTGCACGTGCTGAGCGTCATATCCAGAGGTTGTCTTTGGGAAATAGACATATGAGTGCTGTCAGCATTGCTGCAGAGGTTGAAGGGGTGGGGGGTCAGCCTGTCAGTGCTCAGACCATACGCCGCACACTGCATCAAATTGGTCTGCATGGCTGTCGTTGCAGAAGGAAACCTCTTCTAAAGGTGATGCAAAAGAAACCCTGCAAACAGTTTGCTGAAGACAAGCAGACTGAGGACATGAATTACTGGAACTATATCCCGTGGTCTGATGAGACCAAGATAAACTTATCTGGTTCAGATGGTGGCAAGAGTGTGTGGCGGCAACCGAGTGAGGTGTACAAAGACAAGTGTGTCTTGCCTACAGTCAAGCACGGTGGGTGGGAGTTTCATGGTCTGGGGTTGCATGAGTACTGCCAGCACTGGGGAGCTACAGTTCATTGAGGGAACCATGAATGCCAACATGTACTGTGACATACTGAAACAGAGCATGACCCCTCCCTTCAGAGACTGGGCCGCAGAGCAGTATTTCAACATAATGACCCCACACACACTTCCAATACGACCATTGCCTTGCTAAAGAAGCTGAGGGTAAAGGTGATGGACTGGCCAAGCATGTCTCCAGACCTAAACCCTATTGAGCATCTGTGGGGCATCCTCAAATGGAAGGTGGAGCAGCGCAAGGTCTCTAACATCCACCAGCTCTGTGATGTCGTTATGGAGGAGTGGAAGAGGACTCCAGTGGCAACCTGTGAAGCTTTGGTGAACTCCATGTCCAAGAGGGTTAAGGCAGTGCTGGAAAATAATGGTGGCCACACAAAATATTGACACTTTAGGCCCAATTTGGACATTTTCGCTTAGGGGTGTACTCACTTTTGTTGCCAGCAGTTTAGACATTAATGGCTGTGTGTTGAGTTATTTTCAGGGGAGAGCAAATTTACACTGTTATATAAGCTGTGAACTCACTACTTTACATTGTAGCAAAGTGTCATTGTTGTCACATGAAAAGATATAATAAAATATTTGCAAAAATGTGAGCGTTGTACTCACTTTTGTGAGATACTGTGTATGTGTATATACAGGGAATGCAGAATTATTAGGCAAGTTGTATTTTTGAGGAATAATTTTATTATTGAACAACAACCATGTTCTCAATGATTCCAAAAACTCATTAATATCAAAGCTGAATATTTTTGGAAGTAGCTTTTAGTTTGTTTTTAGTTGTAGCTATTTTAGGAGGATATCTGTGTGTGCAGGTGACTATTACTGTGCATAATTATTAGGCAACTTAACAAAAAACAAATATATACCCATTTCAATTATTTATTTTCAGCAGTGAAACCAATATAACATCTCAAAATTCACAAATATACATTTCTGACATTCAAAAACAAAACAAAAACAAATCAGTGACCAATATAGCCACCTTTCTTTGCAAGGACACTCAAAAGCCTGCCATCCATGGATTCTGTCAGTGTTTTGATCTGTTCACCATCAACATTGCGTGCAGCAGCAACCACAGCCTCCCAGACACTGTT
>BLSH010402260.1:673567-683733 GCA_018402905.1 Glandirana rugosa | reverse complement strand
ATACACACACACATATATATATATATATATATATATATATATATATATATATATATATATATATGTGACACACGTCTTAATAATCCGTTTACTCATAAAACTGGTGTAGTAGGAGAAATACGTACAACAGAATGAGGTTCGACATATCCGAGCTTTCGGATGATGGTTAATTCGTATAATCCACTACACGTAGAGTCATTACTCTTCCCCACACCAAATTACTGTAGTTGTGGGATATAGTCCACACGTATTAATAATCCGTTGAAGGAAAGGAAACCGTTTTACCCAGTTTTCTTCCTGAACTGTCCGAGTCTTTTCAGTTTTTATCACTCTATAGAACATCTCCCTACGTCGTGAGAATTTTAACCGTTCGAAGACTTCGCACTAGTAGCTTGTATATATATATATATATATATATATATATATATATATATATATATATATATACACACACACATATACAGTGGTACCTCGATTCCACAAACTTAATTTGCGAATCAAATCGGTTGTGTACCGAGGCAAATTTTCCCTTAGGGTTCAATGTAAATCAGGTTAATCCATTCTGGACTTTTTTTTGTTTATATATTTTGAGGGATTAGCTCAATTGGGATCACCTTCCCTGGGAAAAAGATAATTCAAACGGCAGGTTTTCTTAAAATCTGGCTTGTAGCCGGGTTTATTTAAAAGGTTGCATGTAGAAATCAAAAAAACAAAACAGAAAATAAATCCTCGCCATCCAGGCACTAACTAAACATTTCAGTTTTTCCTAAATGAGCAGTGCAGGGCTTCTCCCAGACACTCACAAAACATCGACAGTGCAAACCTTTTTGTCTCAGTCCATAAGCAAACTTCCATACGTCAGCTCTCTCAGGCTGATGGCTTTCCTCTCTTCCTGGTTATTTAAACCACCTGATGGTGGACTCCACTGGACCACAAAATCTGGTCCGGATCCAACCCTGCCAAGGTGGTTGGTAAAACCCGGACTGGATTCCAGCTTAGTCCACTCCAAATGAACGCATGCGACGCAACACATATCGTCCATCGATCACCTTGCCTTGCATAACGTCACAATATACAGTAAAAGTATGAAATGTATGTACAAAAAAAGGATTTTAATCATATATTACATATGGTCTTTTACATTAAGCTGACCTCTTTCATGTGTACATCTAAAAAAAAAAAACTATAACTCCTCTTTAATACTTGTTTGAAACAATCCCAAAATCCAATTTAAATGACTAATCTAGGGGCCGGAAAACAGCACTCTGCATCCAGGAAAAGATCATCTGAGGGCATGATAAAGTTGTAGAATTCATATGAACTGTTTTTCCATGATTACCAATCAAGTGAGCCCACCCTCATGGTGGTCAGGGGGCAGAAACAAGTATGTGAGTGGACAGGTTCTCCTAGGACTCTCATCTTGCACTGTTCTTCTCAATATGAACGTGCCAGAGCAGGGAAGATAGCCGCGGCTCGTGTTCCTGAACTGAAGCAAATTTTTGTGAACTCTTCTGTTCGCGAACCGAGTTGTTTGTGAACAGAAGCGTTCAAGAACCGAGGTATCACTGTATATATATTATAAATATCCAAAGGTTTCTTCTTCCTGTTACCCTCCACATTCTGTAATAAAATCTCACCTGTCCTATCTCTGACCCTGAGTGTTCACAACGAACCTCTGCTTTCTATCTACCCCTCCTCTTACTATCTCCCCCCTCCTCTGAAAGAATGCACCTCTCCTTGCCAGCTCCTACTAACCCCATCCCACAGAATACTTCTCTCCCTGATCTTTCCTCCATGACACACCTATCCTTGCCATCTTGCCGATATCAGAACACTGCTTTGCTGATTGTGATCCCTGCCGTTATGAATCTGCTCTCTCTCATTCTCTTTCTATGTTTGCACCCATCAGTTGCCTCTGTTGATCGCTGATTTTTTTTCCCCCAGGCCCATTCACATAGGCACAGTTGAAGGGGGCTGCAAATTTTCTTTGAGTGTCACATGATTGTGACGGTTTTCCTGTGCAACTGACTCTAACAGAATTGCCAATATAAGAGTAAATGTATCACAAATTGTGATTAATGTGTGCATTGTGACAGGTTAATGGATTCGATTGAAAAATGCCCCTCACTGTGTTCAGTATACTTTTCTTTTGAACAACATTCAATTAATAAATATTATAAATGTAAAATGAAAAGAGCAATACATTTACTGTGTACTCCTTCTTATCTCTTTATAGGGGGCTATGCAAATTCAACCAGATCAAATGCAGGTAAGGTAGTATTCCAGTTATTAAATTAGAACTATAGGCAAAACTTTTTTTCCCATTTTGGATAGAGTAAGGGAGGGTTATAACCCGATTTTTTTTCACCTATTGTGTCCCATTGCAGAGATTTCCCTTCACTTCCTGTCCCATAGCCAAACAGAATGTTAGGGGTCATCAGAACTAGTGTTCTCATAAGAAGATTCCCCCCCCCCCCCATTACTTTTCTGGGCACAACCCAAAATTTGGAATATTATTTTATTTTCACTTTCAATGATAATGGTAAACAGCACAAATAGAGAAGGTGAATTTCCTCAGGGGGGTGACAGACAGCAATAAAAACTGACAGGAGTTCTAATCCATCTCCATTATATCCAAATCTAAAAAAAAAGTTTTGTCTTTAGTTATACTTTATTTGAAATAACTATTAGGAAAACAAATGTTATATGTACTAATACTAATTCATTTTATTCTAGACTATCAATGCAATATTGATCATTGTTCTCGTCCCCATTGTTGATATGGTGGTTTACCCTTTAATAAAAAAATGCAAGCTGAACTTCAGGTAAGTGAATGGTTAAATATAGGAATAACCTGTAATATTATATAATATTGTGTTAGAAAAAGTAGGTTAAAGTATATATGAACCCTTACCTTGTAAAACATCCCATTTAGTTGAAAAAAATGAAAGGCAGAACATTTGTGTGTGTATATACAATAAATATATTTTTTTCACTTTTTTTAATAAGTTATCACGTAATCTCTGCTTTCAGCTGCATAAGGGGCTTAGAGAGTTAAGAGTTGAGAAACAGCAGTGCATTAATCTTCCCAGTGAATGGTTGTGCAGGGGTGTGTGTCAGCACAAGTCTGATCATTGGAAGATATGCAAATTGTGCTCCTAGTACAGCCAGAAAACTGACCACGCTGGGAAGGATGTGCTTCTATGTCTAGCGTGATCAGTATAAGCAGGGGGACTGGCAGGATCACCAGGTATTTCACACAAAGGAAGCAATACAAAGAGACCTGGATATTTTTTTAACACAAGTACATGGTACAACATACACATACCAGGAATATGAAATGTTGGAGGTAACATATTATTTAACAGAATAGTAAATACATGGACTTAAAGCCCAAACATGAACATTTATATACAGTAGGTAGGGTTTAGAACCTCTGTAGTTCAATGTTGTCTGTGTCTCTGTGTCCTCCTCCATTTTACAGACTAGGAAGTATTGTAAAATATCATCACTTCCTGTTTATTTGGCAGGTCTCAAACAAAACAGGAAGTGAGGGGCAATCTTCCCACAAGAAACACAGGCAGCAATAACAAATGGAAAATTGTAGACAAAAAACATACTGTAGTTTTCCTTTCCTGACTTATCTCCACCCTCCGAGCTCCCATAGGACCATATACCAATAAACTGAAGCCTGCCCAGCTGACCTGTTCTGTAACTAGTTGCTACACTTTCTGGAATGGAAAGTATACTGATATGGAGATGAGGAAAATTACAGTATATATTTTTCTAGAATGTTCCTTTTTGTGATTCTGGCAGCCTACACATGGGAAATAATTAGCCGAGACTTCCCTGGTTGCCAGAAAGAATCATTTTAATTAACACGCTGTACAGTTTTCAGCTGCCTTTACCACATTCAACTTTGGTTAGAAGTAGGCTCTACTCAATAATGAAACAGAAACTAATTTAAAGATGTCCATGTTGCCACTTTGCAGATCTTCTCTGGTGAGGTATTTTAAGAGTATGCTGAGGAAGTGGCAACACTCCTCAAAGACTCTGCTGCCACCTCATGTAGTGCCAATCCTCTAGCCCTGTAAGCTGCTTGTATGATCTTAACTTTCCAAGAAATGCTGGATCAAATGTAGGTTTCTCTTCCTCTGTTATTCCCATAGGAAACTGCAAACAGTTGGTCTGAGAATCAGAACTCAACTGTTCCCTAGAACAGGGGTTTTCTTAAAATTTCTAAACAAAGGGCCAGTCTACTGTCCTTCAGACTTTAGGGGAGCTGGACTAGGGCCAGTGGGAGTAGAAAATGTTCTGGCATCCAGTGGGAGTAAACAAGGCCCTATCTTTGGAGTCAGTGGGAGGACTAGTGCCTCATCATTGATGTCAGTGGAAGGAACAGTGCCCCATTGTTGGTGTCTATGGAAAGAATTCTGCCCCATTATTGGTGTCAGTGGGAGGGATTGTGCCCTTTCTTTGATGTCAGTGGTAGGAATAGTACCCCAAGGGCTGGATAAATGCAATCAAAGGGGCACATTTTGTAGACCACTGCCTTAGATCAAAGCATGTAGAACTTCTCCCCTATTCAAAGGATTCACTTGTTGCATCTCTGTATCTACTGCATAAATGTAGGCAAGGCTAATTCCCGGTCTAAATGAAAATCTGAAGTGACTTTTGGTGAAAAGTTCAACATAGGTACTAGGACAACTCTGTCCAAAAAGTAACAAATTGTTCTATACAGCCTCAGGCATTTAGTTCTGACCCTCTCCTACCAGAAGTAATCATCAGGAAAGCTGTTTGGAGGGTCAGATTCTACATAGTACAATTTTGCCTGTCTTTAAAAGGAGGTTAGGAAAGATACTTCAGGACCAATGGCAGATCCTACTGGAACACACATCGTCTGTGTGCCCAATGCCAAATGCAGCCAGTGTACTACATCCTTCCATGCTCTTACTGCCCACTCAGTCACTTTACAGGCTTTTAGCAATCAGTGCTTACTGTCAACAGTCTTAGATTCCACCCCTGGACTTCACCCAGGAGAAGGTACCTGGCAGAACAGTCATAGATATAAAACTGCCAGGTAACGGGAACTTGTATACTTACATACTTAGTTCTACAGCACTAAGGTAAGAAAAGGTTCAATTTATTGGTATATGGGAGGGAGGTGGGAGGAGAGTTACTGTTCATAGTATTGCTGTGGTAACAAACCCGCAAGGCAATATAAATGCAGAAAATTGTTCCACAAAGGGTGACATTCCAGTAAATGGCAACTGATTTATATAGTGTTTCCTGCACCATTTGCCAGATACAATGCTGTATACAGTATGCCAGGCCTCTTTCTACATTTTCATCCAATTCAGATTCTAGCAATTAGCTGTGTCCATTGGAAGCACATGACAATTATTACAACTGATGAGACCATTTTAGACATTTTCTGCTGTTAATTACAGTTCTCAAAGCTTATTAACAGGTTCAACTTAGCTAAAGAATATGTAAACCCAACATTTCATATTCCTGATATGTGCCCGCTGTACCATATACTTGTATGAAAAAGGCTCCTGTTCTCTTTGCATTGCTTCCTATGTGTGAAATCCCTGGTATTCCTGCCTGACCACACTAAGCAGGAGAGCACAGCAAAATCAGTTCTTTAGCTATGCTGGGAACTCAGCCTGCTCTCCTTCAATGATTAGACTTGTCCTGACATAACCCCCCCCTGCCTTTTACTGGGAAGATCAGTGTGGTGCTGTTTCTCCTCCCCCCGCTCTTATGTAGCTGAGAGCAGAGGAAATGTGATCACTCATAAAAAAGGGTAAAAAAGGTATTTGTAATTTGTTTTTGTATCTATACACAAATGTTTTACCTTTCATTTCTATTTTACACTGAATGTGTCGTTTTACAAGGAGAGGGTTTACAATCACTTTAATTGTGAATGCTTATGTCCTAACGTTGTATTGCTATATTTCTGTATCATTTCTGCAGCCCTCTGAAGAGGATGACAGTGGGAATGTTCTTTGCTGCCATGGCTTTTGTTGCTGCTGCACTTGTACAAGTGTCAATAGATGTAAGTAATGTGTGGTGCGAAAGAAATATGAAATGTATACAGGAATATTATCTGCAGTACACTCACATTTTCAGGCAAGGGGTTCTCAAACTTATCCTCAGACCTCACCAACCGGGCATTTGTCAAACACAGATTACTCCATTTGTGATTATCTGCAAAGCATAAATTCTTGTTAGGAGTTAGAGGAACTCTTTACCACCTCATCATGCTAAAACCAACAATATGAATTGAGGTTCTGTAGCTGATTACAGTGGTATATAGATTTACTTACCACTGCTTTAACTCCATTTAAGCAGCCACATATCCATTGCTATTCATATGTGTTCTGTTTTAAAGGGATGAAGTGGCAAGCCTAGTGGGAATAGATGAAATGTTTGTTATAATGATATAATGTATAATATAACAAAATGCTGAACATATGCTTAGTTCTGAGTTCTCTCTGGCCAATTGCACTCTTGCCGTTACCAGATCTTCATATATGCTTTTAGTTGTGTCTTCCTCCTTAGATTATTTTTGCTGTGCAACTTATTCTCTTTCCGCCAGTCTCTTGAACTTTGTGCGGTTGATTTACTAAAAGGAAACTGTTCACTTAGCATGGCAAAGTTGCACTTTGCAAGGGAATTTTTCCCAGAGCTTTGTAAATGTGGTGAGATTGCACTATGCAATGAATACCCAATTATGTGCAAATTAAAAAAAAGGCTTTTTGCTTGAACATGGTTGGATGATGGAAGTTAGTAGAGCTTCACTTCATTCACTGAGATCTGGGGAAAATTCAAATGCAAAGTACAACTTCCCTTGCAAATCGAAGCAATCTTTAATCAATCTACCTTTAATAAATCAACCCCTTTGTGAGAGATAACAGTAAGTGTAAAGTGGTTGAAATTGGGTACACTTGGCTTGTATTTTTACATCAGATACTAGCTTAATTTCCCTGCATGCTGCATCCCTAAGCCACTCACTAACCCCACCCTAAACCTGCATTCTTAGTATGAATTTCTACTTTACAGAACGGCAGAGCCTAAAGCTTTCAAAACCTGCTAGTTTCGCAATAGGAGAACTTGGCACCCCCAACTCCTCAGTTTGACATACTCCTTTCCCCCTCACTCATCCCTCCCTCCTGTACCCTTCCCATTTTCTCCCTAAACTTCTACCCCAACCCCACTCAGGGCCAAATCTAGCCTGTCTGATCTGGGGGTGCAGTGAATGAAGTAAAGGGGCCTGCTTTCCAAACTAAAAAACAGTACATAATGAACTGTTACTATAATTTGAAAAGGACAATGAACTAGGTAATGCTAGCCAAATGAAGTATATGGGAAAGTCTACGCACAACACTGTGCAGACTTTCTGCACTACACACCACACCACCACAGGTAAAGCAGCTAGATCTATGTAGGTCGCCCCTCCTCATTTTTCTGTCTCATCTCTTCCCCCCCAGATCATCCTAATGCCTCTGTTGGCTGTCAATGGTACTAGAAAAATCTGCTCTGTTTACAGTGCAGAGATAAGCAGTCCTCCTCTGGACCATGCTGTTACGGGATTCCTGCACTGCACACAGAACTTCCTGAAAATAGTGGTGTTCTTAGGATTATTAAAGACCTGGGATACCACTTGGCACTGAAAGGACTAGAATAATGTGGTGCCCGTGGCATGCCATGGCAAATGGTGGGTATGGCTTCACTGCAATGAAAGTTGGAGAGGCTTAAATGGATATACTTAAATAAAACTCAAAGCGTTGGTTAAAAAAGAAAAAAAAAAAAAGAAAAAAGGATTCTGTTCCTTCAAAGTATGAATAACTGTACAGTGCTTGTGCTGTGTTATTTGACCCTTTGTATCACCTGAAATACCTGTCTGATCCTGCCTGGTTCTGCCCTCCCCCCTGTAAACTGACCACGGTTTATCATGGCTGCTGAGCCTTGACACCGTGGTCAGTTTCTCTGTCCTCTCTCCCCCCTCCCTCCCTGCTTGTTAGCTCATACCAGTGTCTGCCCCTCCCCTCCTGCTGAAATAACTGTAATTTTCAGGCAATTCCATGTCTTCCATTATGCTTTGTGCCCCAGTGTATCTGCTTTATTTAAAAAATCCAGTTCTATACTATATTGCAGAGCGCCATGTGACCGGCCGCCTCTCTCCTCCCCTCCTGCTCTTGGCTGATGTCAGCGAGGGATTCTCAGCCCTTCCTGCTGTAGCTGCCAGATTGAGAGAAGAGAGAGACGGCCACGTGAGCGCCGGGCGGTGCTAGGAAATAAGGTACACAACTGAATTTTTTTTAATAAGGCACATACACTGGGGCACATAACATTATGAAAGACAGAGGATTGCCTGAAAATCGCCAAGGGGGGTTACAACCACCTTAAGCCTACTTGATGAATGCACAGCACACATATGCCTTAGTCCTTAAACCTATAAAATATGCTTAAAGTTTTTATGCTACTGTGAGTCTAAGAGATAAATATAAACCTCAGCACAATAATTTTTAAAAACTGAAATCGTTCCATTAAATTAGCTTTTTCTGCACACAGAATATAGACAGAGAATGAACACTTTTGTCTGAGCCTACCTTACAGTGGTTGTAAAGCCTAAAATGTTTTTACCTTAATGCATTCCTTGCATTAAGGCAAAACATGTTTAGGTGTTAGAATCCCCCCTTAGCCCTTTTTACTTACCTGAGCCCTCATTTGATCCAGTGCCGTGCACATCTGCAACTCTTCTCTCATTTCCGGGTCTCGCTGGGTTTAATGAGGCATCGGAAGCCATTGGCTCCCAGTGCTGTCAATCAAAGCCAGTGAAGAGGGAGCGGGGAGCAGGACTGAGCCCCAATGGACACAGCAGCGGGGCTCAAGTGTGAGCACGTGCGAGTGCCCTCATGGGAAGCAGCTTCCCATGGGGGCACTGGACAGAGGGGAGGGGCCAGGAGTACTGGTGGGGGACCCAAAAAAAGGAGGTTTGTGGTAAGTATAAGCATGTTTGTTTGTTTTTTATTAATTTTTACCTTTACAATCACTTTAAAGAAGAACTTTGTTAAAATAGTCAGGGACTGCTTAGTAACCAGCAACTGTTGAGATAATGAACAATTTGGTCATCAGTACATAATTACAATATAGCATATAGAGTATAGGGGTCAAGGGTATATAATGTACAAAGTGCAGTGGTCAGAATTATGTCATGTACAGCCCAGCATACAGTGTGCTGTGGTCAGCAGGTATGTATTGTACATTCAAGAGTACAGATGCAAAGGCCATGAGTACACAGGATACAACATGTACCATACAGCACAGCACACAGAGTTTGGTCAGGAGCATGTAATGTGTGCTGTACATTATGTATTCTTTCCGCAATCTGTATTCTGTGTTTTACATTGCATTCTACTAATCATTACCCGATATGCTTCACTATACATGATATCATTCTTACCCCTGCTTTCTTTACGCTGTGCATTACACACTCCTGACGGTTACAGTCTGCAATCTGTGCCATACATTACATTCTTCTAATTCGGAACTCTGTATACTGTAGTGTACAGGGTGAGCCATTTATATGGATACACCTTAATAAAATGGGAATGGTTGGTGATATTAACTTCCTGTTTGTGGCACATTAGTATACGTGAGGGGGAAACTTTTCAAGATGGGTGGTGACCATGGCGGCCATTTTGAATCCAACTTTTGTTTTTTCAATAGGAAGAGGGCCATGTGACACATCAAACGTATTGGGAATTTCACAAGAAAAACAATGGTGTGCTTGGTTTTAACGTAACTTTATTCTTTCATGAGTTATTTACAAGTTTCTGACCACTTATAAAATGTGTTCAATGTGCTGCCCATTGTGTTGGATTGTCAATGCAACCCTCTTCTCCCACTCTTCACACACTGATAGCAACACCGCAGGAGAAATGCTAGCACAGGCTTCCAGTATCCGTAGTTTTAGGTGCTGCACATCTCGTATCTTCACAGCATAGACAATTGCCTTCAGATGACCCTAAAGATAAAAGTCTAAGTCAGATCGGGAGACCTTGGGGGCCATTCGACTGGCCCACGACGACCAATCCACTTTCCAGGAAACTGTTCATCTCATTTATTGAGTACTTTCTTATTTCAATGCAATTTTG
>BLSH010402260.1:622279-640650 GCA_018402905.1 Glandirana rugosa | reverse complement strand
AGGGGGGCTTGCCTATCTGGGGAAAGGAAGTTATCACAGCCTTCATGTACGAGAAGGCTGTGATCACTTCCCTTCCCCCTCACACAGAGCGGAGGTCCGTGTTTACATACACGGACCCCGCTCATTCGCTCCGGGGGGGCCATCGCGGGTAGCCGGCGGCAATCGAAGCCGCCGCACCCGCTCCCTGGACCCCCCCGGACACAGTGAGCGCGCGGGCGCGCCTCCGGCGGCGCGCGCGCGCTCACAGTGCGCGTTATCGCAGCCGCCGTCGTATGACGGCGTTTTGCGATAACGAACCACTTTGTCGCCGTCAGATGCCGATCGGCGGTCGGCAAGTGGTTAAAAAAGGCAAAACATAATGAAAAAAACAAATAGCAAAAATTAAAAAAAACTACTGACACCAGTGGTGTAACTATCCAGGTCCCAAAAGTTGAACTTGCAACTGGACCCGGTGTTCCGCCACTGTGGGGGGGCCCAAGATGACAGGAAGGAGGCCCGCTGCAGAACGTGTGAAAGGGTCCCATTGTGTAGTAAAGGGCCCCAAGTTAAGTGGAAAGGGCCCCAGGCCCAGAAGGATGGGCAAGGTTGGGGGTCAGGGGGGCCCTTCATGTTTTTTTTTTTTTTGCCCCCGAGCCTTTAAGGTTCTTCAAATTCTTTATTTATGGTACACATTGTAACCAACAAGTCACAATCTGAACAGTGTTCAAGTAGTCAAGAGCAATAAGTGCATTAAGGATACAGAAGTGCCAATCGTACACTATACAAAAGGTAGATAGTATCAACATACAAATAGAAGTAAGACTACAAAATGTGCTCAAAGATGGATACCTGGGTTTTTCTCATATTGGGTAGGGAATAGGAGGGAATCAAGGTGAGAGAAAGAGTGAACAGACGGGTAAGAGGAAAAGGGGTAGAAAGAGGTGGGAAATAATAAAATAAAAAAAAATAAAAAGGGGGGGGTGGGAGTAATCAGATAGACTCGCTGGCCAGGGTGTAATGTTTAAGTCAATAGTGTGGTACTATCCAGTAGTGATTTGCCCTCCTCCGAATATATAAGCCTTGAAGGTTCTAGTTACGCCTCTGTCTTAGACTAAATGCAGGTACCTGTACTTGGATTCAGTTTCATTTACTGAAGTTGGCCTTCAGTAAATGACAAAAGAGACTCACACCGGTGAAGGTCACTGTACAAATATTTGTCTAACAAGCAACTATAGCACGGCACTTTGTTTTATCCACTGCATTAAAACACAACAGTAAAACTATCTCCAACCAACAAAAGTAGTTATTACTTACATATACAGCTCACAGGCAATTCCCTGATAACTGACACGCTGACTGGGCTTTCAGGGTGCCATGGAAATGTTTCTGATCCTTTTCTCTTGTCCGGGCAGGCTCCATCCAACATGAAATCTGTGCTTCAGGCAGGATGGCTATTAACAGTGGCTGTTGGTAATATTATTGTCCTTATCGTGGCAGGAGCTGCAGGTCTCGGCGAACAAGTAAGAACCCATTTGCATTCATTATCTATTTTATTAAATCACATAATGTACTGGATAATTAATATTCTATCTTTTCTCTCAGTGTAGATTTTAGTTCAGATAGGGAAGACACTTAAAAAGTGGACCTTACATTTAGGATGCAAGGTCCAATTAGGCCGGCCATACACAGGTTGAATTTTTGAAAGAATTTTCTTTCAAATTTCGCACCATTAGTAAGCTGCAGCAACAGCCGATTTTCGTGCGGCAATCGAATTTGAGTAACCGGGCCTGTTGGAAATTTTTTGAAAAACAAACAATTTTCTAATCAATGATGGGACAATCGTGTGAGAAATGTAATAGAAAAGGAATGCACATGAGTGCAAGTAAAGAAAATTCCCGGAAAGAAGATTCCCGGCCACGAAAATTCTTTTCTGTAGCAACATGAGGTGAAATTGAAGGCTTGGTTAGTCAAATTTCGAAAATAATGGTGGCATCATCGAATCACAAAGTGCACAAAATATCTGATTTTGAAGAGAAAATTTGTTCGGAATTCGACCGTGTATGGCCTGCCTTAGCAGCCATTCACAAAAGCAGGATTTTTTTTAGATCCACAACCAATAATCAAAGCTAAACCTGTAGAAAGGCAACTCATGAAAAATCAAAGAGCTTCCTATTTTTCTTTATCTATTCCTCCATGTATACAGGTATTGATGCTTATGATACAGCTCAGTCACCAGACTCCCATGCAGGGGGGTAATTGTGTTCCAACATCTGTAGTACCTTTGGCATGGCCACAGTGAGATGATACATCTATGTTAGCCACTCTAACATCAACATGAATGTAAATTTAGATCTTAACCTGGTGTCCTTTTAACAAGAAATATTTCCAGAAGGCTGCTCAAGCAGGAAAACAATATTTAAAATCAGGGTTTCAGGCCCTACTATGATAGAAGGTTACTGCTAGGAATCTCTAAAGCTTCAGCTGTAAATGTATCTGAGCCTAATTTTGACTCTAGTCTAGTCTAGTCAAAGTTATGACACTATATTTTGCTCGTGATTATCTCTTCTCAAGGGAGAATTACATATCAGTTTCACTGATATGCATCAATAAAATGTATCTAAGTCCAAGAACAAGAAATGGAATATACTGTAGCTTAGCAGTCCTTATGATGTGGTGGTTGCATTCATTTTCCTTTTTTTTTTTTTTTTTTAAGGATTTTTTTCCTTTATTTTCACCTAGTGATCCTGCCAGTAGCACACTTCCTGTCATATGGTGGTCATTATACTCATTCATTGTACAGTGACTATAGAGAAGCACCTTAGGCAAGGAAGTGTGCTATGACCAGAAACACAGAAGAATGATGGTAGAAAAAGGACCAAGTGGTTCATCGATTATTTTTTATGTGTATATATAATATATATATATATATATATATATTATACTTTTTTTTTTACTTTTTATCTGAGTATAAATCAGGGTTGCCAACCTCCCGCAGCATTTTTTACTGGCAAAAAATGGAAAATTTACTGGCAGAGCACATTTTTTACTGACAACCTGAAAAATAACTGAACTTATTAAAAACTAAGACAATTGATATTTAAACATAACATGGAAACACTGACAATACCCATATCAAAGTAATTTGCCTGGTTTACACTTAAAAAGTCAGCACAGCATGACAAATTATCAGACCCTGATATTTATAGACAGTTGTAAAAATCTTTGATTTTTGCAAACTGTCAGTAAATTTACTGGCGGTTGGCAACCCTGGTATAGATCTATGTTTGAGTCCGCTTACTGTTGTTGACTGACTCACTACCTCTGCTGGTAGTCTATTCTAAGCATCAACTGTTCTTTTAGTAGAACAATACTTTCTAAGATTAGTTTTGAGCTTTCTTCCTGCTAGTTTGAGGTCATGTCCCTGTGTTTTTGAATTTTGATCTTACCTTCATATTGAAAATTGTACCCTCCTGAAACTTATTCACTTCTTTGAGGTATTAAAGGTTTCAACCATGTCTCCCCTTTCCCTTCCTTCCTCCAGACTACAGAAAACATTCCCCCCTCCTCATCTCTGTAAAATTAGGTGGAGGTGTTCTGTAGCTAAATGAGAGAAATAAGAACAATACTAACTGATAACCGTGCAGCAGAGAGCACCAGATGTTGTCAGCTAGCATAATTTCTGGCAAGACCAACAGGTTATTTTTGCACTAATCAAACATATATAACAAAACACTTTCAATTGTATAATTAAAGTGGTTGTAAAGTCACATGTATTAATTATTTGATTATTGTTTGGTTATTATTTGATTTCTCTGTTTTAGGTCGCTGATCAGTACAGTGTGTGTGTTTTCCTAAAATTATCATGCTAAATACCTTCTTTGCAGAGTCCTGCTGTCCTGTCATGTGGCCTCCCTCTGCTTCCCTTCCCGAATAAGTGAGTAAAGTGGGAGGGGCTAATATTTCCCTGTGATGAATGCGAGCTAGCAGATGGAGGTCACGTGTCTGCACAGCAGGGCTCTGCAAAGAAGGTATTTAGCATTATAATTTTAGGAAAACGCACACTGTACTGAACAAGGACCTAAAACAGAGAGAATCAAAGTAATTCATACATGTTTCTTTACTTTACAAGCACTGGAGCAGCTGCAGGGAATAGAATTACACAGAGGGGTGGGGGAGGGAGGGTTAGGAGAATAGGAAAGGAAAGACTCTCACACAGACTATAGAAGAGACTGGGAGAGAGGGAGGGGGAGAGGGAGAGGGGGAGATGCAGAGACACTAAGGAGATAGCTGGATGATGGAGGCACGTGAACTGACCACATTATCATAGATCAGCAGTCATGATAAACGTGGTCAGTTTACAGGGGGCAAGACAGAAACACAAAGGACCAGCCAGGTAATGTACAACATAGAAAGGGAGAGTTGACATGGCAAAAGCACTGTTCTATATCTCATGCCGTAAAGGGACAGGAGCATTTTTTTTTTATAAGGTTACAGCCACTTTAACATCAAAATGAAGCAGGTTCATTACATTTATAATTTCATGAACATGCATAAGTTTATTGTTAGGATTTACATGCACTATAAAACTTAAAAACTCCCTGTAATATGCAGCCTAAAAATGTTCCTTCTGTGTCTTGAAAAGTAAAAAAAACTTGGGTCACATAGTATAAATCACTGATATGTACTTGTAATCTTTATGATATATTTAACTCTTAACTCATTCTTTCTGGTTGCCTTTACAGTGGGCAGAGTATGTGCTCTTTGCTGCTCTGTTAGTGGCAGTATGCATCATCTTTGCTGTTATGGCCTATTTCTACACCTACGTTGATCCTGCAGAAATCGAAGCCCAGTTTGATTCTGATGGAAACAAAAAGAAGGAGAAGGAAAAAGAAGCTCTAGGTTATGAAATTGGAGATGGACCTCAGTCACAAACCAAAATGTAATTTGACTTTGCCCTTGTCTGGCTATGTAAATGTTGTACTTATTCGGGATATTGGACAGTAGCCTATGACACCCTTGGCAGATGCTGCACAAGCTTAGTTTACAGTAAGGAGAACTGATGGAAGCTGTTCAACCCTTTGTCAATTGCTTTAAGAGAAACAATCCACTTCTGGAGATTGAAAGGCTGCTGAACATTATACACAAGTCGTGTTACTCAAATCAAGTGTTAATTCAGAAAAGACTTTTAGTAAGGCAGAACAAAGATGAAATGTGAACACCAGCCAAGCACATTTCTGGTTCACCGCTGTCAGATAAACGAGAGATTATTTCTGGTTATTATTATTATGGGTTATTGCTATTTACACATTGTATTTCTTAAAGAAAAAAAAATTGGTTTTATATGTCACTTATAGGAAAATTAAGACTAGTCTGAAAATGCAGTTATTGTTGTTCTGTAAAGGAGACTAGAGATGACAGTCTTTTAATTCAACCTTTTGTGGCTGGATAAAGTGACAATCAAGTGTCTATGGGGCAGTCTTAAACTGTTATCAGGGAAAAAAGAATCAGATATAATAAAGATACAATAAAGAACCATGTACAATTGCGATTTCCTTTGGCCAGCCGATATCTAATTTTCTGTATTACCAGCCTATGTCCTTTAGTATGATTTCTTAAAAGGAAGTCGGTTGTGCGTAAGTAAAAAAAAAACCTCCCATTAAACAGTTTTATGTCGAACGTCTTTATTTCAACAAGCTTAAAAAAAAACATTGATTTGTAAAAGTTATGATTAGCTTTCTACACTAACTTGTGTTTTATGTTTATTGCACCTTTAAAGTATATCAGTTGTACTGAAAGAAAACAAGTTTGAATCATTTCAGATAAACCCGTAAAAGAGACAAACAATCTTTTGTTTCTTGTATTTTATATTGACATATTACTAATTTACCAATTGCATGCAGTTCACAGAACTATAGGCAAAACTTTTTTTTTGCGTTTTGGATAGAGTAAGGAAGGGACATAACACCCGTCAGTTTATTTTTTGCCATCTGTGTTCCATTGTTCACTTCCTGTCTCATAGCCAAAAAAGGAAGTGAGAGGAAATCCCTGCAATTTAGGGAATCCCTTGAGGTCCCCCAGGTCACCAGAACTAGTGTCCTCATTGGAAGATATCCCCTCTATTACTTTTCTGGGGACAACCCAACATTTGGGGTTTTATTTTACCTTTAATGATAATGGTAAACAGGACAAATAGAGAGGGTGAATCTCCCTAATGGGGTACACATACAGCATTAAAAATTGACAGTGGTTATAATCCCTCTCCACTCTGTCCAAAACTAAAAAAGAAAAATTTTGCCTTTAGTTGTACTTTAAAGCTGTACTTTTAAAACTTCAGGAATTAGGACAACTGTACAATTGCAGTGCCCCCCCCCCCCCACACACTGCAAGGGTTAAATGCTTGTTTAGTCTAGGGGTGCAGGGATAATGTGTAATTCTTACCCTATCCTTCACTCCGGAGCTGCTCTTCTGGGCAGTCCATTGGCATCATAACATGTAGTGCAGGGCTTATAACCCTGCATTGTATGTGAGGGGGCAAGCACGTGACCGAGGCCCTTAACAACCTAATAGCACTGGAATAAGGTAAGTATAACACCTTATTTATGCACCCCTAGACTAAACAAGCATGCAGAGGATTATAAAAAATTTAGAGGCAATTACAAAGCAATAAGTCAATAAGCTAAATTAAAACCCAATTATTAGTAATACAAAGCTAACCAGAATTCCAGAATGTATGCTTCACACTTTTCCTGTTAGCACATGTTGTCACAGAAAATATATATTGACATTTTGGGGCTGCACAGGGTCTTTTTCTCAAAGTATTCCTTGTTACTGTGAGTGGCCACAAAACATCAATATATTCTTTGTGAGAAAAAGAAATTATACTTTGAAGCATACTTTTTGGAATGTTGGCGACATTACACTGTCCGCCTTGTCCAATCAAAGAGCACTTTGCATTCAATGACAAAATGCATTCTCTGAATAGTGCCTGAATGAACACCAAGCGACCAAACTCCTGTGATCAGAATGCAGCAGGGCAGCTGCTCAGCGCAGGACCCAGAAACTAGTGAAGAACACTGTAGTAGCAGTATTTACTACAGTGATTTTTCATCTTCTAGAAGTATCCCAGAGGCATAACGTACAGTTAGGTCCATATATATTTGGACACAGGGTTTAATTTACAGGGTTTAGGAATTACAGCTCTTAAGAATTACAGCTCTTAAGAATAGCCAACCCCCTTTTTCAAAGGACCAAAAGTAAATGGACAATTGAATCAAAAGCCATTTCATGGCCAGGTGTGGGCTACTCCATCATTATTTCTTCATCAGTTAAGCGGGTAAAAGGTCTGGAGTTGATTCTAAGTGTGGTATTTGCATTTGGAATCTATTGCTGTGAATCTACATCATGCGTTCAAAGGAGCTGTCCATGCAAGTAAAATAGGCCATTGTAAGGCTTCAAAAACAAAACAAATCCATCAGAGAGATTGCAGCAACATTAGGAGTGGCCAAATCAATAGTTTGGTACATTCTGAGGAAAGAAGAACACACTGGTGAGCTCAGCAACATAAAAAGGCCTGGACATTCACAGAAGACAACAGTGGTGGATGATCGCAGGATCCTCTCTATGGTAAATGAAAACCCATTCACATCATCCAGACAAGTGAAAGACACTCTCCAGGAGGTGGGCGTATCATTGTCAAAGTCTACAATCAAGAGAAGACTTTGTGAGAACAAATACAGAGGGTTCACCACAAGGTGCAAGCCATTCATAAGTCTGAAGAATAGAAAAGCCAGATTAGATTTTGTCAAAAAACATCTAAAAAAGCCAGACCAGTTCTGGAAAAACATTCTTTGGATGGATGAAACTAAGATTAATCTGTACCAAATGACGAGAATAAAAAAGTGTGGAGAAGGCTTGGAACAATTCATGATCCAAAGCACACAACGTCATCTGTAAAACATGGTGGAGACAGTGTGATGGCATGGGCTGGCATGGTTTCCAGTGGCACTGGGTCATTGGTATTTATTGATGATGTGACAGAAAACAGAAGCAGCCGGATGAATTCTGCAGTGTTTAGAGATATGATGTCAGCCCAGATTCAGCCAAATGCAGCAAAGTTGATTGGACAGTGCTTCACAGTACAGATGGACAATGATCCAAAACACACTGCAAAAGCAACCCAGGAGCTTTTGAAGGAGAAGAAGTGGAATATTCTGCAATGGTCGAGTCAGTCACCTGATCTCAACCCAATCGAGCATGCATTTCACTTGCTGGTGGCAAAACTAAAGGCAGAAAGACCCTCAAGCAAATAACAACTGAAGACAGCTGTAGTTAGAGCCTGGTAAAGCGTCAGAAAGGAGGAAACCCAGTCTTTGGTAATGCACATGGGATCCAGACTTCAAGCATTGCCAGTAAAGGATTCTCAACAAAATATTAAAAATGAACATTTTATTTATGATTATATTCATTTGTCCAATTACATTTGAGCCCCTGAAAATTTTCATATCCCAATGTGCTTAGTGACCTGTGCTGTAGACTATATTTACCAGTTACTTGTATGAGATCCCTTTAGTAACTTCAAACCAAGCACAGGCAAAGTTTCAAAAGCTTTACTGAAGAATAAGTTAACATGACAGTTTAACCCTTTCACGCCTAAGCCTTTTTCTGACATTTGTTGCTTATGAGTTAAAATCTGTATTTTTTGCTGGAAAATTACTTAGAACCCCCAAACATTATATATATTTTTAGCAGAGACCCTAGAGATTAAAATGGTGATCGTTACAAAATTTTATGTCACATGGTATTTGAGCAGCTGTCTTTCAGACACAATTATTTTGAAAAAAAGACACTTTCAAGAATTAAAAAAAAACAAAACAGTAAAGTTAGCCCAGTTTTTCATATAATGTGAAAGATGATGTTACACTGAGTAAATAGATACCTAACATGTCATGCTTTGAAATTGCGCATGCTCGTGGAATGGCGTCATACTACTCCAAAGGCAGCGTTTTAACAATTTCTACAGGTTACCAGTTTAGAGGTACAAAGGAGGTCTTGTGCTAGAATTATTGCTCTTACTCTAATGATCATGGCAATGCCTCACATGTGTGGTTTGAACACCGTTTACATTTGCGGGCGCGACTTATGTATAGGTCACTTCTGTGCAAGAGCATGGAGGGATGGGGCGCTTTAATTTTTTTTTTCTGATTTATTAATTTTATTTTAACACTGTCTCTTTAATTTTTCTTTCTGATCACTTTTATTGCTGTCAGAAGGAATGTAAACATTCCTTCTGACAGTAATAGGTAGTGACAGGTATTCTTTATGGAGGGATCTGCAGTCTAAAAGACGCCAAATCCGGCCTTTGCACTCAAAAGCATTCAAATAGCCAAGTTTGTCTGTTTTGAATGCTGTAATTTTTAAAAATGTTGGCCTTTAAAGCTCCAGTAAACAGGAAGTGATGTCATGACATCGCTTCCAGGTTACTAGAGCCGAGACCTGATCTAAACCGATTCTGGCTTCATTCAGGTCTTCAACCAGCTGGCGGACATGTCAGCTGGTTGCTCGGGCTTCCCAGTGGGACAGGAGAGCCCAGGAGAGTGTCGGGAGGGGGATTTTAGCTTTTAGCCACATCGGCTGTTATCCCAAGAAAGCCAACCGCTCTAAAAAAAGGTACCGGGTGATGCGTGTAGCTGTATGCATCACCCCGGTGCAACACCTTCAAGCCGAGGCCGCATATTTGCATACAGTTGGCGTGAAGGGGCTAACACAAAGTGCAGTCTTTCCTAACATCCCTAATCTCTGACTCAGGCTTGTGGCTGCCCCAGCATACCTGCGCATGAAATAGCCCATTATTGGCAGAGTCCACAATGGTAGTATCCAGGATTGGCATCTTCAGGGCGGACTGCAAATCCCAGTGGCTCTTTCAGTCAGTGGCAGGGTCCTGAGAGCTGAGGTGCCTTAATGGTCATTCTGGACTTGGCATATTCAGCAGATCAACAAGACGGACTCTGGCGATGGTACCAACAGCTTCTTGTGTGAGTATGAGTCCTCCTCCAGCAGCTTGGGTATAGACCGCTGTCCCTTTTATAATGCACAGAACCAGTGGGTGGGACCCGGGAAAGCCCGCCAATAAAAAAAAAAAAAAACAAGAAACACAATTAACACTAACCTTCCTAGCTGGGACATTCTTAAACTCTACCTGCCTACAGACATATTTTTTTTTTTTTTTAAATGTGCACCTTTACAATCACTTTAATTCCCTGGATCCATCACTCCACTGATAACCTATCTAGAAATGCCATTTCTAGAACACCTAAAATTGTTTTGGGCATCGCAAATTCCCTTGGCAGAGCACTCAAATCACTTGCAGTGAAATCATTTTTTAGGCTGATGCTCCAAAATTCTTCTTCTATACATTTAAGTGAATGTCCCCTTGTTACTAATTCAACCCTTTATGCGAAAAGCTCATTAGGCAGATCTCTAACAATAATAATAATTAAATATATGAGCTAGATCTCCTGTACAGATCTTCTTTTCTAAAGCAAACACCTCCAGTTTTAATAAGATTTCAGCACAGTATAAGTTCTCAGTCCTAATACTAGTAAGATTGACTGTTTCTAAACCCCCTTAGGTTCCCCTGAATTCAGATTGTAGGTATATTCTCTAATGTTGTCTCACAAGGGACCATTTAATACAATCCAGGAATTTGTTACCCTTTGTAGGGACTGCCTTAAACTGAATGCTGTTATTCAACTTTCTCTGCAGGTATGCCCCAAACTTTTTCAATTACACGTTTTCACAGGGATACAATTTCATCTGTGAATTCAGTAACTATAATTTAATATAATGTTGCCTTTATCTACATGAAATTGTATGTGCCATTTAACTGCCAAGCATGCATAAGACACATTTCAGAAACCATAGTATTTGTTCAGTAAATTTACATATACATATTTGCATGAAATCTGTAAAAGACAGGTAATGGTTTAGTACATTTTCCTTACAATGCATGTCATGGTTTTGAACCCAAACAGGGATAGACTACCAGAAGTTACAGTATTTTCAACATTGTTCTGCAGATTTCTGTAATCATACCACCATCCAAAATATACTGGTAGGTTTTCTGCCTTCTACCTGCTCCCACTTCCTCATTTTGTGCCTAAGCAAGAATGATGTCATAGAAGGACAGTTATCAGTTTTTTTCCTATGGGCATTCTGAACAGGACATCTGACATTTGATGAAATTGACTGATAAAGTTCCAGTTTTCACCATTTGGTGGCAGCAAAATCATTCTTTATTAGGCTCAATGCTCACTGGCTTAAAAATTTCTATTTCTACGGGAGTTTTGTGTTCTGCCTGTAGAAGCAGCTCAATGTTATCCTAGGTGTTCATGCGCATTAGGACAATTAGAGGCATATTTTGAACTCAACGTTTAGAGGCAGGAAAAGAAACCCTTCTGTTTTGCGTTTCTGATTGGAGCTTACTGGCAGAAAAAACTTAAAACTCTCCTAAACTCATCTAAACTTTGTACAAAAAATGCTCTTTATGAACGTGTTTTACTCCCAAGAGAACAGACATTTTTTAATTTAATCAAAAATAAAAGTGCAGCGCTAATGATATTTAATATAGCCTACCTAAAACAAATGTCAATCGTGTTAACATAATCAAATGATAGGGTGCTTAAACTAACCACATATGTGATAAATATATGTACAATTACAATAAAGTGCTAATATTCGTGAAATGTGTTTTTACAAAACCAAATATATACCCTTTTTAAAAAGTGCAAACAAATATTAGTGTTTAACCATCACCAATTTCATTTTAGTGATTAATAAATAACATAAACAATTCCATAAACAAATTCCCAAATTCCATCAGCACAAAAAATTTTTTTTGCAACACTAATGAAATGTTCATCAAATTCTGGCAAGCCGATAGGAGTTTATACGGAAAGATCCATAGATGCAGAGATCAAAGATAGAGAAGATCCCGATCGTGGGAGATAAAGATAAGACCACGCGTGATTAATCAAAATCCTCCACCAGCTGTATAAGCCTCTCACCTTAATAACAGGCAACACACGCTTGTCTCCCCTCTCTGGGGAATAGCACTCCTCTTAAACTCGAACTCCTGCTTCTCCAGCTATTTAATGGTATCAATCAAACTCCAATAAAATTCCATTCACCTTAATCGGCATATAAGAGAAAAGAAGGCAAAAATCTAGTGCTCTCAGTAAAACTATTTATTTTCGCCCCGCAGATAAAATTGAAACACTCACGAGATCAAGCACTGTAAAGCCGTGCGAGCTAGGAACAGCATCAGTCTCAATGGCTGCAAAGTGACATGCAAGCGCAGGCTCCTTCCCCCTAGACGCGTGTCGTCAGTAATTGGACTTCCTCACATATGTGGTTAGTTTAGCACTTTATCATTTGATTATCTTAACACGATTGACATTTGTTTTAGGTAGGCTATATTGATTATCATTAGCGCTGCACTTTTCATTTTGATGAAATTAATTTGGGTGAAGGTGAATCACTGATCGGTGCTAGCAGCTTAGTGTCAGAAGGTGATTTATATTTGCGCTGATTTTGTTTATATAATATATTTAGACATTTTTTTTACGCCCAGTGTGCATGGAGCCTTAGAGACGCTACTTTTGTGAACAAAAAGATTCTGTTTATGAGAATAATTTATTTAAACCAAAATCACTACAAGAAAATGGTAGAATAATAAGATTTACAAATATGTATAACATTTACATGAATTCAGTTGACATACAGAGTTCTGTTCTCTAGCCCAGTGGTTCTCAACTCCTGTCCTCGGGACCCACCAACAGGCCAGATTTTAAGTATTACCTTGGAGAGATGCAGACTAGAATACTGCAATCCCTGGGCAGCAAATGATATCAACTGGGATGTATTTCAGTTATCCTGCAAACCCGGCCTGTTAGTGGGTCCCGAGGACCGGAGTTGAGAACCACTGCTCTAGCCCAATAGAGATATTTTCTGCACTTTGCACATTTTAACCAGTACTCTCCAGAACCATTTTCACATTTCAGCTATATGCCTATTAATGCCACAATATGTTTTTAAAAACTTTTTTTTTTAAATGGCGTTGCTATAAAGTACACATTTTTTTATTCTGCAAATTATTCCATTTACATAACATTAAATTATTTTGGTGCAAAGCATAATAAAACTTACATATTTAGCACCAACACTGGTTACAACCTTTTTAGAACAGTAGCCATCAGCCAGTGTCCATAAAGGAACATACAGTTTGTTGTGCCTGTCCTACTTACAATACTCTATACATACAGTTCAATTATGTGTTTGGGTAAAAATATAGAAAATGAAGAGAAACCCCATATCAGCATGAAGAGAAACTATAAGGAAATAATATACAAACTCTATGCAGGGTCCTGCTGGCAATTAAACTTTATAGTAAGAATACTCAAGATATCCAAACTGCAATTTGAAGGATCAAATAAATCTATTGATTCATTGCCATGATTAGGTGATAAGCTCTACAGACATGTAAAGCATATTTGTTGATGGCTTGCATTTTATATTGATGACACAACACATGGTATTATGGAAGCAATAAATCATCATGATTTACTTATTTACTTTACTGAAGTGACCCAAACTCATTACTAGTAATCATTTGACTTTCACGCCTCCCAGGGAATTAGTGCCACTTTAACAGACCAGATAGAGCCATTTCAGGTCTACCTACACTAGCTTCTATTTCCCTGTGAAACAAAAACTAGCGCAAGTTAACAGAGGGAATTTGGCAGATTTCCATATATTTTCCATATATAAAATAAGGCATGACCTGGAGATCAGAGCATGCTGCTCCAGCTCTCCTTTCTCAGTCCTGCATGCTGCTTGTCACAGAACAGAGAACTGATTGCTCCTAATTAACGACAGGGCTTGTTGTAAGTTTAGAAGAGTGGTGCAAGGATTGTGCTTGAACAACTTTTTATTGATTCCCGCCCTTTATGTCATATTTCTTTATATAGCCAGGGTGATATTATATTAATATGAAGCACCATAAATCAGTGTAACTGTAACAGGATAGATACTCTGCCGAATGTTTAGACAAGAAGTAATGGTAACTAGCAGTTTACTAAACAGTTGCAAATGTAGAATCAATAATGTAAAACAGGTTCAGGATTGCAAAGAGCATTTTTTTTGAGTTTATGAAAGCTGCACAAACATGAACTCCAGAGCAACATGTTACATAGCAACAAAGAGTCCAGCTGAGAGTCACCAGTTCAGTTAAACAGTTCAAAACACAAACAGATTAACAGCATCCCTCTCCGTGAAGTCTAAGATAACTCTGGTAACACAGGTGAACATCTGAAGGAACCCAAGGCTCCAGGTAACAGGGGTGCATCCCACTGGAAATAGAATCCTCTGATAGTTTGCCACAGTAGCTGGGTCTTTTGGAGAAGCTATGTCTTATTAGGATACTGTATGGCTGATCTAAACATATCTTCCCTGGACGTGTCCAGGAACCAAAATGCACCCTACTACCAGTCTCCAGTTCACACTAAATTTTATTTACAGTATTTCTAGGGAAAACATTCAAAGACAAATGTTTCAATATATATGCTAATGTTAGGGACTGGAAGTCTTCTGGCAAATAGCTGTCAAGAACACCTCTTTCTTTAAGGAATATGTATAGACAGCATGCTGTTGCTAAAACAATAATTCATGAGAACAAGATATACTGTAAATGTTGACAAAGAGGACTTGAATGTCTATTTGGGACACAGTAAACAAAAAACAGAAGGGAATCTGTTGCTGTTGTATTTCTGGTTGTGTGCGTATGTATGTGTTTGTATATGTAGCACCCTTTAGTGTGCTAAAATAGGTACTGTAAGGTTTATTGTTAGAGAAGGTAAAATGTTGAGGGTTGGCTGGCAGCCAAGCCTGTATTTAATCTGGGTCAGGTGAGTGATCCAGGGAGGGCTAGTATGACTCATCAGGCAGCACCTCCGGTACCTCCCCTTGCCTTGCTTCTGGAACTTGCTGGAAACTTCCAGAAGAATGGGAGAGAGGTTAGGAGGAGCTGCCTGGAAGCCCTGACCAATTCCCAACAGATGGGTTGGCAGGAGGCAGGCCCCCTCAAATAATCAGGGTCAGCCCAGCAGGGCAGGAGAGTTCAGGTGAAAGTTGGAGATGCAGTACTAGGAGGCTGTCGGTAACCCCCTAGTCTGGGGGGGGGGGTGACCTCGGGTCTGGTGGCTTTAGTGCAGGAGGGATCCTCTGAAACCCCAGGGAGGAATCCTGTCCAGTGGCACGGGAGCAGGTGTGAGGACAGTGGGACCCAGTGAGCACGTCTGGGAGATCTCCAAGTAGAAGACAGCAAGGTGGGCTGGTGTTCGTTACACTTGGGTAGGACTGAGAGGCGGTCTGAGAGGACTGGGTGAGAGCAGTCTGAGATGGATGCAGAGTCAGTCTGGGAGGACTGTGGAAGCTTAGCCAGGAGGGCTAGAGAAAGGCGCACCTGCAGCCAGGTGGGCTGGCAGTGCCTGAAGAGGTGGTGCTAGGATCAGTAGCCACAGGAGGAGGACAGCTGGTCATTAGGACTTTTCTACACTACCAAAGGGGCACACGATCCCTGCCTGTAAAGGGCATTTGCTGCCAATCTCACTGATCCCTATTGTCAGATTACCTAACAGTGCGTCAGTTGGTCCTGGGAGTTGTGCTTCAAGCAAGTGTGGTGCTGGCGGAGCTGAGGAGTGTGTAAATAGTCTGTAGAGAAGAAGTTGTCCCTGGAAAGTTCTGCTAAAGTCAAGTGAGCATCCTATAATACCCCTTAACCTAATCCAAGTTCAATACCCCTAATAGAAATACAAAAACAAAGCTACAAGGACTGTTTCCTGACTCAAGAGTGCTGTGGAAATTTTGTGTGCCTGGCTGTGCAGGGTGGGGGATCCCTTATTCACCAGCGGCTCCTGCAGGGGTAGCGCTACATGTATAGCATGCATATACAGTATCTCACAAAAGTGAGTACACTCCTCACATTTTTGTAAATATTTTATTATATCTTTTCATGTGACAACACTGAAGAAATGACACTTTGCTACAATGTAAAGTAGTGAGTGTACAGCTTTAATAACAGTGTAAAATTTGCTGTCCCCTCAAAATAACTCAACACACAGCCATTAATGTCTAAACGGCTGGCAACAAAAGTGAGTAGACCCCTAAGTAAAAATGTCCACATTGGGCCCAATTAGCCACCCTGGTGTCATGTGACTCGTTAGTGTTACAAGGTCTCAAGTGTGAATGGGGAGCAGGTGTGTTAAATTTGTTTTTGCTCTCACTCTCTCATACTGGTCACTGGAAGTTTAACATGGCACCTCATAGCAAAAAACTCTCTGAGGATCTGAAAAAAAGAATTGTTGTTTTACATAAAGATGGCTTAGGCTATAAGAAGCTTGCCAAGACCCTGAAACTGATCTGTAGCACGGCGGCCAAGACCATACAGCGGTTTAACAGGACAGGTTCCATTCAGAAAAGGCCTCACCATGGTCAATCAAAAAAGTTGAGTGCACATGCTCAGCATCATATCCAGAGGTTATCTTTGGGAAATAAACGTATGAGTGCTGCCAGCATTGCTGCAGAGGTTGAAGGGGTGGGGGGTCAGCCTGTCAGTGCTCAGACCATACGCCGCACACTGCATCAAATTGGTCTGCATGGCTGTCGTCCCAAAAGGAAGCTTCTTCTAAAGATGATGCACAAGAAAGCCCACAAACAGTTTGCTGAAGACAAGTAGACTAATGACATGGATTACTGGAACCATGCCCTGTTGTCTGATGAGACAAAGATAAACTTATTTGGTTCAGATGGTGTCAAGTGTGTGTGGCGGCAACCAGGTGAGGAGTACAAAGACAAGTGTGTCTTGCCTACAGTCGGCACTGGGGAGCTACAGTTCATTGAGGGAACCATGAATGCCAACATGTACTGTGACATACTGAAGCCTGGGCCGCAGGACAGTATTCTAACATGATAACGACCCCAAACAAACCTCCAAGACGACCACTGCCTAGGTCAAGAAGCTGAGAGTAAAGGTGATGGACTGGCCAAGAATGTCTCCAGACCTAAACCCTATTGAGCATCTGTGGGGCATCCTCAATTGGAAGATGGAGGAGCGCAAGGTCTCTAACATCCACCAGCTCTGTGATGTCGTCATGGAGGAGTGGAAGAAGACTCCAGTGGCAACCTGTGAAGCTCTGGTGAACTCCATGCCCAAGAGGGTTAAGGCAGTGCTGGAAAATAATGGTGGGGTTGTACTCACTTTTGTTGCCAGCAGTTTAGACATTAATGGTTGTGAGTTGAGTTGAGTTTTGAGGGGACAGCAAATTTACACTGTTATACAAGCTGTACACTCACTACTTTACATTGTAGCAAAGTGTCATTTCTTCAGTGTTGTCACATGAAAAGATATAATAAAATATTTGCAAAAATGTGAGGGGTGTACTCACTTTTGTGAGATACTGTAGATCAGTAGAAGGGATGAGCCTCAGGTTTAGACAACCCATGTTTGGTCCCAATTTTAGTTGTTTGGAGTTCAGCCAAGCAAATGGGATGTTCTACCATTCATCAAGCCACATACCTCATTGGATGAGAAAATCCAGTTTAGTAGCAGCAATGCTACTGCTACTAAATAAGACAGCTTTCTAGCAGCCATGACTTACCCTTCCCACCCATTCAGCCGACAGCTGAAATGTAAACAAAGAGGCAGGGGATGGACAGTTGACATGACCAATAACCAAGTATTGACATGGCTCATCCCCGCCCTTTGTTGTCATTTGGTGAGTGTAGTGGGGGGCAGTGAATGGGTTACTTGACATGTTTTGTTTCGGTGGTTATCAGGTGTTGCTCCTTGTAATTGACAAGGATCTGCATTGTGGGACTATATGATTGATGATGGTTTTTACATTTTTAACAAAAGACTTATAAAGGCATAAAGTGTGTGTTTATTCACATTTGTTTTGTGAATGGGTAGAGGATCTATGCACTTATTCACGTTGGGGGAGTGCGCATTTTAGGGCTTCCTTATTTATTAAAGGGGTCTTTCAGAATCTGATAAGCCTCCTGTCCACCATAGTCCCCGACATCCACAAAGCCAGGGTTGTGGGGAAGAGGCTCTTGTCCTCATTAACATGAGGATATGGACATCAACATAAAGAGTTTTTTGCCAGGAGGCTCCCCCCTGGTAAGGTACCCTCATTGTGTGTATGTGAGAAACTTAGGTGACACATACACAGTCCACAATTCTGCCAGCCAGTGTCATAAATATATACACCGGCCACTTTATTAGGTACATCTGTTCAATTGCTTGGTAAAACAAATCAGAAAACAATTTTTACATTTTC